>OZ005740.1:57250011-57402684 GCA_963930735.1 Dioctria linearis
CGTCAAAAGAATCCTGCTCCGCTTAGTTCAGTGCCAAAAAATAATTTTTCCAAAAGATATGACAAAATAGATACCTACATAAAGATTAAAAAACTTTGGCTAAATTTTTGAATTGATTTTGACGGGAGATGACTCAAAAGAAGCGGAAGGAGTCAAGGATCATAAATGCAAAATTCTCTCGAAAAGGAGTCTCACTGTTTCCGAAAGAAACGCAAACGGCGACAGTATAATTTACTAAGAAAATCCCAGACCAAGATGCTGACTCTCTCTTGGCCGCTGGCCGGTCTTCTACTTGAATTGTACCTGAATTGTACATGAATTGTACCAGTCTTCTACTTGGGCACATCTGTGCAATGCAGGCCAATCAAGGGCAAGTCGAAAGACATGTCAGAGCAAGTCAGAGCAGTTCACGGCACTTCAAGGCATGTCAAAAGGCGATAGATAGCATAATTAACTAAATTTTTAAGTATCGTCTTCTGGCATTTTGTCGGGAAAACGTGGATCCCTTTCGAAAATTTCTTCAGATTTATTTTATTTTGAAGGTCCTGCGTCAAAAGAATCCTGCTCCGCTTAGTTCAGTGCCAAAAAATAATTTTTCCAAAAGATATGACAAGATAGATACCTACATAAAGATTAAAAAACTTTGGCTAAATTTTTGAATTGATTTTGACGGGAGATGACTCAAAAGAAGCGGAAGGAGTCAAGGATCATAAATGCAAAATTCTCTCGAAAAGGAGTCTCACTGTTTCCGAAAGAAACGCAAACGGCGACAGCATAATTTACTAAGAAAATCCCAGACCAAGATGCTGACTCTCTCTTGGCCGCTGGCCGGTCTTCTACTTGAATTGTACCTGAATTGTACATAAATTGTACCAGTCTTCTACTTGGGCACATCCGGGCAATGCAGGCCAAACAAGGGCAAGTCGAAAGACATGTCAGAGCAAGTCAGAGCAGCTCACGGCACTTCAAGGCATGTCAAAAGGCGATAGCATAATTAACTAAATTTTCAAGTATCGTCATCTGCCATTTTGTCGGGAAAACGTGGATCCCTTTCGAAAATTTCTTCAGATTTATTTTATTTTGAAGGTCCTGCGTCAAAAGAATCCTACTCCGCTTAGTTGAGTGCCAAAAAATAATTTTTCCAAAGGATATGACAAGATAGATACCTATATAAAGATTAAAAAACTTTGGCTAAATTTTTGAATTGATTTTGTTGGGAGATGACTCAAAAGAAGCGGAAGGAGTCATGGATCATAAATGCAAAATATTCTCGAAAAGGAGTCTCACTGTTTCCGAAAGAAAGGCAAACGGCGACAGTATAATTTACTAAGAATATCCCAGACCAAGATGCTGCCTCTCTCTTGGCCGCTGGCCGGTCTTCTACTTGAATTGTACCTGAATTGTACATGAATTGTACCAGTCTTCTACTTGGGCACATCTGGGCAATGCAGGCCAATCAAGGGCAAGTCGAAAGACATGTCAGAGCAAGTCAGAGCAGTTTACGGCACTTCAAGGCATGTCAAAAGGCGATAGCATAATTAACTAAATTTTCAGGTATCGTCATCTGCCATTTTGTCGGGAAAACGTGGATCCCTTTCGAAAATTTCTTCAGATTTATTTTATTTTGAAGATCCTGCGTCAAAAGAATCCTGCTCCGCTTAGTTGTGTGCCAAAAAATAATTTTTCCAAAAGATATGACAAGATAGATACCTATATAAAGATTAAAAAACTTTGGCTAAATTTTTGAATTGATTTTGTTGGGAGATGACTCAAAAGAAGCGGAAGGAGTCATGGATCATAAATGCAAAATTCTCTCGAAAAGGAGTCTCACTGTTTCCGAAAGAAACGCAAACGGCGACAGTATAATTTACTAAGAAAATCCCAGACCAAGATGCTGACTTGGCCGCTGGCCGGTCTTCTACTTGAATTGTACCTGAATTGTACATGAATTGTACCAGTCTTCTACTTGTGCACATCCGGGCAATGCAGGCCAAACAAGGGCAAGTCGAAAGACATGTCAGAGCAAGTCAGAGCAGTTCACGGCACTTCAAGGCATGTCAAAAGGCGATAGCATAATTAACTAAATTTTCAAGAATCGTCATCTGCCATTTTGTCGGGAAAACGTGGATCCCTTTCGAAAATTTCTTCAGATTTATTTTATTTTGAAGGTCCTGCGTCAAAAGAATCCTGCTCCGCTTAGTTGAGTGCCAAAAAATAATTTTTCCAAAAGATATGACAAGATAGATACCTATATAAAGATTAAAAAACTTTGGCTAAATTTTTGAATTGATTTTGTTGGGAGATGACTCAAAAGAAGCGGAAGGAGTCATGGATCATAAATGCAAAATATTCTCGAAAAGGAGTCTCACTGTTTCCGAAAGAAAGGCAAACGGCGACAGTATAATTTACTAAGAATATCCCAGACCAAGATGCTGCCTCTCTCTTGGCCGCTGGCCGTTCTTCTACTTGAATTGTACCTGAATTGTACATGAATTGTACCAGTCTTCTACTTGGGCACATCTGGGCAATGCAGGCCAATCAAGGGCAAGTCGAAAGACAAGTCAGAGCAAGTCAGAGCAGTTCACGGCACTTCAAGGCATGTCAAAAGGCGATAGCATAATTAACTAAATTTTCAAGTATCGTCATCTGCCATTTTGTCGGGAAAACGTGGATCCCTTTCGAAAATTTCTTCAGATTTATTTTATTTTGAAGGTCCTGCGTCAAAAGAATCCCGCTCCGCTTAGTTCAGTGCCAAAAAATATTTTTTCCAAAAGATATGACAAGATAGATACCTACATAAAGATTAAAAAACTTTGGCTAAATTTTTGAATTGATTTTGTTGGGAGATGACTCAAAAGAAGCGGAAGGAGTCATGGATCATAAATGCAAAATATTCTCGAAAAGGAGTCTCACTGTTTCCGAAAGAAAGGCAAACGGCGACAGTATAATTTACTAAGAATATCCCAGACCAAGATGCTGCCTCTCTCTTGGCCGCTGGCCGGTCTTCTACTTGAATTGTACCTGAATTGTACATGAATTGTACCAGTCTTCTACTTGGGCACATCTGGGCAATGCAGGCCAATCAAGGGCAAGTCGAAAGACATGTCAGAGCAAGTCAGAGCAGTTCACGGCACTTCAAGGCATGTCAAAAGGCGATAGATAGCATAATTAACTAAATTTTTAAGTATCGTCTTCTGGCATTTTGTCGGGAAAACGTGGATCCCTTTCGAAAATTTCTTCAGATTTATTTTATTTTGAAGGTCCTGCGTCAAAAGAATCCTGCTCCGCTTAGTTTAGTGCCAAAAAATAATTTTTCCAAAAGATATGACAAGATAGATACCTACATAAAGATTAAAAAACTTTGGCTAAATTTGTGAATTGATTTTGTTGGCAGATGACTCAAAAGAAGCGGAAGGAGTCAAGGATCATAAATGCAAAATTCTCTCGAAAAGGAGTCTCACTGTTTCCGAAAGAAACGCAAACGGCGACAGTATAATTTACTAAGAAAATCCCAGACCAAGATGCTGACTCTCTCTTGGCCGCTGGCCGGTCTTCTACTTGAATTGTACCTGAATTGTACATGAATTGTACCAGTCTTCTACTTGGGCACATCCGGGCAATGCAGGCCAAACAAGGGCAAGTGGAAAGACATGTCAGAGCAAGTCAGAGCAGCTCACGGCACTTCAAGGCATGTCAAAAGGCGATAGCATAATTAACTAAATTTTCAAGTATCGTCATCTGCCATTTTGTCGGGAAAACGTGGATCCCTTTCGAAAATTTCTTCAGATTTATTTTATTTTGAAGGTCCTGCGTCAAAAGAATCCTGCTCCGCTTAGTTCAGGGCCAAAAAATAATTTTTCCAAAAGATATGACAAGATAGATACCTATATAAAGATTAAAAAACTTTGGCTAAATTTTTGAATTGATTTTGTTGGGAGATGACTCAAAAGAAGCGGAAGGAGTCATGGATCATAAATGCAAAATATTCTCGAAAAGGAGTCTCACTGTTTCCGAAAGAAAGGCAAACGGCGACAGTATAATTTACTAAGAATATCCCAGACCAAGATGCTGCCTCTCTCTTGGCCGCTGGCCGGTCTTCTACTTGAATTGTACCTGAATTGTACATGAATTGTACCAGTCTTCTACTTGGGCACATCTGGGCAATGCAGGCCAATCAAGGGCAAGTCGAAAGACATGTCAGAGCAAGTCAGAGCAGTTCACGGCACTTCAAGGCATGTCAAAAGGCGATAGCATAATTAACTAAATTTTCAAGTATCGTCTTCTGGCATTTTGTCGGGAAAACGTGGATCCCTTTCGAAAATTTCTTCAGATTTATTTTATTTTGAAAGTCCTGCGTCAAAAGAATCCTGCTCCGCTTAGTTCAGTGCCAAAAAATAATTTTTCCAAAAGATATGACAAGATAGATACCTACATAAAAATTAAAAAACTTTGGCTAAATTTTTGAATTTATTTTGACGGGAGACGACTCAAAAGAAGCGGAAGGAGTCAAGGATCATAAATGCAAAATTCTCTCGAAAAGGAGTCTCACTGTTTCCGAAAGAAACGCAAACGGCGACAGTATAATTTACTAAGAATATCCCAGACCAAGATGCTGCCTCTCTCTTGGCCGCTGGCCGGTCTTCTACTTGAATTGTACCTGAATTGTACATGAATTGTACCAGTCTTCTACTTGGGCACATCTGGGCAATGCAGGCCAATCAAGGGCAAGTCGAAAGACATGTCAGAGCAAGTCAGAGCAGTTCACGGCACTTCAAGGCATGTCAAAAGGCGATAGCATAATTAACTAAATTTTCAAGTATCGTCTTCTGGCATTTTGTCGGGAAAACGTGGATCCCTTTCGAAAATTTCTTCAGATTTATTTTATTTTGAAGGTCCTGCGTCAAAAGAATCCTGCTCCGCTTAGTTCAGTGCCAAAAAATAATTTTTCCAAAAGATATGACAAGATAGATACCTACATAAAAATTAAAAAACTTTGGCTAAATTTTTGAATTTATTTTGACGGGAGGCGACTCAAAAGAAGCGGAAGGAGTCAAGGATCATAAATGCAAAATTCTCTCGAAAAGGAGTCTCACTGTTTCCGAAAGAAACGCAAACGGCGACAGTATAATTTACTAAGAATATCCCAGACCAAGATGCTGCCTCTCTCTTGGCCGCTGGCCGGTCTTCTACTTGAATTGTACCTGAATTGTACATGAATTGTACCAGTCTTCTACTTGGGCACATCTGGGCAATGCAGGCCAATCAAGGGCAAGTCGGAAGACATGTCAGAGCAAGTCAGAGCAGTTCACGGCACTTCAAGGCATGTCAAAAGGCGATAGCATAATTAACTAAAATTTCAAGTATCGTCATCTGCCATTTTGTCTGGAAAACGTGGATCCCTTTCGAAAATTTCTTCAGATTTATTTTATTTTGAAGGTCCTGCGTCAAAAGAATCCTGCTCCGCTTAGTTCAGTGCCAAAAAATATTTTTTCCAAAAGATATGACAAGATAGATACCTACAAAAAGATTATAAAACTTTGGGTAAATTTGTGAATTGATTTTGTTGCGAGATAACTCAAAACAAGCGGAAGGAGTCATTGATCATAAATGCAAAATATTCTCGAAAAGGAGTCTCACTGTTTCCGAAAGAAACGCAAACGGCGACAGTATAATTTACTAAGAATATCCCAGAACAAGATGCTGCCTCTCTCTTGGCCGCTGGCCGGTCTTCTACTTGAATTGTACCTGAATTGTACCAGTCTTCTACTTGGGCATATCTGGGCAATGCAGGCCAATCAAGGGCAAGTCGAAAGACATGTCAGAGCAAGTCAGAGCAGTTCACGGCACTTCAAGGCATGTCAAAAGGCGATAGCATAATTAACTAAATTTTCAAGTATCGTCATCTGCCATTTTGTCGGGAAAACGTGGATCCCTTTCGAAAATTTCTTCAGATTTATTTTATTTTGAAGGTCCTGCGTCAAAAGAATCCTGCTCCGCTTAGTTCAGTGCTAAAAAATATTTTTTCCAAAAGATATGACAAGATAGATACCTACAAAAAGATTAAAAAACTTTGGCTAAATTTGTGAATTGATTTTGTTGGGAGATGACTCAAAAGAAGCGGAAGGAGTCATTGATCATAAATGCAAAATATTCTCGAAAAGGAGTCTCACTGTTTCCGAAAGAAACGCAAACGGCAACAGTATAATTTACTAAGAATGTCCCAGAACAAGATGCTGCCTCTCTCTTGGCCGCTGGCCGGTCTTCTACTTAAATTGTACCTGAATTGTACATGAATTGTACCAGTCTTCTACTTGGGCACATCTGGGCAATGCAGGCCAATCAAGGGCAAGTCGAAAGACATGTCAGAGCAAGTCAGAGCAGTTCACGGCACTTCAAGGCATGTCAAAAGGCGATAGCATAATTAACTAAATTTTCAAGTATCGTCTTCTGGCATTTTGTCGGGAAAACGTGGATCCCTTTCGAAAATTTCTTCAGATTTATTTTATTTTGAACGTCCTGCGTCAAAAGAATCCTGCTCCGCTTAGTTCAGTGCCAAAAAATAATTTTTCCAAAAGATATGACAAGATAGATACCTACATAAAAATTAAAAAACTTTGGCTAAATTTTTGAATTTATTTTGACGGGAGACGACTCAAAAGAAGCGGAAGTAGTCAAGGATCATAAATGCAAAATTCTCTCGAAAAGGAGTCTCACTGTTTCCGAAAGAAACGCAAACGGCGACAGTATAATTTACTAAGAATATCCCAGACCAAGATGCTGCCTCTCTCTTGGCCGCTGGCCGGTCTTCTACTTGAATTGTACCTGAATTGTACATGAATTGTACCAGTCTTCTACTTGGGCACATCTGGGCAATGCAGGCCAATCAAGGGCAAGTCGGAAGACATGTCAGAGCAAGTCAGAGCAGTTCACGGCACTTCAAGGCATGTCAAAAGGCGATAGCATAATTAACTAAAATTTCAAGTATCGTCATCTGCCATTTTGTCTGGAAAACGTGGATCCCTTTCGAAAATTTCTTCAGATTTATTTTATTTTGAAGGTCCTGCGTCAAAAGAATCCTGCTCCGCTTAGTTCAGTGCCAAAAAATATTTTTTCCAAAAGATATGACAAGATAGATACCTACAAAAAGATTAAAAAACTTTGGCTAAATTTGTGAATTGATTTTGTTTGGAGATGACTCAAAACAAGCGGAAGGAGTCATGGATCATAAATGCAAAATATTCTCGAAAAGGAGTCTCACTGTTTCCGAAAGAAACGCAAACGGCGACAGTATAATTTACTAAGAATATCCCAGAACAAGATGCTGCCTCTCTCTTGGCCGCTGGCCGGTCTTCTACTTAAATTGTACCTGAATTGTACATGAATTGTACCAGTCTTCTACTTGGGCACATCTGGGCAATGCAGGCCAATCAAGGGCAAGTCGAAAGACATGTCAGAGCAAGTCAGAGCAGTTCACGGCACTTCAAGGCATGTCAAAAGGCGATAGCATAATTAACTAAATTTTCAAGTATCGTCATCTGCCATTTTGTCGGGAAAACGTGGATCCCTTTCGAAAATCTCTTCAGATTTATTTTATTTTGAAGGCCCTGCGTCAAAAGAATCCTGCTCCGCTTAGTTCAGTGCCAAAAAATATATTTTCCAAAAGATATGACAAGATAGATACCTACAAAAAGATTATAAAACTTTGGGTAAATTTGTGAATTGATTTTGATGCGAGATAACTCAAAACAAGCGGAAGGAGTCATTGATCATAAATGCAAAATATTCTCGAAAAGGAGTCTCACTGTTTCCGAAAGAAACGCAAACGGCGACAGTATAATTTACTAAGAATGTCCCAGAACAAGATGCTGCCTCTCTCTTGGCCGCTGGCCGGTCTTCTACTTAAATTGTACCTGAATTGTACCAGTCTTCTACTTGGGCATATCTGGGCAATGCAGGCCAATCAAGGGCAAGTCGAAAGACATGTCAGAGCAAGTCAGAGCAGTTCACGGCACTTCAAGGCATGTCAAAAGGCGATAGCATAATTAACTAAATTTTCAAGTATCGTCATCTGCCATTTTGTCGGGAAAACGTGGATCCCTTTCGAAAATTTCTTCAGATTTATTTTATTTTGAAGGTCCTGCGTCAAAAGAATCCTGCTCCGCTTAGTTCAGTGCCAAAAAATATTTTTTCCAAAAGATATGACAAGATAGATACCTACAAAAAGATTAAAAAACTTTGGCTAAATTTGTGAATTGATTTTCTTGGGAGATGACTCAAAAGAAGCGGAAGGAGTCATGGATCATAAATGCAAAATATTCTCGAAAAGGAGTCTCACTGTTTCCGAAAGAAACGCAAACGGCGACAGTATAATTTACTAAGAATGTCCCAGAACAAGATGCTGCCTCTCTCTTGGCCGCTGGCCGGTCTTCTACTTAAATTGTACCTGTATTGTACATGAATTGTACCAGTCTTCTACTTGGGCACATCTGGGCAATGCAGGCCAATCAAGGGCAAGTCGAAAGACATGTCAGAGCAAGTCAGAGCAGTTCACGGCACTTCAAGGCATGTCAAAAGGCGATAGCATAATTAACTAAATTTTCAAGTATCGTCATCTGCCATTTTGTCGGGAAAACGTGGATCCCTTTCGAAAATTTCTTCAGATTTATTTTATTTTGAAGGTCCTGCGTCAAAAGAATCCTGCTCCGCTTAGTTCAGTGCCAAAAAATAATTTTTCCAAAAGATATGACAAGATAGATACCTACATAAAGATTAAAAAACTTTGGCTAAATTTTTGAATTGATTTTGACGGGAGATGACTCAAAAGAAGCGGAAGGAGTCAAGGATCATAAATGCAAAATATTCTCGAAAAGGAGTCTCACTGTTTCCGAAAGAAAGGCAAACGGCGACAGTATAATTTACTAAGAATATCCCAGACCAAGATGCCGCCTCTCTCTTGGCCGCTGGCCGGTCTTCTACTTGAATTGTACCTGAATTGTACATGAATCGTACCAGTCTTCTATTTGGGCACATCTGGGCAATGCAGGCCAATCAAGGGCAAGTCGAAAGACATGTCAGAGCAAGTCAGAGCAGTTCACGGCACTTCAAGGCATGTCAAAAGGCGATAGCATAATTAACTAAATTTTCAAGTATCGTCTTCTGGCATTTTGTCGGGAAAACGTGGATCCCTTTCGAAAATTTCTTCAGATTTATTTTATTTTGAAGGTCCTGCGTCAAAAGAATCCTATTCCGGTTAGCTCAGTGCCAAAAAATAATTTTTCCAAAAGATATGACAAGATAGATACCTACATAAAGATTAAAAAACTTTGGCTAAATTTTTGAATTGATTTTGTTGGGAGATGACTCAAAAGAAGCGGAAGGAGTCATGGATCATAAATGCAAAATATTCTCGAAAAGGAGTCTCACTGTTTCCGAAAGAAAGGCAAACGGCGACAGTATAATTTACTAAGAATATCCCAGACCAAGATGCCGCCTCTCTCTTGGCTGCTGGCCGGTCTTCTACTTGAATTGTACCTGAATTGTACATGAATTGTACCAGTCTTCTATTTGGGCACATCTGGGCAATGCAGGCCAATCAAGGGCAAGTCGAAAGACATGTCAGAGCAAGTCAGAGCAGTTCACGGCACTTCAAGGCATGTCAAAAGGCGATAGCATAATTAACTAAATTTTCAAGTATCGTCTCCTGGCATTTTGTCGGGAAAACGTGGATCCCTTTCGAAAATTTCTTCAGATTTATTTTATTTTGAAGGTCCTGCGTCAAAAGAATCCTGCTCCGCTTAGTTCAGTGCCAAAAAATAATTTTTCCAAAAGATATGACAAGATAGATACCTACATAAAGATTAAAAAACTTTGGCTAAATTTTTGAATTGATATTGTTGGGAGATGACTCAAAAGAAGCGGAAGGAGTCAAGGATCATAAATGCAAAATATTCTCGAAAAGGAGTCTCACTGTTTCCGAAAGAAAGGCAAACGGCGACAGTATAATTTACTAAGAATATCCCAGACCAAGATGCTGCCTCTCTCTTGGCCGCTGGCCGGTCTTCTACTTGAATTGTACCTGAATTGTACCAGTCTTCTACTTGGGCACATCTGGGCAATGCCGGCCAATCTAGGGCAAGTCGAAAGACATGTCAGAGCAAGTCAGAGCAGTTCACGGCACTTCAAGGCATGTCAAAAGGCGATAGCATAATTAACTAAATTTTCAGGTATCGTCATCTGCCATTTTGTCGGGAAAACGTGGATCCCTTTCGAAAATTTCTTCAGATTTATTTTATTTTGAAGGTCCTGCGTCAAAAGAATCCTGCTCCGCTTAGTTCAGTGCCAAAAAATAATTTTTCCAAAAGATATGACAAGATAGATAGATATCTACATAAAGATTAAAAAACTTTGGCTAAATTTTTGAATTGATTTTGACGGGAGATGACTCAAAAGAAGCGGAAGGAGTCATGGATTATAAATGCAAAATATTCTCGAAAAGGAGTCTCACTGTTTCCGAAAGAAAGGCAAACGGCGACAGTATAATTTACTAAGAATATCCCAGACCAAGATGCTGCCTCTCTCTTGGCCGCTGGCCGGTCTTCTACTTGAATTGTACCTGAATTGTACATGAATTGTACCAGTCTTCTACTTGGGCACATCTGGGCAATGCAGGCCAATCAAGGGCAAGTCGAAAGACATGTCAGAGCAAGTCAGAGCAGTTCACGGCACTTCAAGGCATGTCAAAAGGCGATAGCATAATTAACTAAATTTTCAAGTATCGTCTTCTGGCATTTTGTCGGGAAAACGTGGATCCCTTTCGAAAATTTCTTCAGATTTATTTTATTTTGAAGGTCCTGCGTCAAAAGAATCCTGCTCCGCTTAGTTCAGTGCCAAAAAATAATTTTTCCAAAAGATATGACAAGATAGATACCTACATAAAGATTAAAAAACTTTGGCTAATTTTTTGAATTGATTTTGACGGGAGATGACTCAAAAGAAGCGGAAGGAAACAAGGATCATAAATGCAAAATTCTCTCGAAAAGGAGTCTCACTGTTTCCGAAAGAAACCCAAACGGCGACAGTATAATTTACTAAGAATATCCCAGACCAAGATGCTGACTCTCTCTTGGCCGCTGGCCGGTCTTCTACTTGAATTGTACCTGAATTGTACATGAATTGTACCAGTCTTCTACTTGGGCATATCCGGACAATGCAGGCCAAACAAGGGCAAGTCGAAAGACATGTCAGAGCAAGTCAGAGCAGTTCACGGCACTTCAAGGCATGTCAAAAGGCGATAGCATAATTAACTAAATTTTCAAGTATCGTCATCTGCCATTTTGTCGGGAAAACGTGGATCCCTTTCGAAAATTTCTTCAGATTTATTTTATTTTGAAGGTCCTGCGTCAAAAGAATCCTGCTCCGCTTAGTTCAGTGCCAAAAAATAATTTTTCCAAAAGATATGACAAGACAGATACCTACATAAAGATTAAAAAACTTTGGCTAAATTTTTGAATTGATTTTGTTGGGAGATGACTCAAAAGAAGCGGAAGGAGTCATGGATCATAAATGCAAAATATTCTCGAAAAGGAGTCTCACTGTTTCCGAAAGAAAGGCAAACGGCGACAGTATAATTTACTAAGAATATCCCAGACCAAGATGCTGCCTCTCTCTTGGCCGCTGGCCGGTCTTCTACTTGAATTGTACCTGAATTGTACATGAATTGTACCAGTCTTCTACTTGGGCACATCTGGGCAATGCAGGCCAATCAAGGGCAAGTCGGAAGACAAGTCAGAGCAAGTCAGAGCAGTTCACGGCACTTCAAGGCATGTCAAAAGGCGATAGCATAATTAACTAAATTTTCAAGTATCGTCATCTGCCATTTTGTCGGGAAAACGTGGATACCTTTCGAAAATTTCTTCAGATTTATTTTATTTTGAAGGTCCTGCGTCAAAAGAATCCTGCTCCGCTTAGTTCAGTGCCAAAAAATAATTTTTCCAAAAGATATGACAACATAGATACCTACATAAATATTAAAAAACTTTGGCTAAATTTTTGAATTTATTTTGACGGGAGATGACCCAAAAGAAGCGGAAGGAGTCAAGGATCATAAATGCAAAATTCTCTCGAAAAGGAGTCTCACTGTTTCCGAAAGAAACGCAAACGGCGACAGTATAATTTACTAAGAATATCCCAGACCAAGATGCTGCCTCTCTCTTGGCCGCTGGCCGGTCTTCTACTTGAATTGTACCTGAATTGTACATGAATTGTACCAGTCTTCTACTTGGGCACATCTGGGCAATGCAGGCCAATCAAGGGCAAGTCGAAAGGCATGTCAGAGCAAGTAAGAGCAGTTCACGGCACTTCAAGGCATGTCAAAAGGCGATAGCATAATTAACTAAATTCTCAAGTATCGTCATCTGCCATTTTGTCGGGAAAACGTGGATCCCTTTCGAAAATTTCTTCAGATTTATTTTATTTTGAAGGTCCTGCGTCAAAAGAATCCTGCTCCGCTTAGTTCAGTGCCAAAAAATAATTTTTCCAAAGACATGACAAGATAGATACCTACATAAAGATTAAAAAACTTTGGCTAAATTTTTGAATTGATTTTGTTGGGAGATGACTCCAAAGAAGCGGAAGGAGTCAAGGATCATAAATATAAAATATTTTCAAAAAGGAGTCTCACTGTTTCCGAAAGAAAGGCAAACGGCGACAGTATAATTTACTAAGAATATCCCAGACCAAGATGCCGCCTCTCTCTTGGCCGCTGGCCGGTCTTCTACTTGAATTGTACCTGAATTGTACATGAATAGTACCAGTCTTCTATTTGGGCACATCTGGGCAATGCAGGCCAATCAAGGGCAAGTCGAAAGACATGTCAGAGCAAGTCAGAGCAGTTCACGGCACTTCAAGGCATGTCAAAAGGCGATAGCATAATTAACTAAATTTTCAAGTATCGTCTTCTGCCATTTTGTCGGGAAAACGTGGATCCCTTTCGAAAATTTCTTCAGATTTATTTTATTTTGAAGGTCCTGCGTCAAAAGAATCCTGCTCCGCTTAGTTCAGTGCCAAAAAATAATTTTTCCAAAAGATATGACAAGATAGATACCTACATAAAGATTAAAAAACTTTGGCTAAATTTTTGAATTGATTTTGTTGGGAGATGACTCAAAAGAAGCGGAAGGAGTCAAGGATCATAAATGCAAAATTTTCTCGAAAAGGAGTCTCACTGTTTCCGAAAGAAAGGCAAACGGCGACAGTATAATTTACTAAGAATATCCCAGACCAAGATGCTGCCTCTCTCTTGGCCGCTGGCCGGTCTTCTACTTGAATTGTACCTGAATTGTACATGAATTGTACCAGTCTTCTACTTGGGCACATCTGGGCAATGCAGGCCAATCAAGGGCAAGTTGAAAGACATGTCAGAGCAAGTCAGAGCAGTTCACGGCACTTCAAGGCATGTCAAAAGGCGATAGCATAATTAACTAAATTTTCAGGTATCGTCATCTGCCATTTTGTCGGGAAAACGTAGATCCCTTTCGAAGATTTCTTCAGATTTATTTTATTTTGAAGATCCTGCGTCAAAAGAATCCTGCTCCGCTTAGTTCAGTGCCAAAAAATAATTTTTCCAAAAGATATGACAAGATAGATAGATACCTACATAAAGACAAGAAACTTTGGCTAAATTTTTGAATTGATTTTGACGGGAGATGACTCAAAAGAAGCGGAAGGAGTCATGGATCATAAATGCAAAATATTCTCGAAAAGGAGTCTCACTGTTTCCGAAAGAAAGGCAAACGGCGACAGTATAATTTACTAAGAATATCCCAGACCAAGATGCTGACCCTCTCTTGGCCGCTGGCCGGTCTTCTACTTGAATTGTACCTGAATTGTACATGAATTGTACCAGTCTTCTACTTGGGCACATCCGGGCAATGCAGGCCAATCAAGGGCAAGTCGAAAGACTTGTCAGAGCAAGTCAGAGTAGTTCACGGCACTTCAAGGCATGTCAAAAGGCGGTAGCATAATTAACTAAATTTTCAAGTATCGTCATCTGCCATTTTGTCGGGAAAACGTGGATCCCTTTCGAAAATTTCTTCAGATTTATTTTATTTTGAAGGTTCTGCGTCAAAAGAATCCTGCTCCGCTTAGTTCAGTGCCAAAAAATAATTTTTCCAAAAGATATGACAAGATAGATACCTACATAAAGATTAAAAAACTTTGGCTAAATTTTTGAATTGATTTTGTTGGGAGATGACTCTAAAGAAGCGGAAGGAGTCATGGATCATAAATGCAAAATATTCTCGAAAAGGAGTCTCACTGTTTCCGAAAGAAACGCAAACGGCGACAGTATAATTTACTAAGAATATCCCAGACCAAGATGCTGCCTCTCTCTTGGCCGCTGGCCGGTCTTCTACTTGAATTGTACCTGAATTGTACATGAATTGTACCAGTCTTCTACTTGGGCACATCTGGGCAATGCATGCCAATCAAGGGCAAGTCGAAAGACAAGTCAGAGCAAGTCAGAGCAGTTCACGGCACTTCAAGGCATGTCAAAAGGCGATAGCATAATTAACTAAATTTTCAAGTATCGTCATCTGCCATTTTGTCGAGAAAACGTGGATACCTTTCGAAAATTTCTTCAGATTTATTTTATTTTGAAGGTCCTGCGTCAAAAGAATCCTGCTCCGCTTAGTTCAGTGCCAAAAAATAATTTTTCCAAAAGATATGACAAGATAGATACCTACAAGAAGATTAAAAAACTTTGGCTAAATTTTTGAATTGATTTTGTTGGGAGATGACTCAAAAGAAGCGGAAGGAGTCATGGATCATAAATGCAAAATATTCTCGAAAAGGAGTCTCACTGTTTCCGAAAGAAAGGCAAACGGCGACAGTATAATTTACTAAGAATATCCCAGACCAAGATGCTGCCTCTCTCTTGGCCGCTGGCCGGTCTTCTACTTGAATTGTACCTGAATTGTACATGAATTGTACCAGTCTTCTACTTGGGCACATCTGGGCAATGCAGGCCAATCAAGGGCAAGTCGAAAGACATGTCAGAGCAAGTCAGAGCAGTTCACGGCACTTCAAGGCATGTCAAAAGGCGATAGCATAATTAACTAAATTTTCAAGTATCGTCTTCTGGCATTTTGTCGGGAAAACGTGGATCACAATTCGAAAATTTCTTCCGATTTATTTTATTTTGAAGGTCCTGCGTCAAAAGAATCCTGCTCCGCTTAGTTCAGTGCCAAAAAATAATTTTTCCAAAAGATATGACAAGATAGATACCTACATAAAGATTAAAAAACTTTGGCTAAATTTTTGAATTGATTTTGTTGGGAGATGACTCAAAAGAAGCGGAAGGAGTCATGGATCATAAATGCAAAATATTCTCGAAAAGGAGTCTCACTGTTTCCGAAAGAAAGGCAAACGGCGACAGTATAATTTACTAAGAATATCCCAGACCAAGATGCTGCCTCTCTCTTGGCCGCTGGCCGGTCTTCTACTTGAATTGTACCTGAATTGTACATGAATTGTACCAGTCTTCTACTTGGGCACATCTGGGCAATGCAGGCCAATCAAGGGCAAGTCGAAGGACATGTCAGAGCAAGTCAGAGCAGTTCACGGCACTTCAAGGCATGTGAAAAGGCGATAGCATAATTAACTAAATTTTCAAGTATCGTCTTCTGGCATTTTGTCGGGAAAACTTGGATCCCAATTCGAAAATTTCTTCCGATTTATTTTATTTTGAAGGTCCTGCGTCAAAAGAATCCTGCTCCGCTTAGTTCAGTGCCAAAAAATAATTTTTCCAAACGATATGACAAGATAGATACCTACATAAAGATTAAAAAACTTTGGCTAAATTTTTGAATTGATTTTGACGGGAGATGACTCAAAAGAAGCGGAAGGAGTCGTGGATCATAAATGCAAAATATTCTCGAAAAGGAGTCTCACTGTTTCCGAAAGAAAGGCAAACGGCGACAGTATAATTTACTAAGAATATCCCAGACCAAGATGCTGCCTCTCTCTTGGCCGCTGGCCGGTCTTCTACTTGAATTGTACCTGAATTGTAAATGAATTGTACCAGTCTTCTACTTGGGCACATCTGGGCAATGCAGGCCAATCAAGGGCAAGTCGAAAGACATGTCAGAGCAAGTCAGAGCAGTTCACGGCACTTCAAGGCATGTCAAAAGGCGATAGCATAATTAACTAAATTTTCAAGTATCGTCTTCTGGCATTTTGTCGGAAAAACGTGGATCCCTTTCGAAAATTTCTTCAGATTTATTTTATTTTGAAGGTCCTGCGTCAAAAGAATCCTGCTCCGCTTAGTTCAGTGCCAAAAAATAATTTTTCCAAAAGATATGACAAGATAGATACCTACATAAAGATTAAAAAACTTTGGCTAAATTTTTGAATTGCTTTTGTTGGGAGATGACTCAAAAGAAGCGGAAGGAGTCATGGATCATAAATGCAAAATATTCTCGAAAAGGAGTCTCACTGTTTCCGAAAGAAAGGCAAACGGCGACAGTATAATTTACTAAGAATATCCCAGACCAAGATGCTGCCTCTCTCTTGGCCGCTGGCCGGTCTTCTACTTGAATTGTACCTGAATTGTACATGAATTGTACCAGTCTTCTACTTGGGCACATCTGGGCAATGCAGGCCAATCAAGGGCAAGTCGAAAGACAAGTCAGAGCAAGTCAGAGCAGTTCACGGCACTTCAAGGCATGTGAAAAGGCGATAGCATAATTAACTAAATTTTCAAGTATCGTCTTCTGGCATTTTGTCGGGAAAACTTGGATCCCAATTCGAAAATTTCTTCCGATTTATTTTATTTTGAAGGTCCTGCGTCAAAAGAATCCTGCTCCGCTTAGTTCAGTGCCAAAAAATAATTTTTCCAAACGATATGACAAGATAGATACCTACATAAAGATTAAAAAACTTTGGCTAAATTTTTGAATTGATTTTGACGGGAGATGACTCAAAAGAAGCGGAAGGAGTCATGGATCATAAATGCAAAATATTCTCGAAAAGGAGTCTCACTGTTTCCGAAAGAAAGGCAAACGGCGACAGTATAATTTACTAAGAATATCCCAGACCAAGATGCTGCCTCTCTCTTGGCCGCTGGCCGGTCTTCTACTTGAATTGTACCTGAATTGTAAATGAATTGTACCAGTCTTCTACTTGGGCACATCTGGGCAATGCAGGCCAATCAAGGGCAAGTCGAAAGACATGTCAGAGCAAGTCAGAGCAGTTCACGGCACTTCAAGGCATGTCAAAAGGCGATAGCATAATTAACTAAATTTTCAAGTATCGTCTTCTGGCATTTTGTCGGAAAAACGTGGATCCCTTTCGAAAATTTATTCAGATTTATTTTATTTTGAAGGTCCTGCGTCAAAAGAATCCTGCTCCGCTTAGTTCAGTGCCAAAAAATAATTTTTCCAAAAGATATGACAAGATAGATACCAACATAAAGATTAAAAAACTTTGGCTAAATTTTTGAATTGCTTTTGTTGGGAGATGACTCAAAAGAAGCGGAAGGAGTCATGGATCATAAATGCAAAATATTCTCGAAAAGGAGTCTCACTGTTTCCGAAAGAAAGGCAAACGGCGACAGTATAATTTACTAAGAATATCCCAGACCAAGATGCTGCCTCTCTCTTGGCCGCTGGCCGGTCTTCTACTTGAATTGTACCTGAATTGTACATGAATTCTACCAGTCTTCTACTTGGGCACATCTGGGCAATGCAGGCCAATCAAGGGCAAGTCGAAAGACAAGTCAGAGCAAGTCAGAGCAGTGCACGGCACTTCAAGGCATGTCAAAAGGCGATAGCATAATTAACTAAATTTTCAAGTATCGTCATCTGCCATTTTATCGGGAAAACGTGGATACCTTTCGAAAATTTCTTCAGATTTATTTTATTTTGAAGGTCCCGCGTAAAAAGAATCCTGCTCCGGTTAGTTCAGTGCCAAAAAATAATTTTTCCAAAAGATATGACAAGATAGATACCTACAAAAAGAATAAAAAACTTTGGCTAAATTTTTGAATTGATTTTGTTGGGAGATGACTCAAAAGAAGCGGAAGGAGTCATGGATCATAAATGCAAAATATTCTCGAAAAGGAGTCTCACTGTTTCCGAAAGAAAGGCAAACGGCGACAGTATAATTTACTAAGAATATCCCAGACCAAGATGCTGCCTCTCTCTTGGCCGCTGGCCGCTCTTCTACTTGAATTGTACCTGAATTGTACATGAATTGTACCAGTCTTCTACTTGGGCACATCTGGGCAATGCAGGCCAATCAAGGGCAAGTCGAAAGACATGTCAGAGCAAGTCAGAGCAGTTCACGGCACTTCAAGGCATGTCAAAAGGCGATAGCATAATTAACTAAATTTTCAAGTATCGTCTTCTGGCATTTTGTCGGGAAAACGTGGATCCCTTTCGAAAATTTCTTCAGATTTATTTTATTTTGAGGGTCCTGCGTTAAAAGAATCCTGCTCCGCTTAGTTCAGTGCCAAAAAATAATTTTTCCAAAAGATATGACAAGAGAGATACCTAGAAAAATATTAAAAAACTTTGGCTAAATTTTTGAATTGATTTTGACGGGAGATGACTCAAAAGAAGCGGAAGGAATCATGGATCATAAATATAAAATATTTTCAAAAAGGAGTCTCACTGTTTCCGAAAGAAAGGCAAACGGCGACAGTATAATTTACTAAGAATATCCCAGACCAAGATGCTGCCTCTCTCTTGGCCGCTGGCCGGTCTTCTACTTGAATTGTACCTGAATTGTAAATGAATTGTACCAGTCTTCTACTTGGGCACATCTGGGCAATGCAGGCCAATCAAGGGCAAGTCGAAAGACATGTCAGAGCAAGTCAGAGCAGTTCACGGCACTTCAAGGCATGTCAAAAGGCGATAGCATAATTAACTAAATTTTCAAGTATCGTCTTCTGGCATTTTGTCGGGAAAACGTGGATCCCTTTCGAAAATTTCTTCAGATTTATTTTATTTTGAAGGTCCTGCGTTAAAAGAATCCTGCTCCGCTTAGTTCAGTGCCAAAAAATAATTTTTCCAAAAGATATGACAAGATAGATACCTAGAAAAAGATTAAAAAACTTTGGCTAAATTTTTGGATTGGTTTTGACGGGAGATGACTCAAAAGAAGCGGAAGGAATCATGGATCATAAATGTAAAATATTTTCAAAAAGGAGTCTCACTGTTTCCGAAAAAAGGCAAACGGCGATAGTATAATTTACTAAGAATATCCCAGACCAAGTTGCTGCCTCTCTCTTGGCCGCTGGCCGGTCTTCTACTTGAATTGTACCTGAATTGTACATGAATTGTACCAGTCTTCTACTTGGGCACATCTGGGCAATGCAGGCCAATCAAGGGCAAGTCGAAAGACATGTCAGAGCAAGTCAGAGCAGTTCACGGCACTTCAAGGCATGTCAAAAGGCGATAGCATAATTAACTAAATTTTCAAGTATCGTCTTCTGGCATTTTGTCGGGAAAACGTGGATCCCTGTCGAAAATTTCTTCAGATTTATTTTATTTTGATGGTCCTGCGTCAAAAGAATCCTGCTCCGCTTAGTTCAGTGCCAAAAAATAATTTTCCAAAAGATATGACAAGATAGATACCTACATAAAGATAAAAAAACTTTGGCTAAATTTTTGAATTGATTTTGACGGGAGATGACTCAAAAGAAGCGGAAGGAGTCAAGGATCATAAATGCAAAATTCTCTCGAAAAGGAGTCTCACTGTTTCCGAAAGAAAGGCAAACGGCGACAGTATAATTTACTAAGAATATCCCAGACCAAGATGCTGCCTCTCTCTTGGCCGCTGGCCGGTCTTCTACTTGAATTGTACCTGAATTGTACATGAATTGTACCAGTCTTCTACTTGGGCACATCTGGGCAATGCAGGCCAATCAAGGGCAAGTCGAAAGACATGTCAGAGCAAGTCAGGGCAGTTCACGGCACTTCAAGGCATGTCAAAAGGCGATAGCATAATTAACTAAATTTTCAAGTATCGTCTTCTGGCATTTTGTCGGGAAAACGTGGATCCCTTTCGAAAATTTCTTCAGATTTATTTTATTTTGAAGGTCCTGCGGCAAAAGAATCCTGCTCCGCTTAGTTCAGTGCCAAAAAATAATTTATCCAAAAGATATGACAAGATAGATACCTACATAAAGATTAAAAAACTTTGGCTAAATTATTGTATTGATTTTGTTGGGAGATGACTCAAAAGAAGCGGAAGGAGTCATGGATCATAAATGCATAATATTCTCGAAAGGAATCTCACTGTTTCCGAAAGAAAGGCAAACGGCGACAGTATAATTTACTAAGAATATCCCAGACCAAGATGCTGCCTCTCTCTTGGCCGCTGGCCGGTCTTCTACTTGAATTGTACCTGAATTGTACATGAATTGTACCAGTCTTCTACTTGGGCACATCTGGGCAATGCAGGCCAATCAAGGGCAAGTCGAAAGACATGTCAGAGCAAGTCAGAGCAGTTCACGGCACTTCACGGCATGTCAAAAGGCGATAGCATAATTAACTAAATTTTCAAGTATCGTCTTCTGGCATTTTGTCGGGAAAACGTGGATCCCTCTCGAAAATTTCTTCAGATTTATTTTATTTTGAAGGTCCTGCGTCAAAAGAGTCCTGCTCCGCTTAGTTCAG
This sequence comes from Dioctria linearis, assembly GCA_963930735.1. NCBI lineage: Eukaryota > Metazoa > Arthropoda > Insecta > Diptera > Asilidae > Dioctria > Dioctria linearis. The sequence continues at coordinate 57,270,690 of OZ005740.1, forward strand.
TGCCAAAAAATATTTTTTTCCAAAAGACATGACAAGATAGATAACTACATAAAGATTAAAAAACTTTGGCTAAATTTTTGAATTGATTTTGTTGGGAGATGTCTCAAAAGAAGCGGAAGGAGTCAAGGATCATAAATGCAAAATTCTCTCGAAAAGGAGTCTCACTGTTTCCGAAAGAAACGCAAACGGCCACAGTATAATTTACTAAGAATATCCCAGACCAAGATGCTGCCTCTCTCTTGGCCGCTGGCCGGTCTTCTACTTGAATTGTACCTGAATTGTACATGAATTGTACCAGTCTTCTACTTAGGCACATCTGGGCAATGCAGGCCAATCAAGGGCAAGTCGAAAGACATGTCAGAGCAAGTCAGAGCAGTTCACGGCACTTCAAGGCATGTCAAAAGGCGATAGCATAATTAACTAAATTTTCAAGTATCGTCTTCTGGCATTTTGTCGGGAAAACGTGGATCCCTTTCGAAAATTTCTTCATATTTATTTTATTTTGAAGGTCCTGCGTCAAAAGAATCCTGCTCCGCTTAGTTCAGTGCCAAAAAAATAATTTTTCCAAAAGATATGACAAAATAGATACCTACAAAAAGATTAAAAAACTTTGGCGAAATTTTTGAATTGATTTTTACGGGAGATGACTCAAAAGAAGCGGAAGGAATCATGGATCATAAATATAAAATATTTTCAAAAAGGAGTCTCACTGTTTCCGAAAGAAAGGCAAACGGCGACAGCATAATTTACTAAGAATATCCCAGACCAAGATGCTGCCTCTCTCTTGGCCGCTGGCCGGTCTTCTACTTGAATTGTACCTGAATTGTACATGAATTGTACCAGTCTTCTACTTGGGCACATCTGGGAAATGCAGGCCAATCAAGGGCAAGTCGAAAGACATGTCAGAGCAAGTCAGAGCAGTTCACGGCACTTCACGGCATGTCAAAAGGCGATAGCATAATTAACTAAATTTTCAAGTATCGTCTTCTGGCATTTTGTCGGGAAAACGTGGATCCCTTTCGAAAATTTCTTCAGATTTATTTTATTTTGAAGGTCCTGCGTCAAAAGAATCCTGCTCCGCTTAGTTCAGTGCCAAAAAATAATTTTTCCAAAAGATATGACAAGATAGATACCTACATAAAGATTAAAAAACTTTGGCTAAATTATTGAATTGATTTTGTTGGGAGATGACTCAAAAGAAGCGGAAGGAGTCATGGATCATAAATGCAAAATATTCTCGAAAAGGAGTCTCACTGTTTCCGAAAGAAAGGCAAACGGCGACAGTATAATTTACTAAGAATATCCCAGACCAAGATGCTGCCTCTCTCTTGGCCGCTGGCCGGTCTTCTACTTGAATTGTACCTGAATTGTACATGAATTGTACCAGTCTTCTACTTGGGCACATCTGGGCAATGCAGGCCAATCAAGGGCAAGTCGAAAGACATGTCAGAGCAAGTCAGGGCAGTTCACGGCACTTCAAGGCATGTCAAAAGGCGATAGCATAATTAACTAAATTTTCAAGTATCGTCTTCTGGCATTTTGTCGGGAAAACGTGGATCCCTTTCGAAAATTTCTTCAGATTTATTTTATTTTGAAGGTCCTGCGGCAAAAGAATCCTGCTCCGCTTAGTTCAGTGCCAAAAAATAATTTATCCAAAAGATATGACAAGATAGATACCTACATAAAGATTAAAAAACTTTGGCTAAATTATTGTATTGATTTTGTTGGGAGATGACTCAAAAGAAGCGGAAGGAGTCATGGATCATAAATGCATAATATTCTCGAAAGGAATCTCACTGTTTCCGAAAGAAAGGCAAACGGCGACAGTATAATTTACTAAGAATATCCCAGACCAAGATGCTGCCTCTCTCTTGGCCGCTGGCCGGTCTTCTACTTGAATTGTACCTGAATTGTACATGAATTGTACCAGTCTTCTACTTGGGCACATCTGGGCAATGCAGGCCAATCAAGGGCAAGTCGAAAGACATGTCAGAGCAAGTCAGAGCAGTTCACGGCACTTCACGGCATGTCAAATGGCGATAGCATAATTAACTAAATTTTCAAGTATCGTCTTCTGGCATTTTGTCGGGAAAACGTGGATCCCTTTCGAAAATTTCTTCAGATTTATTTTATTTTGAAGGTCCTGCGTCAAAAGAGTCCTGCTCCGCTTAGTTCAGTGCCAAAAAATATTTTTTTCCAAAAGACATGACAAGATAGATAACTACATAAAGATTAAAAAACTTTGGCTAAATTTTTGAATTGATTTTGTTGGGAGATGTCTCAAAAGAAGCGGAAGGAGTCAAGGATCATAAATGCAAAATTCTCTCGAAAAGGAGTCTCACTGTTTCCGAAAGAAACGCAAACGGCCACAGTATAATTTACTAAGAATATCCCAGACCAAGATGCTGCCTCTCTCTTGGCCGCTGGCCGGTCTTCTACTTGAATTGTACCTGAATTGTACATGAATTGTACCAGTCTTCTACTTAGGCACATCTGGGCAATGCAGGCCAATCAAGGGCAAGTCGAAAGACATGTCAGAGCAAGTCAGAGCAGTTCACGGCACTTCAAGGCATGTCAAAAGGCGATAGCATAATTAACTAAATTTTCAAGTATCGCCTTCTGGCATTTTGTCGGGAAAACGTGGATCCCTTTCGAAAATTTCTTCATATTTATTTTATTTTGAAGGTCCTGCGTCAAAAGAATCCTGCTCCGCTTAGTTCAGTGCCAAAAAAATAATTTTTCCAAAAGATATGACAAAATAGATACCTACAAAAAGATTAAAAAACTTTGGCTAAATTTTTGAATTGATTTTTACGGGAGATGACTCAAAAGAAGCGGAAGGAATCATGGATCATAAATATAAAATATTTTCAAAAAGGAGTCTCACTGTTTCCGAAAGAAAGGCAAACGGCGACAGCATAATTTACTAAGAATATCCCAGACCAAGATGCTGCCTCTCTCTTGGCCGCTGGCCGGTCTTCTACTTGAATTGTACCTGAATTGTACATGAATTGTACCAGTCTTCTACTTGGGCACATCTGGGCAATGCAGGCCAATCAAGGGCAAGTCGAAAGACATGTCAGAGCAAGTCAGAGCAGTTTACGGCACTTCACGGCATGTCAAAAGGCGATAGCATAATTAACTAAATTTTCAAGTATCGTCTTCTGGCATTTTGTCGGGAAAACGTGGATCCCTTTCGAAAATTTCTTCAGATTTATTTTATTTTGAAGGTCCTGCGTCAAAAGAGTCCTGCTCCGCTTAGTTCAGTGCCAAAAAATATTTTTTTCCAAAAGACATGACAAGATAGATAACTACATAAAGATTAAAAAACTTTGGCTAAATTATTGAATTGATTTTGTTGGGAGATGACTCAAAAGAAGCGGAAGGAGTCATGGATCATAAATGCAAAATATTCTCGAAAAGGAGTCTCACTGTTTCCGAAAGAAAGGCAAACGGCGACAGTATAATTTACTAAGAATATCCCAGACCAAGATGCTGCCTCTCTCTTGGCCGCTGGCCGGTCTTCTACTTGAATTGTACCTGAATTGTACATGAATTGTACCAGTCTTCTACTTGGGCGCATCTGGGCAATGCAGGCCAATCAAGGGCAAGTCGAAAGACATGTCAGAGAAATACAGAGCAGTTCACGGCACTTCAAGGCATGTCAATAGGCGATAGCATAATTAACTAAATTTTCAAGTATCGTCTTCTGGCATTTTTCGGGAAAACGTGCATCCCTTTCGAAAATTTCTTCAGATTTATTTTATTTTGAAGGTCCTGCGTCAAAAGAATCCTGCTCCGCTTAGTTCAGTGCCAAAAAAATAATTTTCCAAAAGATATGACAAGATAGATACCTACAAAAAGATTAAAAAACTTTGGCTAAATTTTTGAATTGATTTTTACGTGAGATGACTCAAAAGAAGCGGAAGGAATCATGGATCATATATATAAAATATTTTCAAAAAGGAGTCTCACTGTTTCCGAAAGAAAGGCAAACGGCGACAGCATAATTTACTAAGAATATCCCAGACCAAGATGCTGCCTCTCTCTTGGCCGCTGGCCGGTCTTCTACTTGAATTGTACCTGAATTGTACATGAATTGTACCAGTCTTCTACTTGGGCACATCTGGGCAATGCAGGCCAATCAAGGGCAAGTCGAAAGACATGTCAGAGCAAGTCAGAGCAGTTCACGGCACTTCAAGGCATGTCAAAAGGCGATAGCATAATTAACTAAATTTTCAAGTATCGTCTTCTGGCATTTTGTCGGGAAAACGTGGATTCCTTTCGAAAATTTCTTCAGATTTATTTTATTTTGAAGGTCCTGCGTCAAAAGAATCCTGCTCCGCTTAGTTCAGTGCCAAAAAATAATTTTTCCAAAAGATATGACAAGATAGATACCTACATAAAGATTAAAAAACTTTGGCTAAATTATTGAATTGATTTTGTTGGGAGATGACTCAAAAGAAGCGGAAGGAGTCATGGATCATAAATGCAAAATATTCTCGAAAAGGAGTCTCACTGTTTCCGAAAGAAAGGCCAAAAGGCAACAGTATAATTTACTAAGAATATCCCAGACCAAGATGCTGCCTCTCTCTTGGCCGCTGGCCGGTCTTCTACTTGAATTGTACCTGAATTGTACATGAATTGTACCAGTCTTCTACTTGGGCGCATCTGGGCAATGCAAGCCAATCAAGGGCAAGTCGAAAGACATGTCAGAGAAATACAGAGCAGTTCACGGCACTTCAAGGCATGTCAAAAGGCGATAGCATAATTAACTAAATTTTCAAGTATCGTCTTCTGGCATTTTGTCGGGAAAACGTGGATCCCTTTCGAAAATTTCTTCAGATTTATTTTATTTTGAAGGTCCTGCGTCAAAAGAATCCTGCTCCGTTTAGTTCAGTGCCAAAAAATAATTTTTCCAAAAGATATGACAAGATAGATACCTACATAAAGATTAAAAAACTTTGGCTAAATTTTTGAATTGATTTTGACGGGAGATGACTCGAAAGAAGCGGAAGGAGTCAAGGATCGTAAATGCAAAATTCTCTCGAAAAGGAGTCTCACTGTTTCCGAAAGAAACGCAAACGGCGACAGTATAATTTACTAAGAATATCCCAGACCAAGATGCTGCCTCTCTCTTGGCCGCTGGCCGGTCTTCTACTTGAATTGTACCTGAATTGTACATGAATTGTACCAGTCTTCTACTTGAGCACATCTGGGCAATGCAGGCCAATCAAGGGCATGTCGAAAGACATGTCAGAGCAAGTCAGCGCAGTTCACGGTACTTCAAGGCATGTCAAAAGGCGATAGCATAATTAACTAAATTTTCAAGTATCGTCTTCTGGCATTTTGTCGGGAAAACGTGGATCCCTTTCGGCAATTTCTTCAGATTTATTTTATTTTGAAGGTCCTGCGTCAAAAGAATCCTGCTCCGCTTAGTTCAGTGCCAAAAATATTTTTTCCAAAAGACATAACAAGATAGATACCTACATAAAGATTAAAAAACTTTGGCTAAATTTTTGAATTGATTTTGACGGGAGATGACTCCAAAGAAGTGGAAGGAGTCAAGGATCATAAATGCAAAATTCTCTCGAAAAGGAGTCTCACTGCTTCCGAAAGAAACGCAAACGGCGACAGTATAATTTACTAAGAATATCCCAGACCAAGATGCTGCCTCTCACTTGGCCGCTGGCCGGTCTTCTACTTGAATTGTACCTGAATTGTACATGAATTGTACCAGTCTTCTACCTGGGCACATCTGGGCAATGCAGGCCAATCAAGGGCAAGTCGAAAGACATGTCAGAGCAAGTCAGAGCAGTTCACGGCACTTCATGGCATGTCAAAAGGCGATAGCATAATTAACTAAATTTTCAAGTATCGTCTTCTGGCATTTTGTCGGGAAAACATGGATCCCTTTCGAAAATTTCTTCAGATTTATTTCATTTTGAAGGTCCTGCGTCAAAAGAATCCTGCTCCGCTTAGTTCAGTGCCAAAAAATAATTTTTCCAAAAGATATGACAAGATAGATACCTACATAAAGATTAAAAAACTTTGGCTAAATTTTTGAATTGATTTTGACGGGAGATGACTCAAAAGAAGCGGAAGGAGTCAAGGATCATAAATGCAAAATTCTCTCGAAAAGGAGTCTCACTGTTTCCGAAAGAAACGCAAACGGCGACAGTATAATTTACTAAGAATATCCCAGACCAAGATGCTGCCTCTCTCTTGGCCGCTGGCCGGTCTTCTACTTGAATTGTACCTGAATTGTACATGAATTGTACCAGTCTTCTACTTGGGCACATCTGGGCAATGCAGGCCAATCAAGGGCAAGTCGAAAGACATGTCAGAGCAAGTCAGAGCAGTTCACGGCACTTCAAGGCATGTCAAAAGGCGATAGCATAATTAACTAAATTTTCAAGTATCGTCTTCTGGCATTTTGTCGGGAAAACATGGATCCCTTTCGAAAATTTCTTCAGATTTATTTCATTTTGAAGGTCCTGCGTCAAAAGAATCCTGCTCCGCTTAGTTCAGTGCCAAAAAATAATTTTTCCAAAAGATATGACAAGATAGATACCTACATAAAGATTAAAAAACTTTGGCTAAATTTTTGAATTGATTTTGACGGGAGATGACTCAAAAGAAGCGGAAGGAGTCAAGGATCATAAATGCAAAATTCTCTCGAAAAGGAGTCTCACTGTTTCCGAAAGAAACGCAAACGGCGACAGTATAATTTACTAAGAATATCCCAGACCAAGATGCTGCCTCTCTCTTGGCCGCTGGCCGGTCTTCTACTTGAATTGTACCTGAATTGTACATGAATTGTACCAGTCTTCTACTTGGGCACATCTGGGCAATGCAGGCCAATCAAGGGCAAGTCGAAAGACATGTCAGAGCAAGTCAGAGCAGTTCACGGCACTTCAAGGCATGTCAAAAGGCGATAGCATAATTAACTAAATTTTCAAGTATCGTCTTCTGGCATTTTGTCGGGAAAACGTGGAACCCTTTCGAAAATTTCTTCAGATTTATTTTATTTTGAAGGTCCTGCGTCAAAAGAATCCTGCTCCGCTTAGTTCAGTGCCAAAAAAATAATTTTCCAAAAGATATGACAAGATAGATACCTACAAAAAGATTAAAAAACTTTGGCTAAATTTTTGAATTGATTTTTACGTGAGATGACTCAAAAGAAGCGGAAGGAATCATGGATCATAAATATAAAATATTTTCAAAAAGGAGTCTCACTGTTTCCGAAAGAAAGGCAAACGGCGACAGCATAATTTACTAAGAATATCCCAGACCAAGATGCTGCCTCTCTCTTGGCCGCTGGCCGGTCTTCTACTTGAATTGTACCTGAATTGTACATGAATTGTACCAGTCTTCTACTTGGGCACATCTGGGCAATGCACGCCAATCAAGGGCAAGTCGAAAGACATGTCAGAGCAAGTCAGAGCAGTTCACGGCACTTCAAGGCATGTCAAAAGGCGATAGCATAATTAACTAAATTTTCAAGTATCGTCTTCTGGCATTTTGTCGGGAAAACGTGGATCCCTTTCGAAAATTACTTCAGATTTATTTTATTTTGAAGATCCTGCGTCAAAAGAATCCTGCTCCGCTTAGTTCAGTGCCAAAAAATAATTTTTCCAAAAGATATGACAAGATAGATACCTACATAAAGATTAAAAAACTTTGGCTAAATTATTGAATTGATTTTGTTGGGAGATGACTCAAAAGAAGCGGAAGGAGTCATGGATCATAAATGCAAAATATTCTCGAAAAGGAGTCTCACTGTTTCCGAAAGAAAGGCAAACGGCGACAGTATAATTTACTAAGAATATCCCAGACCAAGATGCTGCCTCTCTCTTGGCCGCTGGCCGGTCTTCTACTTGAATTGTACCTGAATTGTACATGAATTGTACCAGTCTTCTACTTGGGCGCACCTGGGCAATGCAGGCCAATCAAGGGCAAGTCGAAAGACATGTCAGAGAAATACAGAGCAGTTCACGGCACTTCAAGGCATGTCAAAAGGCGATAGCATAATTAACTAAATTTTCAAGTATCGTCTTCTGGCATTTTGTCGGGAAAACGTGGATCCCTTTCGAAAATTTCTTCAGATTTATTTTATTTTGAAGGTCCTGCATCAAAAGAATCCTGCTCCGCTTAGTTCAGTGCCAAAAAATAATTTTTCCAAAAGACATGACAAGATAGATACCTACATAAAGATTAAAAAACTTTGGCTAAATTTTTGAATTGATTTTGACGGGAGATGACTCAAAAGAAGCGGAAGGAGTCATGGATCATAAATGCAAAATATTCTCGAAAAGCAGTCTCACTTTTTCCGAAAGAAAGGCCAAAAGGCAACAGTATAATTTACTAAGAATATCCCAGACCAAGATGCTGCCTCTCTCTTGGCCGCTGGCCGGTCTTCTACTTGAATTGTACCTGAATTGTACATGAATTGTACCAGTCTTCTACTTGGGCACATCTGGGCATTGCAGCCCAATCAAGGGCAAGTCGAAATACATGTCAGAGCAAGTCAGAGCAGTTCACGGCACTTCAAGGCATGTCAAAAGGCGATAGCATAATTAACTAAATTGTCAAGTATCGTCTTCTGGCATTTTGTCGGGAAAACGTGGATCCCTTTCGAAAATTTCTTCAGATTTATTTTATTTTGAAGGTCCTGCGTCAAAAGAATCCTGCTCCGTTTAGTTCAGTGCCAAAAAATAATTTTTCCAAAAGATATGACAAGATAGATACCTACATAAAGATTAAAAAACTTTTGCTAAATTTTTGAATTGATTTTGACGGGAGATGACTCGAAAGAAGCGGAAGGAGTCAAGGATCGTAAATGCAAAATTCTCTCGAAAAGGAGTCTCACTGTTTCCGAAAGAAACGCAAACGGCGACAGTATAATTTACTAAGAATATCCCAGACCAAGATGCTGCCTCTCTCTTGGCCGCTGGCCGGTCTTCTACTTGAATTGTACCTGAATTGTACATGAATTGTACCAGTCTTCTACTTGGGCACATCTGGGCAATGCAGGCCAATCAAGGGCATGTCGAAAGACATGTCAGAGCAAGTCAGCGCAGTTCACGGTACTTCAAGGCATGTCAAAAGGCGATAGCATAATTAACTAAATTTTCAAGTATCGTCTTCTGGCATTTTGTCGGGAAAACGTGGATCCCTTTCGGCAATTTATTCAGATTTATTTTATTTTGAAGGTCCTGCGTCAAAAGAATCCTGCTCCGCTTAGTTCAGTGCCAAAAATATTTTTTCCAAAAGACATAACAAGATAGATACCTACATAAAGATTAAAAAACTTTGGCTAAATTTTTGAATTGATTTTGACGGGAGATGACTCCAAAGAAGGGGAAGGAGTCAAGGATCATAAATGCAAAATTCTCTCGAAAAGGAGTCTCACTGCTTCCGAAAGAAACGCAAACGGCGACAGTATAATTTACTAAGAATATCCCAGACCAAGATGCTGCCTCTCACTTGGCCGCTGGCCGGTCTTCTACTTGAATTGTACCTGAATTGTACATGAATTGTACCAGTCTTCTACCTGGGCACATCTGGGCAATGCAGGCCAATCAAGGGCAAGTCGAAAGACATGTCAGAGCAAGTCAGAGCAGTTCACGGCACTTCATGGCATGTCAAAAGGCGATAGCATAATTAACTAAATTTTCAAGTATCGTCTTCTGGCATTTTGTCGGGAAAACATGGATCCCTTTCGAAAATTTCTTCAGATTTATTTCATTTTGAAGGTCCTGCGTCAAAAGAATCCTGCTCCGCTTAGTTCAGTGCCAAAAAATAATTTTTCCAAAAGATATGACAAGATAGATACCTACATAAAGATTAAAAAACTTTGGCTAAATTTTTGAATTGATTTTGACGGGAGATGACTCAAAAGAAGCGGAAGGAGTCAAGGATCATAAATGCAAAATTCTCTCGAAAAGGAGTCTCACTGTTTCCGAAAGAAACGCAAACGGCGACAGTATAATTTACTAAGAATATCCCAGACCAAGATGCTGCCTCTCTCTTGGCCGCTGGCCGGTCTTCTACTTGAATTGTACCTGAATTGTACATGAATTGTACCAGTCTTCTACTTGGGCACATCTGGGCAATGCAGGCCAATCAAGGGCAAGTCGAAAGACATGTCAGAGCAAGTCAGAGCAGTTCACGGCACTTCATGGCATGTCAAAAGGCGATAGCATAATTAACTAAATTTTCAAGTATCGTCTTCTGGCATTTTGTCGGGAAAACATGGATCCCTTTCGAAAATTTCTTCAGATTTATTTTATTTTGAAGGTCCTGCGTCAAAAGAATCCTGCTCCGCTTAGTTCAGTGCCAAAAAATAATTTTTCCAAAAGATATGACAAGATAGATACCTATATAAAGATTAAAAAACTTTGGCTAAATTTTTGAATTGATTTTGACGGGAGATGACTCGAAAGAAGCTGAAGGAGTCAAGGATCATAAATGCAAAATTCTCTCGAAAAGGAGTCTCACTGTTTCCGAAAGAAACGCAAACGGCGACAGTATAATTTACTAAGAATATCCCAGACCAAGATGCTGCCTCTCTCTTGGCCGCTGGCCGGTCTTCTACTTGAATTGTACCTGAATTGTACATGAATTGTACCAGTCTTCTACTTGGGCACATCTGGGCAATGCAGGCCAATCAAGGGCAAGTCGAAAGACATGTCAGAGCAAGTCAGAGCAGTTCACGGCACTTCAAGGCATGTCAAAAGGCGATAGCATAATTAACTAAATTTTCAAGTATCGTCTTCTGGCATTTTGTCGGGAAAACGTGGATCCCTTTCGAAAATTTCTTCAGATTTATTTTATTTTGAAGGTCCTGCGTCAAAAAATCCTGCTCCGCTTAGTTCAGTGCCAAAAAATAATTTTTCCAAAAGACATGACAAGATAGATACCTACATAAAGATTAAAAAACTTTGGCTAAATTTTTGAATTGATTTTAACGGGAGATGACTCCAAAGAAGCGGAAGGATTCAAGGATCATAAATGCAAAATTCTCTCGAAAAGGAGTCTCACTGTTTCCGAAAGATACGCAAACGGCGACAGTATAATTTACTAAGAATATCCCAGACCAAGATGCTGCCTCTCACTTGGCCGCTGGCCGGTCTTCTACTTGAATTGTACCTGAATTGTACATGAATTATACCAGTCTTCTACTTGGGCACATCTGGGCAATGCAGGCCAATCAAGGGCAAGTCGAAAGACATGTCAGAGCAAGTCAGAGCAGTTCACGGCACTTCGTGGCATGTCAAAAGGCGATAGCATAATTAACTAAATTTTCAAGTATCGTCTTCTGGCATTTTGTCGGGAAAACATGGATCCCTTTCGAAAATTTCTTCAGATTTATTTTATTTTGAAGGTCCTGCGTCAAAAGAATCCTGCTCCTCTTAGTTCAGTACCAAAAAATATTTTTTCCAAAAGATATGACAAGATAGATACCTACAAAAAGATTAAAAAACTTTGGCTAAATTTTTGAATTGATTTTCACGGGAGATGACTCAAAAGAAGCGGAAGGAATCATGGATCATAAATATAAAATATTTTCAAAAAGGAATCTCACTGTTTCTGAAAGAAAGGCAAACGGCGACAGTATAATTTACTAAGAATATCCCAGACCAAGATGCTGCCTCTCTCTTGGCCGCTGGCCGGTCTTCTACTTGAATTGTACCTGAATTGTACATGAATTGTACCAGTCTTCTAGTTGGGCACATCTGGGCAATGCAGGCCAATCAAGGGCAAGTCGAAAGACATGTCAGAGCAAGTCAGAGCAGTTCATGGCACTTCATGGCATGTCAAAAGGCGATAGCATAATTAACTAAATTTTCAAGTATCGTCATCTGCCATTTTGTCGAGAAAACGTCGATCCCTTTCGAGAATTTCTTCTGATTTATTTTATTTTGAAGGTCCTGCGTCAAAAGAATCCTGCTCCGCTTAGTTCAGTGCCAAAAAATAATTTTTCCAAAAGATATGACAAGATAGATACCTACATAAAGATTAAAAAACTTTGGCTAAATTTTTGAATTGATTTTGACGGGAGATGACCCAAAAGAAGCGGAAGGAGTCAAGGATCATAAATGCAAAATTCTCTCGAAAAGGAGTCTCACTGTTTCCGAAAGAAACGCAAACGGCGACAGTATAATTTACTAAGAATATCCCAGACCAAGATGCTGCCTCTCTCTTGGCCGCTGGCCGGTCTTCTACTTGAATTGTACCTGAATTGTACATGAATTGTACCAGTCTTCTACTTGGGCACATCTGGGCAATGCAGGCCAATCAAGGGCAAGTCGAAAGACATGTCAGAGCAAGTCAGAGCAGTTCACGGCACTTCGTGGCATGTCAAAAGGCGATAGCATAATTAACTAAATTTTCAAGTATCGTCTTCTGGCATTTTGTCGGGAAAACATGGATCCCTTTCGAAAATTTCTTCAGATTTATTTTATTTTGAAGGTCCTGCGTCAAAAGAATCCTGCTCCGCTTAGTTCAGTGCCAAAAAATAATTTTTCCAAAAGACATGACAAGATAGATACCTACATAAAGATTAAAAAACTTTCGCTAAATTTTTGAATTGATTTTGACGGGAGATGACTCAAAAGAAGCGGAAGGAGTCATGGATCATAAATGCAAAATATTCTCGAAAAGGAGTCTCACTGTTTCCGAAAGAAAGGCAAACGGCGACAGTATAATTTACTAAGAATATCCCAGACCAAGATGCTGCCTCTCGCTTGGCCGCTGGCCGGTCTTCTACTTGAATTGTACCTGAATTGTACATGAATTGTACCAGTCTTCTACTTGGGCACATCTGGGCAATGCAGGCCAATCAAGGGCAAGTCGAAAGACATGTCAGAGCAAGTCAGAGCAGTTCACGGCATTATTTCTTGTCGCACCATTGTGTCTTAAAACCTCAAAACAGCACCACCCAACTTCGAGTGGTTTCGATGGCAGTTGCAAGACCTCAACAGGACAATCGCTAAATGACATTCTAATGGTTGGCCCCACCATACAAGACAATCTCTACTCAATCTTGCATAGATTCAGAACTCATCGATATGCCATAAGCACCGATATTACAAAGATCTATCGCCAGGTGAATATATCTGATGAGGATAGCTACTTACAATGTACGAATTGCTAAACGCACAGTCTTGTCATCAATTGCAAGACTTTTTGACCCGCTGGGATTAATAGGCCCCGTAATTCTAAAAGCTAAATTGTTCATGCAACATCTGTGGTCACTTGGAGTTGCTTGGGATAAATCATTGCCATCAAAGTTAGAAACTGAATGGTTTATGTTCTATAAGCAATTGGAACTAATCAATACAATCAGAATTGCACGTCGTGCACTCGATCGGAATTCAACTATTAAAATTCAAAGTTTCACGCACGTCAGTAGTAAAGTACGGTGCTTGCATATACTATAGACTGTTGGGGCAACAACACGGTACATTTACTCATAGCTAAATCACGCATCGCGCCTGTAAAACCTATTACTATACCGCGTCTTGAGTTAAATGCAGCACTATTGTTATCAGAACTATTAAATCGTGTTTTAGTTGCACTGCGCATGAACTTTTCCAAGGTAATTTGCTGGTCTGACTCCAAAGTCGTTTTATCTTGGATCGCATCCTCTTCAAATTTTAAGAAATCGATCTTCGTGTCCAATCGGGTATCTAAATAAAGGGTTTAACAGAAAATTTCGAGTGGCACAATGTTGATTCACACAACAACCCAGCCGATTTCATTAGTCGAGGACTTAATGTTCAAGAGATGCTAAAATGAAGTATGTCGCTTACAGGCCCTAACTTCCTAAAAAATAAAGAAGAGCTGCTCAAAGCACCAGCGGAAACAATACCATCGCAGTTACGTTCTAATCATAGAATTGAAAATTCATTCATCGTATCAACGGGTGAAAATCTCATCGAAAATTGCACTTACAAAAATTCTTTCCTTAAATTACAAATGTTATTGGCTACATATTTCGATTTTACAAAAACTGCAGCACTAAGAAAAAAGAGACGTCAAGCTTACTGTCAGTCTCTGAAATGGATGTCGCACTTAAGGCTATCCTAAGGATGGTTCAAAGATCATCATTTATTTCCGAATAGCAGGAGCACTTCAAGAAGATTCCTATTAAACGCAACAGTATTTTAAACGACATATCACCATTTATGGACGATGAAGGCTTAATAAGAGTTGGAGGGAGGCTAAGGCACTCAAACTTTGTCTTCAATGCACGCCACCAAATATCATTACCTAAATCCCATGCTCTTACTGAAAGCATAACATCTCATTTTCATCGCGGAAACATGAATACTGGATGTCAAACCCTTCTCACTATAATATGTACGAAATACTTGCCAATTGGAGACAAAAATACAGTCAAGAAATATTACATAGCTGCATCAGATGCTTCCGATTTCGAGCTTAAACTCTTCAGCAAATAATGGGAGTCCTACCTATCGATCGGGATCAATATATAATAGAATAGACTTCTGTGGACCCTTCTTTGTCAGTCATCTCATCCGAGGACGCAATCCAACGAAGGCTTACATATGCCATTTTATATGCTTTACTACAAAGGCCGTCCATCTCGAAGTTGTCTCCAATTTAACCACCGATGCTTTCATTGCCGCACTTAAGCCGGAGAGGAATGATATCCCATATTTAGTCAGACAACGCTACAAAGTTCGTTGGAGCCAACAATAAATTAAAAGAATTGCGCTCTGTTTCGCATCCAATGGGCACCATGAACAAATTCACCAAATGTGTCTCCAAGATATCATTGAATGGAAATTTATTTCACCGCGATCTCCGCACTTCGGTGGACTCTGGGAATCTTCAATTAAATCAGCGATGCATCTCAGTTGACGTGTTGGATCTAACAACTTAGTCACATTAGAAGAATTGAGCACATTTGCCTATGAAGGTGAAGGCCAATAACTGTAATTTCGAACGACCTAAATGACTTGGAAGCTCTTACGCCTGGGCACTTTTTATTAGGAAGTCCATTATGCTCAATTCCTAAAATTGACAGAAGAGGTGACAACGTCAATCGATTAACAAGATGGCCGAGAATCCCCTATGCAAGATGAGAATCTACCTTCTCTGAAATGGCCGCTAGGGAGAATCCTCAATATACGTGTTGGTGAGAGTAGCCACAGTGAGAATTGCTAATGGAATCCTGAAACGGGCTATAACCGAGTTATGCCTTCTTCCGATCGAGGACTCAGATGGTGAAAGTGATCACTTTCACGGCGGGGAGAATATTGAGACTTCACCTACGTAAATCTAAATTCTCCAGCTAAATTCACTCTAACATTGTTACCCTTAGATTACTCTGCAACTTTATCTATAAAATGTTCTTTGCCTATATTATCATCACTCTCAACGATATGGCTATTGTTACAAATTTGTGAACTATACTTTCATTGTACTCAAATACCAAACTCAAATTCATGATCATTAAAAGCTGTAAAGATTGTTAGCCTTTCGCATTTTTCGCTATCGATCGCATCTCATTGTACAAGTTCTTTCATTTAAATAAAGAAATTCAAGCAAAGGTTTTCGTTTTTTTTACATACATTTTTTTCCGTCGAACAGGAGATTTTAAAAACGATTAAAATTGCACATTGCCTATTAGTCAGTGTCAGATTTTCATTAAAATATATTTTGGCATTTAGACTATGTATGCTTCAAGATCAAGAAAACGTCATGCTGACAAGGACGTTATTCTCATTTTACAAGACGTGGAATGGAAGTGATGATTCTGAGGAAGACTGAGATTTTGAATGTACTGAATTCTCCGCAGATCCTCTGCTTTCTAGTGTCGAATAATAACTTCCTCTAAATGAGGAGGAGCAGGATATTTTGGGTGAAAATAAATTCGTAGAATTAGTTACAGCTGTAGATGAAAACATAAACGAAATTCCCTACAACTTTTAAATGAGCAAGTGGAGTTTAAAGTGGGTGTCACTCCGGGAGCGGCGCGGCACGGCAAAATAGTTGCCGCGCGGTAATTTTAGAGATTACTTAAAAACACAATTTTGCCGCTGCCGCTGGCGGAAAAATTCCTTTTCATTAGAAATAAGTCCGCACAATTCGTTAAATGAGGCTTTTTGCATTCTTAAGTATTTTGTAATCGAACCTCATCACTTTTCGCTGTTTTTCTTCAAGCAGAGCTACTAATAATAGAATTTCTTCCTCGGAACTAGAGCACATTTGGATAAAATGCGCCGCTCTCGGTGTGAACACTCTATTTTGGCGCGTGCCACGTCGCGCCGCTCCCGGTGTGACTAGGGCTTAAAGGAACGAGTAGTTTGCCAGAAGCCTTAATGGAACTGCATACACCCTTCCAGTTTTTTAAGTAATTTTTCAATAATGAGCTTTTGGATAAAATATTGGAATATGATTTAAAAAGAAGATAGAGGAAAGACTGTAGAATTTGTAGCTGACTTTGATCGAAAGGACATATCCAGTTTGGTGTGGAAAGACAACAATTGTGTCACTCTGTTCTCAACGTTTTTGGGAAAGGATCCTGAAAATAAGCTTACTAAGTATAACAGGAGACTAAAATCGCATATCAAGATAAGTTGTCCTGCTATAGTGCAGGAATACAATAAGCATATGTTGGCAGTTGATCTCCTTGATAGCTTTACTGGAAGAAATAAAGTAACCATAAAATCACAAAAATGGTATATGAGAGTATTCTACCACTTTCTTGATTTGACGATAATTAACTCGGGGCTATTAAGTATAAAAGAGTATATTTAATTTAGCAAAATGAATTGCGAGAAAAGCCCTTACAGATTTTCGTTTCGTGTTGTGTTCAAGAGGCGGTACAACAGCACCGAGAAGAGGAACACCATCTAGCAGTGCCGCGCATTTAGTTCAATGCATGCATAATGATAAGAGGAGGAGAGGACCAACAGCACCAATCCCACCGGTTGACGTTCGGACAAATGGAATAGACCATTTCCTTTCTGGAACTAAAATGGATTAAGATGCAAATTGCCAGGTTGTCATGCACAAACATATGTGTTATGTAAAAAATGTAACGCTGCAATATGTTTCAATAAAGACAAGAACTATATCTTCGAATTCCATAAAGCTTAAAATGTGAGCTTTAAAAGTGTCATGTAGCCCCTATGCTCCATCTAATTGTAATTTGTATGTTCTGCATTTTGCATCAATACATTTGTCATAACTTAATGTTTTTACAATGAATTTATTTAGTTATTTTTAATCTAATAAATCTTAGAATTGCAAGTTTAGTTTTCTACTAAAAACCATTTGTTGATAATATACTAATGCATAATGATTCAAATATTAATCAATCGCATTATTAGCAAATTGATGAACATTGAAATACTTATGCGCATACTTCCCGATTGGTTTTTGGATTTAGGTAGTAATTTTAAATGTATATGAACTTAGTGCAGTAAAAGTCGTTTTAGAAAATTAAATTTTTCTATTTTTTTCTTAAATCTTTCAAAACGAAAATTCGGACCCGGAACTAAAAATTCTTTTACTTCGTGGAACGTGGGTACACTTTTTCTACTATAACGTTATCTAAAATCGATTATATTGCGAACAACTATAACTTAAGGCGCTCATATAGTGTACTAACTGTTGTCAAAATGCGATTTTCGAAGGTGAAGTATTTTTAAAAATTACAAAGAATATGTGCCGGTCCTTCAAACGAGATAAAGTTACAAATGGTCTTAAGACCAATAATACTGTATATTCTACATAAACATAAAACTTAAATAAAATGAAAACCAAAAGCTCTGCATGGCAACATCAAGGAGGGGTTGCCCGATTACTTCATTTTGTAAATTTTATTTACTATTTTTATGAAAAAGCTGTTTACAAATTTTCAACGCTTTCTACGTCGACGCGTTCTCAAGGCAGTGTCCAAATATGTAGTGAAAACCCAAAGTTTTGTATGGCGACACCACGAAGGGGTTGCCCGATTTAGTCATTTTTGAATTTGTATTTGAAATTTTTTTGAGAACCCCACTTACCAATTTCAACAGACAGATAAATAGAGAGCCAAATAGACGGGTAGGCGGACGTGCAAGAATCTAAATAACTTTTAATGTTATGCGTCGATGTCCAATCCAATTATTGCAAAAGAAGACGTCATTGGTATAAAGTCGTTACTTTAATCTTCGTAATTTGTAAAAATGCTTCACCGTCGAAAAACGCATTTCGAGAACAGTTCATACATGACCCCTCTAAGTTGTAGTCGTTAGAAAGGGAATCGATTGTAGCTTACATTATAGTAGAGAAAGTATATTCACGTGACAACTTTCCTTACAAAAAATTAACAAGAAGTTAAAAAAATGTTAGTTCCTGGTCCGACTTTTCGTTTTAAAAAATTTATAAAAAAATAGAACAATTTAATTTTCTAAAATGACTTTTAGTGCAATATGTTCATAACTAAGTTTCCTTAAATTAAAAAAAATTAAACTTAGAAACACTATTGTCAAATTAAATAGTTCTGACAGAAAATGTTGGAACAGTTTTCCTGAAAGTCCAAAACAGCCAAAAATCTCTATTTTCGATTTGAGTGACCCCTATATATTAATGAATTTCACTGAAATTTTGCATAGAAGTTTAAAATTACATTAGCTAACAAATTCGGAATGAGCATTTGAACATTTAGCATTTGGCCTTTAGCAAATCCATACATTTTTAGGGAACCTAGTTACTACATATTACTACTTTTTGTGGCATAATGTTGTGAAGTAATTGGCAATATACTCTGTATGTACACTAAAATATATTGTACAGTAAAGCATCGTAAAGAATGTATATAAAATCGAAAGACTGATTTTGTTATTAATTATGTTTAAATATTGATACAAATTTACATACCTGGAAGGCATTTGGAAATCCCCAGTTGTTCCATCAACACCAACACACAATCCCACGGTGCCGGCTTCATGCGTATCCCAGTCCATAAGCCGGAATATCAATGCATGGGAGGCTTTTCCCATTTCTCCGCTAAAATCGGAAAGAAACCTTAGAACTTTGAATGAAAACAATTCAAAAAGCATCACAACACACGATATCACTTTACAAACACCCCTTCCACCACCAACCTCAGTCTTACCTGTTCCTGGAGATGAAGTCTCAACGCCGGGCCAATTGATAGGCTAACCATCACTTGAAGAAGCCGACGTATGTACACTAAGAATCCATCTCGTGACGCTGCTGTACCGCAATACCTCCACTGGCTTTCTTGGTCCTGAAAAGTAAGCAATAATTAAGAAAACATGAAATTATAGATAAAAATTGTAAACAATCTTTGCACGTAACCTAGAAATTTAATTTGTAAGATTTTTAATAAAAAGCAACATCCAGCACTAGTCAGCAAAATTTTTGTAGTTATATTTAAGCATGAACTTCCCAATTTAAAAAGAATTAGCAATTATTATTAAAAAAGATAAATAAATAAATTCTTATACTAGATGTCGTTTCGTTAGATTAGGACGAAGAATCGAAAAAAAATGTCAAAAAATTGGAATATTGGAAAGGAATCTTCTAGAACTAGTTTTTTTTCGGAAAAAAGAAAGACCGTCAGAACTAGGCTCGTGCTGTTAGAAAAATCACTAAGCATTTGAAGAGTTAGTTACGAATATCAGAAATTTTGTCAACGATTAAACGCAAATAAAAATCTAAGAAAACATCACAAAATTAGTGTAATTTTGCTTTAACGTCACCACAATTGCAGATTTGCTGATTTCGGCCCGCTGAGAAGAAATTCTCCAGAACAGAACATAATTCCAGCCCACGGAGAAGATCTGACCAGGGGAGCCACTTCACCTGTTTCAAATACACATTCCTGGGGAAAGTTTACTGCGCCTACAATATTCCCAGTTAAATAGAACCACACAAACTAAGCACATACAATAAGCAGCACAACTTAACCTTCCACCACAAGTAACAATTTTATATTACACTAAGTAAATAATCAACGTTGTCGTCCTTCCGCAACGTTACACTCAACATAAAAACCGCACAAACATAAACAAGACCACACATATTTCTGCCCATAGAGCCGCGGAGGAAAACAGGCACAACAACACAGCATGATAACGAAATTGGATACACTGCACTGAGTATATCCAAAGCGCGACAAATTCGCCCATTCTCCACTTTTGCACTAGGTGAATTAAATAATCGAATTTAATACGCGAGCTCGTATTCAATTTACAAAAAGAAATCAATAAGGGCAGCTGTCAAGTAGACATTCGTACTCTACAATTACAGCGGCCGTATTTGCAGCGGCGGCAGCCAACCTTCCTGCGAACCTTAAGCTGGGTTAACTAACTTGTTTCGCAAATCTGGTACCGCTCGGACAGTAGTAGAAAAAGGTAACATTGGTGGCAAGTGTGGGGTACTTTAATATATAGACTACATTTAGGCTTCCAGAAATTATTCGCAGGACAATTTTAAATCCGATTATATTGAATGAATAATCCATTATATTTATTGAACTTGAAACTAAAATTTATTGAACTCTTTTTAATAAAAGTGCATTTTCATAGTTTTAAGGAATTTTGTGTGAGTGCGAGAATAAATGTTCTGAACTAACTGGTATGCCAGAAAATTTTGTGTGGATGAGTGCAAGACTTATTGTGAATTAAAGATACAGTGAGAATGACTATTTTTATTTTGTTTTTTGTTTGTTTTTAACTTAGAACGAGAATTAAGACTAGAATATCGACACTAAAAATTTCCATTCTTGTACTTGAGTTTGTGCAGCTATCCATAATTCAAAATTCAAAGAATTTCAAAGGTTAACTTGAAACCTAAGCGCATGTACACCGGGTTAGAAAGACATTTTGACAATGAAGCCTATTAATTTGATGTTGTGTTCGCGTCGGTTATCTATAGTGAAACAATCAATAAAACTATCAATAATAGCAAATTTGTTATAAATTTATTATAAATGACGTAAGTTAAGCTAATCAGTCATAGCAGTTTCGTCTACCACGAATTTGGGCGACAACCTTGGTTACGAACTACTGGCTTTGGACCATTTGATTTTTTAAAATTAAAAGAATAGGGTTAGTGAAATAGCTAGATTAAATTGAACTTTGCATCTATACTACAAACAAACTGAATACCTTGCTGTTATAATCCAACTTGCGTGCTACCTAGTATTACAATCCTAACATAAACGTAACCATACACTTAAATAACCAAGCAACGAAGTGCTGCAGTAGTTCGTGGTTATACTAGTGTTCCCATAACTAAAAAGAAATAAAAGTTAGCGATCATTTAAACACAACGCGTGATAAAAAGACTTACGTGCGGAAATTTTGCTGACCAGCACACAAGATAGCTGCGATTAAAAACGTGTAAAGTCGATTCCCTGAAATTAAATAATAAGGCGATTAAGTATGTCGGAGGAAAAGATCGAAGCCATACTAAGAAACCTGGAAGACTTAACGGTAGCAATTCGAGCACAGGACTAGGAGGTGACAACATTGAGGGATGATCTAGAAACTGTGCGAGAGCAAAATTCCAGTTTCCGTGAAGAAATAACGTCTCTCCAAAAGAAAATGGACCATCTCTCAGCGTCCTCGAAGAGATAGCCGTTGACGACACTAACCAACAAACCCCAGAGAACACCAATCTAAGGCAACCCAGCGCACAGTCCACGCCACCTTCTGGCTCGCTACAGCGCGACGCCACAGATGGACGAATTCAAATTACAAAAGGCTCCAGAAACCTAAAAGCAACTGATTACAAGGGCGAAAGACAATGCCAGCAGACAGCTGTTCCGCCGATGCCCTGTGTAATACCACCATACCTCCAGCAAAAACAGATTTTACCACCAACCGAGTATGATGGCAAGGTCCCTTGGAGTCGGTACGAGATACACTTCGACGCCATTTCGCGGGCGAATGAGTGGAACAATGACTCGAAAGCGCTCTATTTAGCAGCACATTTGAGAGGGACTGCCTTAGCATATTACGAGACGTTGTCGCGATCAATAAGAGTAGATTATAGCCGGGCGAGCGAAGCATTTCCTATAAGATTCAGCGCAGATTATCAGCATACGGTGACCCATATTCAGCTGCGTGCACGAGTGCAAAATAATGGTGAAACCTTGGCCGAATATGCCACTGATATTCAGCGGCTGACATTTCTGACCTTTTCGAATTGCCCGGAGAGTGCTCGAGATCGTATCGCTCTGGAACAATATCTCGACGGAATATTGGACTTGGACGTTCAAGAGAGAGTACGAGATTCGGCACCATCTACCCTACAGCAAGCCATGCAGACTGCGATCCGCATTGAGGCAAATCACCGGGCTACCAGGGCAACCAGAAGGAATGTAAGAGTAGCCGTTTTCTCTCACAGCACTACTAGACGTCGAGAGCCGAGAAGGAAAGAGCAACCCTAGTCAACTCCAGCAAGTTTACCGTCGGGAAACGCCAACGAGCTAGCGTAACGGAGTCAGAGCTAGCTCCTATTCCACGAAGAACCCCACCAAGCCCAACTCAGCTCTCTAACCGACGCTGTATTGCACATAGTGTAAGTGGAATGATAAGATGGTTCGACTCTGAGCAAAACTATGGGTTTATCACTCGAAATGATAATCAGGAGGACGTCTTCTTCTATGGTGAGCACGTAAAATCTCGGATGCCAAATATTGAATCAAGGATAAATCCCGGTACTCAAGTAGAGTTTGACCTGTTTGAAGGAAACCCATCGAATAAAGCAGTAAATATCCTAATTCTGAACGATGACCAACCGTATGACAACTCAGGCTCGACTGGAGGACCAGATGAGTACAATACACCCCAATCAGAACTGCAGCAACCTACATCCTCAACTTCATTTCAACCATCCATCGGACTTACCACAGAACATTTAAACATCAGTGCGCTGACCTAAGGGAGCAGAGACCAGCGCACCAACTAAACACTCCAAACACTGCCAATGCCGGATTGTACAACACATATACCACACCAGATATAGACCCTTCACCAAAAATGGAGACAAAATTGAACACACGCACTACATCTAGAACACCCACTGTCAGTAGCAACACTAACCCACTAAATGCTAATAAAACGCCAAACAAGAACACACACAGCTGTGAAATCAACAACTCTATTCATTTCGTTGCAGAATGGCCCACACCGCTCTCCACCCCAGACCTACCTGTGCCCCCGGTTATCACAGTGAGCCAAGGTACCATTTGTAACACAATTAAAGTGGCAGGGCAAATAGAGGATATATGCTGCAGCATGATTGTTGATACGGGAGCAACTCACTCAATTATACATGGACGCGTCTTGCGACGAATGGAACGTTATCCGCCTATCGGGCCATGTACAACCCACCTCCGAGCCGTTACAGGGAAACAAGTCAAGTTAAGGGAATGGTACACTTAGCAGTCCGAATACAGGATTTTTCCACCATCCATACATTCTACTTGTCCGATATCTTTGACGACTGCATCATCGGCATGGATTTCCTAGCAAGCCATAAATGTTCGATCGATCTAAACCAACATACCTTTCAGATAGGCCGCGAGGTTATTCCAATCGTAGAGGAAAAAGGAGCCATTTGTGCGATGAGTGACTGCACCATTCCCGCAAGGTCGACATGCTTTGTTCCGTTTTCTAACCCTCTATTCGGTGACCAACAGACTGTACTACTGACTTCAAGGAATATGCCACAGGAACTTTGGATTGTTCCGGCTATTTATACCACACAAGTACCAGCTCTAATAACAAATTTGGGCGAGCAATCCGTCAAGTTCAAGAAGAACATTATTTTGACTAACGCTATCAAGAATTCGGATGTCGTTGAAATAGGATATGAACACCAAGATTTACCATCAGAACTACACACTACTCACACTACTCGCCCAAGCAACTCTTCATTTTGATAGTCAGCAACGAGACGTTCTGCGAGATTTACTTCACGAACACCATGATGTTTTCGCCAAATCCGATAATGACCTAGGCCGAACGTCTATATTAAGGCATACTACCCAAGGAACATCGTTAAGACTTCAGGTGCTAAAAATTTGGAATGTTTCCTATATGGCTCCTATATAAATCTCGATCAATATTTAAGTTCTTACATAGATCTTCCAATTCTTAAGGAAATAACTAGAGTGTTATATCTACATTTGTATTTTTATACTAATCTAAGGAGTATAAGTCCTATATGAAGATTTTACTACTTGAATATAAGTGCTATAAGCGTGAGTATATGGAACTATAATTCCCAGAGAATTGTAGTCCTACATAATATTCCTATATTAGTATTGGAGAATTTAAATATGGGAGTACAGCTCTTGGGAAGTATGTTCATATATCAAGCTTCATATCAAAAATCAATCTCCAATCAACCCTTATATAAGACTGCGGGGCATAAGTAATTTCAGTAAGAATTCATTTTCGATATCAACACTCATATAATCAATCAGTATTTTATGAAGTTTTATATAGGATCAAGGGGATCACTTGGAAATTGTGTTCCTGTACCACAGCTCATCGGAGATGCTAAAGTGTCATGCTGCGGCACGCGGGTAGTACAACGCCGAGCAAAAGTTTAAAATACTACCCTCCTTTGCATGCGCAGTTGGTTAAGAACAGTGAAATTAGAATAATTAGGATGAGTAATAAAAAAATCCGGTACTTGTCTTAGGAAAGTAGGAAAAAATGTTCTAAAAATAACACCATCTACGCCGTTGACTTGCAATACATCATCTGCTACGAAGCCATTAATTTACAGGATATCAAAACTTGCACCAACGATTATTGGCCCCAGCATTGCTTCACATACAGTGCTGCTTACTGCTATGCTACCAGGTATGTATAAATATTGTTAATATATAATCGGTATAATGATGATGAGCAGTATGATAATGAATATGGTTCTGATGATAAAGAAAATGAAAAAATTATTGATGATGTGATGAAAAAGGAAACATTTCGAATTACTCTGAAGGTGTGAGCTTTGCAAAATAATATATTACAAATAGAATTTAGAGAGCTGTTCAAAATTTGTAATGGACACACTCCGAACTTATTACCTACTGATCTAAGAACTTTGCTGCGCACACCATCAACTTAAATGAATCGCGGTAATATTGTACAAATAGGATCATCACCATCGGATGGTCACTACTGGCACCAAGGGCTCGAGTTTTGTTTAAAACAATATTATCGAAACATTAATCAACCAACACAGATTTCGATTAACGTAAACCTAGACGGTTTGCCAATTTTTAAAAGTTCGAATGAACAATTTTGGCTTATATTATTTAATATTCACGGGTTTCCTGATGTTTCTACAATGCTCGTCTTGGATTTTTGTTTCATTTCCCATGTGTATATAAGGTCTAATACACTCAACTCAATTCTGATAGACCGCGTTGAGTGTTTTAAATTCAAAATATTAACGTATGCCCCTGTGCTCACGTTCATAAAATTTTATTGCAACTTGTTCTTTCAACTGTCAAGAATCTTTTAAAAACACACTACGCTGGCCGATCGGAATTCTCATATAGGAATTCACATCAGGGAATAGGAACATAAGTGCTATATGAATGTTTTTGTTTCGGTATTCTCTCTACTTATATAGCAATATAAATCCCATATGAAAATATCTATTCTCAACACAGCAATTTATACCTTTATATAGGAATTTGTTACTTATATAAGCGTTTATTCCTACTTATGTAGATGTTGAAGTCATGGTAGGAAATTTTTGTGTTTTATGTCAACATTTTTAATCTTTAAGGGAGAACTGAAGTCCAATATCACCTCTTTCTTCTGTACCCCTACCCAGTGGCCATGTTTGCTGATTATTTGGACGGCCATATTTAGTAGTAAAAAAAGGACGCATTTTTATATATGAGTAAATTAGCTTAGAAACATGAAAATAATGACATATTGATAAATTTATTGAAAACTAGATGAATTCACATTAGTTCTATTTATTTGGAGAACCAAATGAACATAACTGTTTTTGACCATGATTAATTAAACATTCTATTTATTTATTTATTTTGAGCCGCTTTGTTATTTATCGATCTAGCGTGTTGAATACTAGCAGTAAAATTTAAATCGTTGGTAAATTCAAATATGTACCAATATGAAAAAAATTATTTTAATATTAAGAAATACCTTCCTCAATCATATTTTATAATACCATCTTTTGTGTGAAGTAAAAACTTTCTATAGGACTCTAAGTCAAGCATGAATAATAAGTTCCACATGAATAATAAATGTGTAGACTCAACTAGGATCTATTGTCTTTTAACGATTTTTCATTAGGATCTTTTTTCCCATATAGGATAATATGTTCCTAAATAGGTTATTACATAGGGATATATTTAATTCCTATATAAGTGAAGTAGACCAATTTAGGAAATCATACAACAACGTTATAACATTATATTTCCACAATAGGGTACATATAAAGTCTTATATAAGCTCTGAGCATCAAGATGAGATTAAGATATAAGTACATTATAGGAATTATTATTCCTATATCAACACTAAATTTTATTACCCGAGCATGATATGGGATTCTCCACTTTAGCGCTATAAGAGTCTAGTGCAATTCCCTGGGAACTCGGTGAGACAATAATCTGGCTTCTTATGACACCTTAAGTTCGGAATATCTATTCCCTAGCAGAGCTCCGAGCTTTATATAGGACACAAATTGTTCGTTGGGTATCGACATAGGTGATACTAGGCCTATTAAACAACCCCCAAGACGTTTACCCCTTGCAAAGCGCGACGAAGCTGAAGACCTGGTACGAGACATGAAAAACCAAGGCCTCATCCACCCATCAAGCAGTCCTTGAGCATCCCCGGTAGGATTGGTGAAAAAAAAACAGATCCACACGTTTTTGCGTAGACTACCGGAGGCTAAATGAGGTCACGAAAAGGGATTCCTATCCACTTCCTCGCATTGAACTGACACTTGATGCTCTAGCGGGGTCCAAGTGGTTCTCTACACTGGATCTAGAGTCAGGATATTGGCAGGTGGAAGTAGAAAAACATCAGAAGACAGCATTTTCTACTGGTAGCGGCTTGTGGGAATTTTCGGTGATGCCATTCGGACTAACAAACGCTCCGGCTACCTTCCAGCGGCTTGTGGAAGTAGTGCTGCAAAGTATACAATCTTGAGCCTGTTTGGTCTATCTGGACGATGTCATAGTTCACGGCGCAACCTTCCAAATTATGATAGCGAACTTTGAAGATCTCACCAAAGAAATGTCAACTATGTCAGCGAGAGGTCAAATTTCTGGGACATGTCGTGAGTGCTCAAGGAGTGTCAACAGACCCTGACAAGATAGCTGCAGTGCGAAATTGGCCTATCCCCACAAGTAAGAAGGACGTCCAATCATTTCTCGGATTGTGTGCATATTACCGACGTTTCGTGTGTAACTTTTCTGCCATCACAAGGCCTCTAACGGTGTTAACCGAGAAAGGACGCAAGTTTTACTGGTCAAATACTTGTGATGAGGCTTTTCTGACCCTAAAAGAGAAGTTATCAACCCACCTGTATTGGCACAGCCTGATCAGGAATTGCCGTTCCTTCTAGATACCGATGCGAGCCAACACGCCTGGGGTACTATCTTGTCACAGGTAAAAGATGGTGTTGAACACGTGGTTGAATGTTACAGTAAGACCTTCAGTCGGACAGAGCGAAATAACTGCGTCACTAGAAAAGAATTTGTCAAGACATGCGCACACTTTCAACTACATCTGCTGGGGAAAAAATTTGCTATCCGTATCGACCATGCTTCCCTAAGGTGGTTAATGAATTTTCGCTCCCCGGAAGGCCTAGTGGCGCGCTGGATAGAACGGATGCAGGCCTGCGAATTTGAGATTGTTCATCGCTCTGGAAATAAACACAGCAACGCCGACGCTTTGTCTGGACGCGCGTGCTCCACCTTTAGTTGCACTTACTGTCAACGGCAGGAAGAAAAGGACATCATAACAGCTCGAGTCATTACTGCACAGGAAAACGTTACCGAACACCAACAACGCGACCCTACTCTTCGATGTCTGCGAGAACGACTTCATTCAGGCCAGCGACCGGAGATTCCCCATCTGGCGGACAATTTGGGTTTGATAAAACGCTTCATAAATTGCGACAGAGGTACTATTGGATTGGTTGTTCCAACGATGTTAGGGACTGGTGTGACGGATGCCTGCAATGCCAGTCGCGAAAAGGGCCAACACCAAGATCGAAGGCCCCGCTCCAGATTTGTAACGTTGGCGCAACATTTGAGCGCATAGCAGTAGACATTTTGGGAACGCTTCCTCGCACTGAACGGAACAATCGCTATTTACTCGTTTGCATGAACTATTTCACCAAGTGGCCCGAAGCGATTGCCATTCCGGATCAGATGGCCGAAGCGGTAGCAGATGCTTTGATTTCCGCGGTCTTTAGCAAATTTGGGGCACCCCTTCAACTTCATTCCGACCACGGTCGAAACTTCGAAAGTGCCATCTCCGAGAAGTACTTAGACGATTTTTAATCGATAAAACACGCACCACTGCTCTTCATCCACAGTCCGACGGCCTCGTGGAACGCTTTAATCGGTCAATCCTCGACTATCTTGCCAAATTCGTTGACCTACACCAACGAGACTGGGACCAATTCGTTCCCTTCTTACTTCTGTCGTACAGAGGCAGCGTGCAAGACAGCACCAAACAAACTCCAGCTAGATTGCTTTTTGGGAGAGAGCTACGCTTACCTTTGGAGATGGTCATAGGAAGCCCACCAGCAATTGCAGAAACAGCCAGCAAGTACTTGGATAACCTCATCGCTACATTGGACGAGGTACATGAACACAATCGTATAGCTCTCAATATCGCGAGTCGGCGAATGAAAAACTATTACGATCTACGTTCTTTCGAACGCGCATACGAAACAGACCAACTCGTATGGTTATACTTTCCGAAACGCGTCGTTGGTCGATGCCCGAAGCTACGCCGAGATTGGGGCGGGCCTTATAAGATCGTCGAAGCAGTTACCGAGGTCGCATATAAAATCAAGAAGTGTCGCGGAGGAAAGTGTCGGACCGTACTCGTCGATAGACTAGCGCCTTATCGCGAACGAAATGAACAAATCGCATGACCAAAGTCGTGCCGCGGCGTGACTTCGACAGATAAATGTGAGCGCTCGGGGAACGCACTAGGCCATTCAGAGGGGATACACTACTTGTACACCTCTTTTCGCTCTTCATTGCAGGTAAAACTAGCTTGATCGGAGCTTCAAGCTTCGAAGGAGGGAGTATTGTAACAAATTAACATACCCTCAAGGCATTTGGAAATCCCCCGTTGTTCCATCAACACCAGCGCACATTCTTACGGTGCCGGCTTCATGCGTATCCCAGTCCATAAGCCGAAATATCAGTGCATGGGAGGCTTTTCCCATTTCCTCCACTAAAATCGGAAAGAAGCCTTAGAACTTTGAAGGAAAACAATTCAAAAGCATCACAACACACGACATCACTTTACAAACACCCCTTCCACCACCAACCTCGGTCTTACCTGCTCCTGGAGATGAAGTCTCAACGCCGGGCCAGTTGATAGGCTAACCATCACTTGAAGAAGCCGACATGTATACTAAGAATCCATCCCGTGACGCTGCTGTACCGCAATACCTCCACTGGCTTTCTTCGTCCTGAAAAGAAAGCAATAATTAAGAAAACATGAAATTATAGAAACAAATTGTAAACAATCTTTGCACGTTACCTAGAAATGTAATTTATAAGATTTTTAATAGAAAGCAACATCCAGCACTTGTCAGCAAATTTTTCGTAGTTATGCTTAAGCATGAACTTCCAATTTAAAAAGAATTAGCAATTATTATTCAAAAAGATAAATAAATAAATTATTATACTAGATGTCGTTTCGTTAGATTAGGAGGAAGAATCGAAAAGAAAAATGTCAAAAAAATGGAATATTGGAAAGGAATCTTCTAGAACTAGTTTTTTTTTCGGAAAAAAGAAAGACTGTCAGAACTAGGCTCGCGCTGTTAAAAAAAGCACTAAGCATTTGAAGAGTTAGTTACGAATATCAGAAATGTTGTCAAATAAAAATCTAAGAAAACATCACAAAGTTAGTGTAATTTTACTTTAACGTCACCACAATTGCTGATTTGTTGATTTCGGCCCCACTGAGAAGAAATTCTCCAGAACAGAACATAATTCCAGCCCACGGAGAAGCCCTGACCAGGCAGCGGCGGCAGCCAACCTTCCTGCGAACCTTAAGCTGGGTTGCCTAACTTGTTTCGCAAATCTGGTACACGCTCGGCCAGTAGTAGGAAAAGGTAACATTAATATAGATCTAGATAACTTTTCCCGTGTGGGAAAAATATTTTGCTTATTTGGAATATGTGTATGCACAGATAATTCTCTTCACCAATTTATGTATATATTATACTTATCTACTTCTTATTCTTTTCTATTATCATTCAGTCATGGGAATATATTTGTAAATATGAGTTTTTTTCAATACATCAAAGGCACTTCTTTCTGATAGGTCCTTGGGTTTTTTATTGAATTTTGCTATATCGGTTTATTTCCTCCCCGGGGTTTTGTTTCAATAAAATTGTTAACCGTAAGTACCGACACCATATTTTTCAGCAAATAAAGCATCAGTTCGTTCATATCGCTTATGTAGCCAACAACACAAAAATGGAATTCAGAGAGCATAATTCCTTCAAACAGAAAATCAATGTTGTTCTCAGTTCGAATTTCCGTATCCAATATGTTTGTAATATCTAACTGTTTATTCATGTTATTTTTACGGACGTGTATTAATATCAGAATATCAATATGCTACAAGCCTGTAATTGTTGAATATTACCGATGGAGCTTTTTATTTGAGCATGAGTTAACAAACACTTGAATGCTAGAATAAATTTATATGGCTCTGGGGATATTATTGCACCCACATTTGACTCTCATTGCTTAGAAAAGAGTTCCATATGATCTTGGTATACATTTTTCGTTAAACTAGATTGAAATTACTGCTTGGCACATAAATTTTTATATAAAATTTTAATTACCTTAAACGCAATATATAGACCTTGAAATCCAGCACCAATTTTGGTCCTATGTATTGGTCTATTCTCACTACACTAAAGTTAGTTGCAGAATATATTCTAGAATATTTCCAATTGTCTGTGAAATATGTGCCCAATTTTGGTGACGTATGACTCCTTTTAATCCCTTTGAAAAAGGATTCCTAGAGTTGTTAAACATCTTGATGAACTCTACTGTGGACTCGCTTCCAATAAATTGAAGGAAAGGTTGAGTGCTTTCACTCAAGTTTGCGTGGAAAATCTGACCTTCATTGAATTGCTTTCCCATTGAAGATGCAATGTGGAAAGTTTATTGTCGAATTTTAAACATACTTTTTCTTAGAGAGAGTGCAATGCCCTGATATAACTCCAAGATAATTCGCCCTTTTCGGAAATCAGCTTATCACATGTAGCGCAGTGATTACGTATAGTATAAGTTTGACGCAGTGGCATGCATCGAGCACAGTTAATGGAACATAGTTTTATTATAGCTGGGACCATCACATGTTAAACAAATAACTTGAACGCATACCATTTGTAGACGTTTTATTGCCTCCAGCACTAAATTTTTGAGCTTTTCGGCAGTTAACGAATATATGAAGAAATATGCGATTGCAAGCTTCCAATGATTATTTGCATAGACTATCATGAACATGTAAGGTTCCGAAGGGCACTCCGAAATCTACATAGCCTCTGATTTTCTTGTGAGCTAATAAAATGCACTTTCTGATGGAACATTTCATCAACAAGTAATGTACAAGGCGGGATTTATCTTCAGATTGCATCGTACTTACTTTCGACTTCAACGTATTAAAGGCTTCGAGGCAAAATCCGTGTTCGAACCAAATTGCTTCGAATATATATTATAACCGATAACTTCTGAAAAGAAAATATCCTGAAAACAAAGCATCAAAATTCCTAGTAAAATTAAATCTAATTTAATCACTCTCAATCAAAACACAGATACCCAACCCAACATAGCCATGTATTTATCATCTTCATAGCATATTGCACAAATACAACATAAAAGTATAGCCTCATTGAGCAAATTAATTTAAAATTTTTATCAAAAAAACCATTCCTGAAAAGGGATCATATTACAAAAATATCATGCTAAAATTGAGATCTGAAAAGAAAATATTCAATCTAATTACAATTTTCATAAAAATAGGTACAACATCTATCAAAAGCATGTGTTGTCATGTAACATACAATGCATGGCACAAATACAATCAAATCAAGCAGATCAATTTGCAACTCTAGCATTATCATCATTATAAGTACCATCGAACGGGAATTTCTTCTCTACGTGCTACGAAATAAAATTTTTGCAAATATAATTAATTTAACACAGCAACATGTGAAACTCTAAATTTCTTGTTGCTATGCATTTTTGTTCGTTGCTAGGCAAATTTTATCGCTAGTACCGTAAGAGCACAGCTGCATTGCCAATTCTTGTAATCATGCGCCGCTGCTACTCTATCAGTGGTGTCGTGGGCAAGCAAGGGCTATATAAACGACAAGCTGACTGAGCTCGATCTCTTTTTGTGCTTGGCATCGCTTGGGGTAAGTTGGCTTAGGGACTAACATTCATATCGGGTATCGACTGATATTTCAATTCTAACAATTAACAATTATTTCTGGTCTCGACGGAAATAAACGCATCTTATTTCGGGTCTCGACTGAAGATAAGCTATTTACTAATAATCATTTCTGGTCTCGACGGAAATAAACGCATCTTATTTCGGGTCTCGACTGAAGATAAGATAACACTTTAAGCCGGGGTCTCGACTGACTTAAAGAATATTATCTCGGGTCTCGACTGAGATAATCTTTTACTAACAATCATTTCTGGTCTCGACGGAAATAAACGCATCTTATTTCGGGTCTCGACTGAAGATAAGATAACACTTTAAGCCGGGTCTCGACTGACTTAAAGAATATTATCTCGGGTCTCGACTGAGATAATCTATTACTAACAATCATTTCTGGTCTCGACGGAAATAAACGCATCTTATTTCGGGTCTCGACTGAAGATAAGATAACACTTTAAGTCGGGTCTCGACTGACTTAAAGAATATTATCTCGGGTCTCGACTGAGATAGTATCTTACTAACAATAACACTTTATTTCTGGTCTCGACGGAAATAAAGAATTGTTCTAACCAAGAACAAAGGGCTTAACATTAGCTTACAGCCAATTCCTCAAGTGTCAAGTTTTAGATCGGTGAGTACCAGTCACTTGTAACATTTTAATACTCATATATCATATATCTATTTGACTATATTTTGACTTATATACACATATATATATTATACATTTCATGTGCATATCTATTTTATACATATATTTTCATTACATTTTTTGACGATCTTTTATTATAACTTGGTGCTAATAAGTGTTAGTGTAATACAAAAAACTCAGACCCAAACTGATATACAGAGTTTTGTCTCGACATATCTATTTTTGAAAGTCCTACATTATAAATCGGTGTCAATAAGTGTGTTTTCTAGTGTATGTTGATCTCTGACCCAACAATTTATATAATTCTGTCTTAATACAATTACTCGAGATATTTAAGTTAAGCACGTGTGCCAGTGTTTTGAAGTTAAATTATTCTAACTTTTGCTCTATATTAATTATATACAGGGTGTTTCCTCTTAGGAGGTCCATAGAGCTGGAGGTGATAGTACTCACCTAGACGAACCAAAAATTATATGGCAGGGGGGGGGGGGGGGGGCAATATCAACCGTTTAGGAGTTACAGGGTGATTCATAAAACAAGCTAGGTTTTCACAAAACACCATGTATGTTTAAAACTTCAGGGCGTATGGTCACAGTTAAAAGCTCACTGTATGCAAAACTTCATGGCCTTTCCAACGACAGCTCAACCAGCCCCGTACCCCTCTCCTCTCAGAAGTTATGAAGGTCTAAACTAAAAATTTCGGATTTTCTTTCCTTTTTTTTTACTTTGACCTCTATTATTTTTGCAAAATGGTCGTTAAAATAACTTTTTTTTATAAAAACTGTAAACTGTAAACTCTCCTCTTTAATATGACCTATTACACCCAATGTGCTATCTGAAGCCCTTTAAGAGTTATTAGCTCTAAACCTATTCTCAAACCTATTTTCAAACCTATTCTCAACGATAATTTGTTCCCTTAGCACGTCATTTTAAAAAATATCGTCTTTTTTCGGTGTGACCTGAATAGGTTATGAGTTAATAACTGTTTAACGGCTACAGTTAACACATAGGATGTAATGGGTCAACTTAAAGAGGAGAGTCTGCAGTTTACAGTTTTTATAAAAAAAAGTTATATTAACGACCTTTTTGCAAAAATAATAGAGGTCAAAATAAAAAAAAAGGAAAGAAAATCCGAAATTTTTAGTCTCGACCTTCATAACTTCTGAGGGGAGAGGGGTACGGGGCTGGTTGAGCTGTTGTTGGAGAGGCCATGAAGTTCTGCATACAGTCAGCCCTTAACTGTGACCATACGCCCTGTAGTTTTAAATATACAGGGTGTTTTGTGAAAACCTAGCTTTTTTTATGAATCACCCTGTAACTCCTAAATGGTTGATATTGCCCCCCCCCTGCCATACAATTTTTGGTTCGTCTAGGTGAGTACTATCACCTCCCGCTCTATGGAACTCCTAAGGGGAAACACCCTGTATATTGAATATCTATTTATATATCTATTATTAACAATCCTGTGAGTGTGTTTTTCCCATACTTTTGAATCGTTGACCTGAAACCTTTTTATACATAATCTGATCTAAATAGTGGGAGATTCTAAAAACTAAGTGCAGCAGTTTCTTGCGAGTCAAAGAAAGTGAACAGTGTTGATTTGTTGTTGGGAAATAGACCACTGATCTTGATCCAAATTTACCAGTGCATTCATTTCAGTCACTTAATCAAATTTACGTGTACGTTCTATTAACGGACAGTACAATCCGGGATCAAGATCGAATCTTGTGTACCACCTTCGAATTGTACAGGGATGAAGTAACATCTTTCAAAAAGTGTTACGCATATATTCATAGGCTTTAGTAGAATTGAAGTGCAGCGTAGTGGAAAATATTTTTAACTCCTCCGAATAAGTGGTTGAACTCATTGAAAAAAATTTTTTAAGAACGCCTTACGATTCCTGATTCTGCTTTACGATTAGATATATCACTATTGGCAATTTTTTAGTTCTCTAAAATATTTAACAAATCGAATAAACACCTTATTTTACGTTACTTTCTCAACAGTTTTCTTTTTAGATGTCTAGTAGTATTAACTTTTTTTTCATTGCCATCTTTTATTTGCGATATGAAACGCTAGGATAATATGTGTCATATCTTTGTAACTTAATTAGTTCATGACGGTTGGCACCAGCCACTCCTGAATTATCAAGGAGATTTATATTTTTATTGTGTAGCATGCATGGGGCATGTGGGGTATCAAATTAGAGGGGGTGGAGAGCTTAATCGAGTGCCTGGTTATTATTTTGATCCTGTAAACTTCATACGGTCACAATACAATACACCCCCCACCCTTTTCCATCATTTTGCATATATTTTGCCCGTACTTTCATTCATATGCATTAGTGGTCTATTGCGATTATTTTTTGTTAAAGTTGAAAATTTCCCGGGCGTAACGATTGTTCGCAAACATGAGATTAAGGTAAACCTATTTTTTCACTAAAACAAACTTCCATGTGCCTGTTTTGTTCATTTCATTTCCAGTTATCTCCGAAACTAATTATCGAATTGAAAAACAAATAACATATGTGATTAGGGAACAAAATGTAGATACGATTCTATTGTACAAGCATCCATCAACGTT
Source organism: Dioctria linearis (assembly GCA_963930735.1). NCBI lineage: Eukaryota > Metazoa > Arthropoda > Insecta > Diptera > Asilidae > Dioctria > Dioctria linearis. The sequence goes on from OZ005740.1 coordinate 57,306,642, forward strand.
TATATTTAAAAGTTTTATATCACCTCTTCTGTGCTGGCAGACAACCACAGTGAGTTTTTTTAAAAGTTAAATGTAAAAAAATTTACATTCCCACTTGTTGTCACCTGCTGGCGGCCAATAAAACCGGACGGACCTGATATTTCCAGAAGCAGCATTCCACATATCTGTCTTATCGTACAAAATTTATTTGAGCCAATTCTGCTATTTTCGTCAAATTCGTCTTTGACAATCTTTAATTTAATTATATTATTTATATTATTATTATTTAAATATATATTTTGCATTGAAATTTATATTTTTTAAAGAACTATTATCAACTCACAAACCTTTGACTAAAAAACTTTGTGTCTGAGCGCCTGAGCGCTTGACAGTGTCGTTCGTGACGAAAAAGTTTTAGGGTAGTAAATGTGGATGGTTTTTAGAATGGGGAGCTTTCCGATGAGGTAAAATTCTCTTACGTGTTGGGAGGTTTTGGAACAGGATTATAACTACCACCCTTGGGTTTGTTCAATTTGGGCCGTACGTGAAATGAGTCGAAAGTCGTGAGTGTTGAGTCGAGATTTGAGAGTCGAGGGTTGGTAGTAAAGATTCTAGAGTCCAGTTATAGAAATTAAAAAAGGTTAAAAAATAAGATAAACAAGTTAAAAAAATTAAGAAACTTAGGAAAGTAAAAAAAAAGTTTAAAAACGTAAAAAAACTTATAAAAGTTAAAAAAGCTAAAAGAAATGTTAAAGTAAGTTTTATCGTGATTCGAGAGTCGAGTTAAAAAGAGTTACATAGACTTAAAAAAGTTAAAATAAAATGTAAAGTTAAGTTAAATCGTGATTCGAGAGACGAAATTCTGGAGTGGAGAGTCAAGAGTGGAAAGTGGAGAGTGGGGAGAACGTCTAGAACTTATAGCCTAGTACTGAGGTTCGCGCTAAATTAAATTTTTGGAAGTCTCCAAGATTGGACCGATCTTTAGCAGCTAAAATATGACAGCATATACTCAGAGAAAAGTTATAGTAAAAAGAAGAAGAGGAGGAAGTATTTTGAAATTTTTTCACAGAAATTCAGCGCACGGTCATAATATTTCTAAAAACAGGTAGTTAAAATTATTTGGAAATATTAGAAATATTAAAATAATAGATTCGTGTAATATATACAATAAATAAAAATTAAATATTGTAATTACAAACAAAATTCATCCGCACTTACAGCGAAGACGCATAAAACTACGTTAACTACAAAAATCCAGTCAATAAATTTATCAAATCTCTGATTTCTGAACAAAACCCAAAAGCCAAATTTAGCGCATTGACCTTGGTACTGCTCTCGCTAAAATTCAGGATAAATTTTCGCCAATAGCTCTTAGCGCGCTATATTTTCATATAAAATTTAGCTTACCGCGAACCTTAGTCCTAGGCTTATGACTAAAAAGTAGAAAGTAAAATATATAAAAAAAAACTTGAAAATAAATAACTTTCGTAAATAAATTGCACTAAAATGTAAAAAAATAATTTTGTGATATACACAAGAAAAGTTTCGTTGCAAAATAATAGATGCTAAAATTCAGAATAAATCTTAAAAGTTTGGGTATTTGCAGTTAGAAAATTTTGATTATAGTTAAGGATGTAGAAACTTTTAAGATTTAATCTGAGTTATATTTTGCAACAAAACTGAGAAGAAAAAACTATTTTTTAAGTTTTTAGTGCAATTTATTTACGAAAGTTATTTCAATTCCATTAGCCATAAAAGCGCTGCGTATTCGAAATAAAGCAAGAAAATTTATCCACATAACCCAAAGATAACCATAGGTTTTCCATCTATGACAAGTCGTTTCCTGCCGAAGAAATTTTTAAAAACAAATTTTTTTTTTATAATTTATACTTCATGTAAAAACTGAAAATATTTTTACAAGAATTATTAAGAAATCCAAATTTTCCACGAAACTGTTTGTCATTACATATTTCCCTGTTGGTATCTTTGCAGCATGACATGCCATCCAGAATAACCGGTGATAATAGAAATAGATGGCAATACTATATTTGTAATACTTTCTAATACTGTTAGTGACAAGCGGATAAAAACTGCTTAATTTTATTTCTTTAATAATCAAAAAAAAATTTATGTTGTAGGAGATAAGCTTCCAAGAATAGAAATAATTTCGAATGCACCTGTAATTTGTTGACCTTTTAATATGATTATTAAACCGAATGTAAAATTTGAAACTAAGATAATTGTCACACCCTGCCAACAAAAGTAGACCCATATGAATTAGTCGCCCTAAGCTACGTCGAAGAGATGCAAAATCGACCAGAATAAGAGGCTTCGCGCTATGGCCCACATATCGTACTTGGTCCCGAAGTGTGTTATAACTCGAAATAATGTAATTTCGAGAAAATCGCGTTCCTTATGTTCAAATTGTATTTTGTACACCACTATATTCTCTGCAAGACAGATTTATATAAGAATCACTGTCTTTTCAACGGAAAAAGTGAAATAATTCTGTATTGCTAATAAAATATTGTAAAATTTCCCATCTATTAACGAGCATAGTTTGTAGCCCAAAATTTCTTTCTTACGATGTTCTACGAAACCAAGTGCGATATGAAAAATTAGTTTTTTTGAAAAAGTTAAATAAAATGTTTTTTAAATTATAAAGAAAAGAATTTTTCGTTTTACTTCCTATCTGTATTTCTCGACCTGGAAACTATAAATCACTAAACTTTTATCATAAAAACTACGTTCAAATTCAATGCAATTATCTGACACTTAACTCGTATGAAATAGAATCGCTTAAGAGACCACTCTGATGCTCGAAAAAAATGGCAGAAAAATAACCTTCTTTTTGACTCGGCCTTTAAAAATATGAAGTATTCTTTATTTTACGTATACATATAAAAAAATTTAAAAAAATTTTCAATATTGAAAAAAAAAAATGGCGGAGATATGAGCCGCTCAGTGGGACCCTCTTTTTAAAATACTTGCTGACTTTGCTCTACTTTTTTTTGAGAAATGACACGTTTGAAAAAAATACCCGAATTTCCATCAAAATTAAGAATTTAAAAAAAGTATAACTTTTGAGTACGGTACCCAATCGAAAAAAATTCTAAGTCACGCTTTAGGTAATATTACAAAAAATAGGTGGTGCAATGTTCAGCCAAAAGGGTTCAGCAGAATTTAAGATATCGTGTACACCAGTTTGAAAAAAGTAATTTGCAGAAAGAAAAATTCGACGTTAACGACTCTTTTTAATTGCCTTCAATCTGCGATTCCTGGATCGTACTAAGGTCTTCTACTGCTTTTGCGATGTTTACAGTATAGTAGAAAAATAGAATATACAGAGGGAGTCAAAATTCATAACAATGAATTTAGGTTACGGAACGTAATGGTCCGAACTCTACCTGAGTTTCGGGTCAGCTACTTGACGAGCTCACTTCTAATTGCTATACCTTCGGTAATAATTTGAGTTTTTGAATGTTTTAACACTTAAAATATTCCTAAATGTATAAACAATTTATTTAGCAAAAAAAAAAACGATTTTTTTTTAAATTTCATGATGGTGCACCCCTGAAGTAATCAATTAACTTTTCAAACAGAGCCTAGTTATAGTCTGCACACGAAGTCATTCTAGAAATTAACAATGGATGTCTGCCATCCGATTCACACAATTATTGCAATGTTAACTATTTCTCGGAAAATGTCTACCACTAAAAAGGAATTTCCATCTAAGAATAACGAAATATAATTATTTCACAGAACATTGTTCCATTTCCTCCTTTAATAAGGACTATTATAATCTGTTTCCGCATGGGATTTTTAACAAAAGCAGCACGTGCGAAATAAACGAACATATTCATGTGAAAATTTATGCTCTGCTGTAAAAAGAAAAAAAGAAAAAAAAACCACCCCAAAGAATAAATGTTGAAATGTGCTAAAACCGTGTGAACGCACCGAATGCGTTCCTTTCAAAAAACACTCACTATGGTAATTCTGATTAGTTTTTAACTACCTATCGTTGAATAAAATATTTTTGTTAGCATGAAAGAATGTCGGAATAATAAGTATTTATTTTCTGCATTTCCCTATAATTTTCTTATTCTTAAGTACATACTCGTAAGGAAAGTGGAAAAAGCTCCTACAATGTTAACAAATAAAGCTTATGCTTTTCTTATATACCAAACTGCGACATAAGGAAGGGAGATCACGTTTTCGGTTGAATCTCTTAAGCAGATGTTCAAATAAAGTAACTGCAATGCACGAATAAATTTTTTTTCCTATTTTCGATTAAATTGAAATATTTTCCAGAACGTCAGAATACTGCAAAATCTGCGTCATATTTTCATTGACTTTGAGTTGGTTAAGTTTAAAATAATTACCCGGTTCTGCCGGTTCTATATCTATAAACATGGAAAGGTTGAAACAGCTCGGAAACTGGAAGATTCAAAACTATCTATAATTACGATAAAAGTCGGAACTATGTCCACGGACAAATTTGTTTACGCACACATTTTTATACCCTAGTTAAAATCTAGGTAACCAAAGTTTCCTGGAAATAAGTTGATGCCAGTGGCGGATCCAGCTAGGGGCACGGCGGGCGAAGGATGTTGATCAATACACATTACAACTTAGTGATTTTCTTAATCTTGGGATGCATGAACAGATACTTTATTCTTACAGCAGGTCTTAACCAAATCGCTCTTGGTTTAGCGATAGGTTCAACCGAGTAATAAAAGCGAAAGGGTCTGCTTTTCACGCGTATTAATTTCATTCAAGTCCAGAACTGAAACAAGTCTACAAGACTAAACAGAACACCTGCAAGTCCATTATCCACAGAGAAAAATTTCCTTTTGATCAGAATGATAGGCAAAGGATTTTGGCAAGCCACAAAAATAGCAAAGGATTCTGGTCCCTGGTCAAAACCATCAAGAACAACTTCAGAAATTCCTCTATACCTTCATTACTTAACAATGGTTGTTGACTCCTTGAATCAAGCTACTATTTTGACTGGTAGATTCGCTTCAAATTCTCTATATAAGAGCCAATACACATCTGTAAGAGAGATGTGTTCAAGGTCCTTAAGGTAATCAACTCGTGCAAAGCCGTAGGTCCTGATAATTTCTCACCCCTGTGCCACATCCGGGGTTAAACCTTTGCGCAAACTATTGCACTTGTCTTATTCGACAGAAAAATTTCCAACTAGTTGGAAACTAGCTTACGATAAGGCAATTCCCAAGAAAGAAGAAGGTAACGATCCCTCAAATTATCGACCAACTGCAATCACTTCGATTTTTGCAAAGTTTTTTGAATGTATTATTAACTCCAAACTAATGAAGTCATTCGCGCCGAGTTCAAGGCATCTAAGTCCCAAAGCTTCCTCATCTCTTTGAAGCAAGATCATAACTTTTCACTCCCTTTTCTTTTGATGAAGTACTGATTTACGATACAACATCACTATCCATTCTTGGCATTAATATTTCCTATAAGCTATGCTGGACCTTTTTGTTGCGATAGAAGCATCGAAATGTCAAGGATTTCTGAAAAGGTGTAGAAATATTTCAGCCCATCAACTCAAGAGTCCCTCTACAAGTCCTACACCAGACCTAGAATTTAATATAATTTCCATATCTGGGCCGGGCCGCGTCGCACATTCTTAACTTCATTGGTTATTGTACAAAAAAGAGACTTTAAGTTCATTGGCGATTTGGCAGTAACTTGTCATATCGTCTCACTCGAGTACCGCCGCAATTTTGCTTGTCGCTCCTTTATCGCTACATGCATGATCATTTCCGATGAAATATCTAATCTGATCCCGTGTAGATTAATTCCTGCATACATCCTTTTACCCATAAAATTACTTTCGGCCATACAATAAAATGGCGTGATGCTTTTCATCCCGAACTCTGCGGATGTGGAACAGTCTACCATTCTCCGTCTTTACTCCGACATACAATCTGCGAAAGTTTAAGGGTGACATACACCTCTCCTCATGCTCCCTAATTCCTTTCTCTATCACCTTCCGCCATGCTGTACTTTGAATTATAAGGTCTGGATTTCCTCTGAGCTTAAGCTGCATTTTGCAAAGTTACAATTATCACTTATCTGTTCGATACGTATCTTTTAAATGATTAATTTTTCGCATTGACATTTGCGAGTGGTGGCGAGTGTCTTCGAGCTTTTGATCTGTTTCCAGCTTATACCATGTTTTGTGCCCCCTCACAGTAATCCTGGATCCGCCCCTGGTTGATGCTAGTCCTGTTTTCTGCACCAACACTGGTTATTTCCCTTATGAAATAGTGGTAAACAATAACATCTAATATTGATCTAGTACAGAAACTATCAATTTGATTCTACAATGGTGTTTTTTTTTAAAGATGGAACGATTTATAATACGCAGATTACAGCAAAAATGTCGAGATGTATATTTGGCCGGTTTATGTAGAACACTCCAAATCCGTATAGCACTATGACATGAAAGAAGCAATACTGGCTCTCGAATCGAACCGTTTTGAATCAAAGATAGCATGTGGCTGTCTGAAAGAGCTAATAAAATTAACGTACCTAAACACAGGTTCCTGAGCGTAGCAACGTGGCATGAATCGGCAGAGCAGAACAGATGGCCAAAAAGATCAAACTTAAACTGCATCATCCATCAAAAAATTCGACACGTCAGCGACTTGGATCGATAATTTCAACACGAGGAGGGTCGATTACAGATAGTTCAGTTCAGCGAAATAGCTGGCATAATCTGTCAAACGCCCGTAATTGCTACACAAATATTGCTTATAAATATTCGGTCCCGGTTTTACAATTCGGAAAATCGAGAAGAAGATCTTATGTATCCAATAACGATTATATTGATTGTTAAGTTCTAGATACGATGAGCGCCACACATTTTTTGTTGTGGCGCCTCTTTCCGGCGTTTATGATACAATTATAGGCATGTGTCTTTTAAATAACTTTTATCAACTCACAAACCCCTCAATTTGTGACTGAACGCCTGAGCATCTGAAGGCCAGAACGCCTGAGAGTACCGTTCGTGAAGAATGATTTTTTGGGTAGTAAACGTCAATGCATTTACATGAGTTTTGTTGATTTAAAATATTTAAATATATTTTTTTTTTAAATATTTAAAATTTGGACCGTGTGTGATATGAGTCGAGAGTCGACAGTGGTGAGTCGAGAGTCGAGGGACGCAATTGCAAAGTCGAGATTCAAGAGTCGGTTAAAAATGTTAGAAAAATGAAAAAAAGTTCAAAAAGTTAAAAAAAGCTAAAAAGAATTAAAATAAGTTAAAAAAGATAAAAAAGGTTAAAAAAAGTTAAAAAAAAGTAACAAAAAAGTTAAAAGTCAAGAGTGAAGAGTCGTTAAAGGAGAGATTGTATAGAATTTATGACTAAAAAGTTGAAAGTATGTTATTAAAAATATTTTTAAAATAAGTAACTTCCGTAAATAAAATGCACTAAAATGTAAAAAATATTTTTTTCTTTCCCAGTGATATACACAAGAAAAGTTTCCTTGCAAAATAAAAATGTTACAACTCTGATTATATTTTAAAAGTATTGGCATTTGCAGTTAGAAAATTGTGATTATAATTATGGATGCCCCCAACTTTTAATATTTAATCTGAGCTCTAGCATTTTTTATTTTGCAACGAAACTTTTGTTGTGAATGTCACTCTTTAGTGCAAGTTATTTACGAAAGTTATTTATTTTAAAAGTTTTTTTTAATATATTTTATTTTACACTTGACAGCACGAGCTTAACTGAGGTGTGTTGGTAATTTTTTTGAAATTCCAAAGTGTTCAAAATGAATAAAAAACTTAAGGATAAAAATTAAAGGAAGATTTAGGGAAGAACTGAAAAACGAAATAGAAAGAGAAGGATGTGTCGAGACAGTTAATTTTCCCATGAAAGGAAAGCATTGGAATTTTTTGAGACATAACAGAAGTCGCTGATTTCAAACATCGAGGACTTTTTTTCTGAAGCTGCACGGATGAACAGAATTAATGTCTATGTAATATATTTATTAAAATGTCGCCTTGAAAATTCTATTCGAAAACCAATTACCGGAGATTGTAGACTTTTTCTTACTATGAATTATTATTATAAATTATATGGGTTTAATCATAAAATTCGGGGAGGTGCCGGTTGGAAGGATAAGACTGAAAAACTGGTGCATGGTATGTCAATAATACAACTTTTATTTCTCACAACTATTCTCTTAACCTAGATCTTATTGCTACTCAATCCAAATGATACAATTCAACCAAAGAAAAATCGAAAAATAAATGAAATAATAATGTAACCAACGAAAATCAAAAATTCAAAAATAAATGAAATAATACTTCAAAAAAAATAAAAGAAGGAATGGATTTTTTAATCGATCCAATGCTTGATGCTGGACTTTTTACCCTGAAAAATAGAATTATAGATTAGTTTTAATTCTATTAACAATGGGTAGTAATATGAGCTTCACTTGATCTGCTCATATGAAAAAAACACTAGGCTTCACATATTCTGCCTGCTAATAAAGCTGAAAAAATAAAATAATTATGATGATTTGCTACTTCCAGTTGCTCGCGATTTATAGGCAGAAACACAATAGAAATTTTTGCTGCCGGTGGCGTTGCTATGACGCTCGCATCGTTTGTGAGATTTTTATATATTTAGACACCCAGTGACGTCATCATAATCTAATGAGAATATTTTTCTCTATACTATGGTCTGCCATTTTGATTATGTCAAAAGTTTCATAGCAGCTGTTAGTTGGAGGTACGTTTGTGATGTTATAATTATTTGTATATATATTTATTAATAATATGTTTCTTTTTTTAGATTTTTGGTCCCTTATGGCTGATTTACATTAGTGCTGGGCGATGTTCATTGATGTTTTCAAAACATCGATGTTTGGGCTCTCGATGTTCGATATTTTTTCATCGATGTCGACGCACTAAAACATCGACCTATATAGATGTTATCCTTTCGATGTTAGGGAATTACATGCTTCTTACCGTAAAGGAATAAATGCATACTGTAAAAAGCAAATAAAATGCAAAAAAAATTATCTAGATTTGAAAAAACAAGTACGTACATTTCAATCAAATTTTCGTAGTGCAACGGAAAGAGAAATAGTGAAGTGATTGTTCACTTCATTTTCAAAGCATCGTTACAATTGATAATCATTAGTTTTTAGAATGATTTGGGCTGCGGACAGAAAACATTGTTCGGGGGAACCAATAAAAATTCTTTTAAATAGTTGGGAGGAAACAATCAGAGTGACCTTACATCACACCACTGTCACTGACTCAATGGAGGCTATAACATATACAAAATGTATTCATAAGGCATCGGGAAACAAATCACAATTTTCATAAGCCAATCATGCCTAAAAGCACGGATGGCTTATCTCTTGCGCATACGAAGAAAGTTGCATCAGCAATTTCTTCAACTACGCGCAACATTCCTGCAACAAATAAAAATATTTTTCCCACAAAACGACTTGGGAAAAATAAAAGTTTTAAATTTCAACCCAAGTCGTTTCAATGAAAAAAAAGCCCCACGACAAATCTTACCTTCAGTAAGATTTGCCGTAAATACGATATGTATGCACATATACATATACATACATACATATCGGGCGCATGAAAATTTTACGTCGGTGAAGACTGAAACGATCGGGTCTTCACCGAAAAAAGCCCTTATCAGCAAATTGTCGCGAGTTGCATACATTGTGATCGCAACAATGTATGCACGGTAGCAAGACGATGGTTGATATTTATGAAAATATCAAATTTCAATTTCAACCATCGTTCGTCGCGATAATTCTGGGCATGTCTAAACATGCCCAGCGTAAAATAATTTTCTCAGGATAGGAATGCTAATTAAGCATTTTCCTATCCTGAACGAAGAGACTTACGATTGAAAAATCTAAGTCTCGAGACATTCGGTTTGATACATCTGATCAAGGTACGTGTTCGGGTCGTCGCGCTAGAAAAAAATATTCGAAGAGTTTAAGAGAAAATTAAGGAAAGTTAGAAAATCAAAATAAAAAGGTGTTAACAAATTTGTGGATGGTTTAGTCGGATCGGTGGAAAGGAAAGATTACTGTGTTATATTAGAAAAGTGTAGAAAACCTCAAAAGAGGTTATGCCAATATTAATTAAGTGTAAACAACAGAAAGAAAATAAAAATAAAGAGGTGTTAACAAATTTGTGGATTGTTTCTTTGTGGTGTGCGCCCGACAAATAAGGATAAAAAAAAGTTGACTAAGCAGGTAGGAGTACGGCTAAGGACAAAACCCTTTATAATATATAACAAAATTGGCGCAGCCTGTAGGATAGTGGAAGCCTGCTTTTCGAAAAGCCAAAAGTAGAAAAGTATAAGAGCTGTAAAATCCGCTATCCTGCGAACCTAAGGGGTCACATTGACTAAGCCACTCAGGCCCAGTCACCCCCAACACTCGGGTAGACACCATCTCCAGGCGCCTCTGCTCCAGGCGGGCAAGCGTTCACCCCAATTAGTGCACAGGCACCACCGAGGGATACCAGTGAACAGTCCACAGAAGGAAGAGGAGAAATATTTCAAACTCCCCCAGAAGGACGAATACAGATCAGTCAGGACACAGCTCGATAAGCAGCCTGAAGTTTCAGCCAAGCAGACGATAAAACGCTAGCAGTCAATGATCCTGAGTTCAAGAGGAAATCGAAAACGGCTCATAAGACCCCTTTTCAACTAGATCCAGGGGAAGTTAAGACGGCCCAAAGGCCCCCAGCTGCAAAACAAACCGAAATCAACCGACCAGGATTCAGAGGGAACTCGAAGGCGGTTAAAGAAACCCCCCCCCCTCAATTACAGCAAAGGGACTTAAGCAGGCAAGGAGCCCCCTTTCACCAAACAACGCATCATATGCCAGCCTACAATCCTGCTCTACCTCAGCAGGAAACAGAAACAGCAGCGAGGGAAAATTCTCCATCTTTAGCCGACGCGGGATCAGCTCCCGGTGCAAAAATACAGCACCCCGGTGAAGGTACAGCATCTGCTGCTGAATTTTGCCCAACAGGACCTCGACTCCGAAGCGGAACCGTTCTGCCAGGTCCGAATAGTCAAGTAAGTTTAGCTAAATTTTTAAATAAATTATACGAGAGAGCGCGGGAATCGGATAAACTGACGATTACCCATTGTGACGCCTTAGATCACAAATTAAAAACAGAGCGTGAGACCAGACTCGCAAAGTTAAATCCCTTAAAGGAAAAAACAATAAAGTTCCGAGAGGAACTAGAACAGTTTTCCGAATCTCGACGCTCACTCAGTTTAGATCTAGAAAAGAGTAAGAGTGTTAGGTTAAGTGACAGTGATAGTGATAGTGACAGTGACGGTGAAGTAGCTGAACCAACTCCCGAAGACCTGCTGATCGATTGGCTCGAAGAATCCTTAACGGAAGTCAGCCCAGAAACAAGCCCAGCTAGTCCACCCAAATTTAAATTTCCAGTCAATAGACTACGCAAAATGGTGGACTACGCAAAGGTAGCTAAGCTCACAGCTCAACTCGTCCCCTTATTTTCGGGTGAAAATACCCCACAAATGGGACGTGAATTACAGACCTTCATCGGCTGCTGCAAGCAAACTATGCAGTGCCTTGACGATGAAGAAAAGGTGGCTACTTCATTCACTGAGGTAGAGGAACGTTTGAACAGAACATATCTTCCCCGTGAGGAATCTCTCACTGCTTTTGCTACAAGGTTGAAGCACCTGTTGACGATCTGCAATGAGGCTGCGACACAAAAGTATGGAGCTGAGGCAGTCCCGGCTGTGAAAACACAGCTAATGGACTTCGCCAAAAATGCTCTTAAAAGTGGAGTAACTAATCCACATTTGTGTCAATATTTACTCACACAGGGAGAAGGTGATTTAGAAGCATTAATTCAAAAAGCCCTAGACATGGAGTAATTACAGCAAGGTGCTACATTCGTCCAGAGTCCTCTGGCACAAGCCCCTCCAATGGCTCCAGTAGACCCAGATTTACGAGTGAGAGCTTACTACACAGCTCCTTACTATCAAATGCCATCTACACCTATGTTCGCATCACCTCGAGCTCCAAACCCAAATCAGTTTTCACGCAATGTGAATAATCCAGGTTCATCACAGTCACGGCAAAGGCCACTTACAAACACTGATGCCAGAAACTGCGATGCAGATGCACTGGTCCGTAAGATCACGTGTAATTTCTGCCAGCGAAAGGGTCATACGTATTCTGATTGCCTTAAGCGCAAGAACACCCCTTTCTGCTCAAACTGCAAAATCTATGGACATGACGTCCGCCTTCAACATAAGACTCAAATGCACCTTTTGTGGTCGCCGAGGACACGCAGACGAAGATTGCCGCCAAAAGAAAAAATGGGAAGCCCGGAGTCAGGGAAACGACATGCAGTCGACCCAAAACTCCCCGGCTCGACTTTAAACCCACAACGCAAATCAAAAGGGTCACCTCAAGCGCCCGAATCCGGTGTCCCCACAGTGAAACTTCCACTGAACATAAGCCTTAACGGCCATACAAAACTAGTAGTGGACACTGGCGCTGAGCTTAGTATTATTAAGAAAAGAGCAATTAAAGACCTCAAAATAATTAATTCCAATGAGGCATGCACTTTACAGACCCCTTTTGGAACCGGAAAGACATTGGGAAATTGCAAGGGCAACTTCAATTTTAAAAATAAAATTCCCTGCAAGTTTCAGGTGGTACAAAACCTGCCAGGTGTTTCCGATGACGGCCTATTAGGAAACGATTTCCTATCAAACAATTGTAATGTTGAAGGCCCAAATAAAGCACTCAAGTTTCCTTGTACGGAAACAAACCCCGAAGAGTTTACTGTGCCCTTGTCATGCAAAACAGACAAGCTGTATTCCAGAAAAGCAGTCGAAGTGAGGTCACTTGCAGAAAAGATGGAACCTAAACAGGTTAAGCTATCTACATGCAGTGTCTCCAAGGCATCTCAAAAGAGTAATGCTGGCTGCCAGGTTCAACAAGAGCCGACGGAATGCGAAAAGAGCTGTCTGGGTGATCAAGAAACCTGCGAAATGAGGCAGCATCTGGTTACTTTAGAGGAACCAATATGCATACCTGCTAGGTCACAAATTATCTCCACAGTCCCGTTGCAAGTGAAGGAAGAAATGCTCTGTCCATCGAAAGAGATAGGCGATGGAGTCTTCCTGGCCAACAATTTACTCCCTACTGGGAAAGAAACAGTGCTAGTTGCCATACTCAACATTAACAATTTCCAAGTAGTCATCAACAGTTTATTGTTACAACTGCTCCCTATACATGACTACGCCGTCATCCCAATAGGAGAAGCCACTGATACACAACACGTTCTCAAGCCGACTAAATCGCAAGCGAGTAACACGAACATCAGTGAGCTTCCCATGGCGGAACAGAAGTCAGGCAAGACTTCTTTTTCCAGAATACCTAGACATAAACTACTAACGAGGCCCAAGAGCCCTATACAAGACGCGTGCGAGCTCAGTAAGACCCGAGTAGAGGCAAAACTGACTCCACCGTCCAAGAAAATAAGCTACAAAAATTTTACATGGCCCCATAGCCAAATTAAAGATGCGAGCGAGCTCCAGAAGCCGACAAGCAAAATGCAGCTGACTCCTCCATCCAATATACCTAGATGTAAGATAACCACAAGGATAAGAAGCCCATCAACAGGTGCGTGTGAGCTCAGTAAGACCTATTCTCAGGCAAAGACGACTCCACCACCCAACAAAGTTAGTGTTAAGAAACAACAGTGGCCCAAGAGCCCATTCAACAGTGCGTGCGAGCTCAGTAAGACCTATTTAAAGGCAAAGTCGACTCCACCACTTAATAAGATTAGTATTATGAATAAAAAGTGGCCCATGAGCCCGATAAAAGACGCGTGCGAAATCCGTAAGACCTCATTGAAGGCAAAGTTGGCTCCACCGTCAAATAGGATTAAAGAAAACCAATTTTTCAAGGCCCATAAGCCAAAATACGAATGCGTGCGAGTACTCGGACCAATCAAAAGTACCCCTAACACATGGTACTCCACCATTAAAACTACAGGAAGCCCATTCCCTGCCATCTAGTAATGTAAGTAAAACAGATAGTAAGTACACAGCTACACAAAGTGAGAAAAGAAACGTAAGCTTTTCGGAAAACACAGCTATCTTACAACACGTAAGATACTTATTTCCGGATCAGGAAGATCCCACACATACTCCGCGAGTCAACAGGCTAGACCAAGAGCTCAGCCTAGACCCAAATCTAAATGCGGAAGAAAAAGCTTCGATATCCGAACTCTGTAATGAGTAAAATGATATCTTTTACCTTAAAGGTGATAAGCTTACATATACAAACGCTATCACCCATAACATTCCATTAATACAAGATCACGCCCCAATAAACCAAAAGGCCTATCGATTACCAGAAACCCAGAGGCAAGTCATAAACGAGCAATTAAGAGAAATGCTAGACAACGGGATAGTCCAAACTAGCAAAAGCCCTTGGAATTCACCCTTATTAGTAGTCCCCAAAAAGACGGGACCCGTTGGTGAAAAAAGGTGGCGCGTCGTTGTCGATTTTCGCAAATTGAACGAAAAGACAATTGGCGACGCTTTTCCGCTACCACGAATCGAGGATATTCTTGACCAATTAGGTCATGCCAGGTACTTTACCACTCTCGATTTGGCCAACGGCTATCACCAAGTCTTAGTCGACAAAAAGGATCGACATAAGACCGCTTTTAGCACTAATTACGGGCACTACGAATTTAAGCGTATGCCATTCGGACTCAAAGGAGCTCCCGCTTCGTTCTGACAGGCCTACAAGGCCTCGAATGTTTCGTTTATCTTGACGACGTCGTCATTTATGGTAAGAACCAAAATGACCACAATGATAAGCTTCGCAAAGTCTTCAACAAATTGAGAGAAAACAACCTCAAACTGCAGCCAGAGAAGTGCCAGTTCTTGAGACGAGAAGTTGTTTACCTAGGGCACAAATGCTCTAGCGAAGGTGCATTACCAGACCCCAGCAAAACGGCCTGCGTCCAAACATTCCCTGTCCCTAGAACAGTACGGCAAGTTCAGTCCTTTTTAGGACTTGCCAACTACTACAGGAAGTTCATTCCGGACTTCTCACAAATAGTTCGTCCAATTACGAATTTACTCCGCAAGGATGTAAAATTCACTTGGACCGAGAAATGCCACGAAGCATTTCAAAGCATTAAACATGCCCTAATTTCCCCACCACTCTTAATCTATCCAGATTTTTCTAAACCATTCAATCTTACAACGGACGCCAGGAACGAAGCATTAGGCGCTGTGCTTTCGCAAGGAGAAGTGGGAAAAGACCAGCCTATCGCCTATGCAAGCCGAACGCTAAACAAAGCCGAGAAAAACTACTCCACTATTGAAAAGGAGTTATTGGCTATAGTCTGGGCAACTAGAAATTTCCAATGCTACCTCCAAGGCAGGAAATTCACGGTCTACACTGACCACAAGCCTCTCAAAGGAGTCTTTAATGTTAAAGACCCAATTTCCCGTTTGGTGACATTTCACCACAAATTGTCAGAGTTCGATTACACCATCGAATACAAACCAGGGAAGTATAATACCAATGCGGATGCATTAAGCCGCATTCCACAAGTATTAAACGAAGACTATACAGGCAATACCTTAACGGTACAAGCCCAAGTGCACCACACTATGGACTCTGATGTGGAAGAAAATAATTTCCCAAATAAAAAGAAAACAAAGAAACCCGCTCATTGCTTTGCCGTGACCAGAGCTCAAAAACAGAAAGCCCAAGAGGCCAATATGAGCCCCAGCGCTGAAACACAGCCCACGGCAGCGGAACATAAAGAAAATGAACCCCCAGAGGCAGAAATACAGCCCCCGGCTACGCTTGAACAAGAAATATGTCCAGTCAAGGCACCTGAGATAATCACGAGCCCCAAGGAAGTCCAAACAATCCTAAAGGATTATCACGACTCTCCTTTCGGCGGCCATCAGGGTGTCATCAAGACCTATAAGCGCATTAGACGCAAGTACTGGTGGAGGCACATGCTTAGCGATATAAAAAGGTACATAAAGAAATGCCCTAAGTGCCAAACAATGAAAGCATCTCCACAATTCAAGATGCCCATGGTAATAACGGACATCGCAGAACAACCTTTCGATAAGGTTTACCTCGATATAGTAGGTCCACTAGAAGAGACCATATCAGGTAATAAATACATCTTAACTTTTCAAGATAACCTTACCAAATTTGTCGATTGGTATGCCATACCTAACGGAGAAGCAGTAACGGTGGCGCAAATCTTTTTCAATGAGATTGTCACGCGCTATCGCATTCCAAAGAGAATAGTCACCGATCAGGGAACTAATTTCCTGAGTGAGCTATTCAAGAAGGTCTGCAAACTCCTAAAGGTAAAGAAGTTACAGACTTCCGCATACCACCCACAGTCTAATGGAGCACTGGAACGTGCACATAGACCTCTAATCGAGTATCTGCGTACAATCGTAGACGAAAATCCTAAAACATGGGATCAATTCCTACGAACCGCTGCATTCGTGTACAATAACAGTGTACACGAGGGTACTAAATTAACCCCCATGGATTGCCTTTACGGCTTCACAGCGGATGTCCCCTCTAATTTAAAACGGGATCCTGAACCCGTTTATAATCACGAAAGTTATTATCATATGCTCAAATACAGACTCCAAAAATCGTATGCCACGGCTCGCAAAAATCTCTTAGCCAGCAAACAACGCTCAAAGGCATATTACGACAAAGCAGTCAGGCCTCTCACTTTCCACCTAGGGGACAAAGTCCTCCTCAAAAGTGAAAGTCGCAAACACAAACTGTCTCAAATCTGGGTTGGCCCATATCTGGTAATCAATGTACCCAGTCCAACAAACACTACCATAAAAATAGGCAAGCGGCAGGTTGTCGTCCACAACAACCGTTTGAAGCCGTATTATGAGTAGTATACTGGTACATATATCTTTAGCAAATAAGTTGAGTCCATACTAAATTCTACAATTAAATTAAGTGCTATTAGAATTACCACAAAAAGCTTCCAGTATGACTAATTGACTAACGAAGCCTATCCTTCATTTTCTACAGAACATGAAGCACATATTGGTGTTTATATGCTGTTTCCATCTGGCAATGGGACAAATACAAACGGAACCCTACATTATAAGCCTCCTGAACAATACAGGAATACTGTATGAGGATCTAGGAAAATTACAAGTGTACCATAGTACATGGAACATCTTAACAGAGATCAATCAAATGGAACTGGACAACCAGACGCTTCTGGCAGAACAGGCGGAACACTTAGTTCACCGACTATGTTCAAATCGCTCTCAAACGGATGAGCTCTGCCTGGTTCAACAAAAACACGTTCATTCTCTCTTGGAAAATATCAAGAGAAGAACAAGTGTCATTCGGGAAGTGGTCCCAAAATCAAGATCAACAAGATCTATCTTTGATGGAGTAGGGAATGCAATGCACTACCTATTCAGGACCATGGAGAGCACTAATGAACAAGAGGTGTACAGTCGACTCGAGGAGCTCGAAACAAATTCAAAAGCACTAGCCGACCTGGAAAGACAACAGATCAGTATAGTGAAAACTACACTACAGCGAATTCAAAAACCATTGACATCTCTGCAGGAAAGACAACGTCAAATAAATCTCCAGGTAAATGGAATGCAAAACATAACAGATGAATTACTGATGAGACAATTAAGGCAGGAAATAATTTCAAGCCTGACCTTACAAATTGTCGAGATTGAGTACAGGCAGCAAGCCTTACTCGACATAATAATCTCCAGTAAAAATCACCAGTTACATCCGTTAGTGGTGTCTCCCAAAAGGCTATTACAGATATACCACAAGTCCGACGCTACTTGCCCAGATGAACAAAATTGTCTCTCCCTGTTATATCAGACAGCGGAAACAAAGGCACGTCTAGTCCAAGACAAATTAGTCATCCGAATACAACTTCCGATTTTCAATCTACCACAAATGAAGTTGTATAGAGTACACAGTTTTCCCATACATATTAACAAAAAACAATCATTGGTACCCGATATACAGTACTCGCACGTAGCGCACCAGGTACAGACACAGGATATTCTATTATTAAAAACACAAGATCTTAAAAGCTTTAAAAAGATCACTCAATATTCCAAAGAGGACACTTACATCGCTAAGCTAGGCATTCCCGTAACAAAGACAACTCTGTCCAAAGAATGCATAGTGAAGCTGCTCCTTTAATCCATTAAAGAAAGAGCCTCAGTGCCATTTCAGAGCACAAATACCTCCTAGGGACCTACTTATTTAACTAAGTAAACCGAATTCTTGGATATTTTCGTTGATAGAACCAACAATTGTACACCTTCAGTGTACCCAACAATTCCTAACGTCAAAAATAGAAGGCCAAGGAATAATTACTATCAACCATCCCTGTCAATTACAAGTAGGATCACAAATCCTACACTATGAGGCAGAAAATATCCAGCAATTGAGTCTCAAACAACCCACTTATTTTCCAAATATAACTCCATTAGAACAAATAGTGGATAAATATCTTAATGAAACTAAAACCAAAGTACAGTCTGAAAAAATACAGACAGAACTATATTCTGGAGATGACACTAACAGCATCATCCTAGAAGGTACCCAGTCATTAAAAGAACTGAACGAAAAATTAGAAAAAATAGTTCCTCATATCAGTCACCACCCTACACATGTCCTAGCTGCAACATCAGTATCCTTAACTGGTGTTGTCATCACATGTATGGTACTGTACCTGGTCGCCAAATGGCTAACACCATTCATAACAAAATTCCTTTACGCAAACCTCCAAAAACCCCAGAGGCGGAGGAACAAATCGAACAAATCGAAATAACCGAACCTACCCCTCTTAAAAGGACCCCCACCCTACCACCTGCTAGGTCAGAGCAAGTGG
The DNA here is from genome assembly GCA_963930735.1 of Dioctria linearis. Taxonomy (NCBI): domain Eukaryota; kingdom Metazoa; phylum Arthropoda; class Insecta; order Diptera; family Asilidae; genus Dioctria; species Dioctria linearis. The sequence continues at coordinate 57,325,627 of OZ005740.1, forward strand.
TCTAATGTCACCACTTCAAACGGTCACAATAACGAAGCACTATCACTGGAAGTAGAACACATAAAAAAAAATGTAAGTGGTTTCTATTAACCCCAAATAAATAAGTTAGTAATAAGATACAATAATAATGACAAAAGGGGAGATGAAATAAATAAATAATTATTTAGCTTTAGAAGTAAAAATAATAGTGCATATACACAAACCAAAAAGCAAAGTAAAAGATACCCTCCCCCGTTAGTGTTAAATAATAATTCGAAAGTATACAACTAAATAAGAATAACACATAGAATTAAAAAACAAAACAAAAAATTATAATAAATATTATAACAAAACTAACCTAGTATAAAAACTAAGTAACCACTAACATTAGAAGTAGAAACAAATAAATAAATAGTTACTGAAGTAAGATAAAATATCGAAAAACATGTATACATATAACTAAGTATAAAAAGAAAAGAGAAGGTAAAAGAAAGAACCTTGTAAAGGAAAACAATAATAATTGACAGAAGACAAAAACAAACAGTAGAAATTAAGTTCATAATAAAAGAATAGAATAAGTACTTAAAGTAATTCTAGAAAATAAGATAACAAATTTTTTTTCAAACCAAAAGTATGTACATGTAAAACCGAAGCCACGCCGAAAACCACCCACAAACCATTTGCGAAAAACAAACAAACCCCAAAACACAAAAAGAAAAAAAAAGGGGGGGAACCCTCTGAAATAAGAACAGGAATAACAAGTTACAACCAAAAAGATTTGAAAGAAATTTTTTTTTATTTTATTTCTTTATACATAGAAAAAAAGAGGGGGGACAAATTTCAAAGTAGGCAGACCCTAACAGTCGTTCTCCGAGTCCTCCCAATCCGCAACGGTTCCTGGTAATGGGGGAGTAGCGGTGAACTCCCTGATCAGTGCCATCGCCGGATAGCCTCCAAAATCATGGCAACAGCCACAGAGACCATATAGCCCGACAATCGAAAGCACAGCACCTGAAAACAAAAAATACCGTTTTAGCACATAAAAATAAAAACAGAATAAGGTAAACCTCACCTGCAGCGACCAGTGACTGCCCCCTATGGGGATATAAGGGCAACAGCACCCGGTGGTAAACCCCCGGCGTGGCCTCAGCCCCCCAAACGGTGCCGGGGCCCTCTCCTTCCATGTGTAATACTAACGGGATGGGCCCCTGCCATCCGGGAGTCACACGTAGCACATAAATAGAATAAATAGTCGAGATAAAACCCGCAGGGCTGCGAAAGGGCTGACTCTTAATACGTGCACGAAATAGCATTTCTGGTTAATTCGTAGCCTCTGGTTAATTCGGTGAAAAGAAAACTGTACCGTCTCACTGGCGAGATAAAACCGAAATGATCCACTACAAAGGGCTGCCCGGCTATGGTGCGAATTCACTTAACAAAAATACGAAAGTCATATGCCACACAAAATTTAATAGTCACCGATAAGAAAATACTAAACATTTAAGTGGCCGCTGTGACATTATTTTTTTTTCATCTCTTCTCTCTATCAATCTCCTCTGAGGGCTATTCCTCTCCCAAGAATAACCCTCGTTTTTGTAGGGGGAAGGCATGTTACATACGATGTGGTGTGTACATCGATGTTATATGTATTCGAACCAAATTGATTCGAATATATTTTCATAAACAGAAAACTTCTGAAAGAAAGCATGCTGAAAACAAAGCATTAAATTCTTAGTAAAATTAAATCTAATTTTATTTCTCTTAAGCGAAAAACATGTACACAACCCAACATTGCCATGTATTTGTCATCTTCATAGCATATTGCACAAATACAACATAAAAGTATAGCCTCATTGAGCAAATTAAATTAAAATTACTATCAAAAAACAATTCCTGAAAAGGGAATATATTACAACAATACTATGCTGAAATTGAGTTCTGAAAAGAAAACAAAATCAATCTAATTACAATTTTTCCAAAAATAGGTACAACATCTATCAAAAGCATGTGTTGTCATGTAACATACAATGATGCATGGCACAAATACAATCAGATCAAGCAGATCAATTTGCAACTCTAGCATTATCGTCATTATAAGTACCATTGAATGGGAAATTCTTCTCTACGTGATACGAAATAAAATTTTTGCAAATATAATTTAATTTAACACAACAGCATGTGTTGCTCTAAATTTCTTGTTGCTATGCATTTTTGTTCGTTGCTAGGCAAATTTTATCGCTAGAACCGTAAGAGCACAGCTGCATTGCCAATTCTTGTAATCATGCGCCGCTGCTACTCTATCAGTGGTGTCGTGTTCAAGCAAGGGCTATAAAAACGACAAGCTGACTAATCTCGATCTCTTTTTGTGCTTGGCATCGCTTGGGGTAAGTTGGCTGTGTAGGGACTAACATTTCTATCGGGTATCGACTGATATATCACTTTAACAACTAACAATTATTTCTGGTATCGACGGGAATAAACACATCTTAATTCGGGTCTCGACTGAAGTTAAGATATTTACTAACATTATTTCTGGTCTCGACGGGAATAAACGCATCTTATTTCGGGTCTCGACTGAAGATAAGATATTTACTAACAATTATTTCTGGTCTCGACGGGAATAAACACATCTTAATTCGTGTCTCGACTCAAGTTAAGATATTTACTAACCTTATTTCTGGTCTCGACGGGAATAAACGCATCTTATTTCGGGTCTCGACTGAAGATAAGTTATTTACTCACAATTATTTCTGGTCTCGACGGGAATAAACACATCTTAATTCGGGTCTGGACTGAAGTTAAGATATTTACTAACATTATTTCTGGTCTCGACGGGTATAAACGCATCTTATTTCGGGTCTCGACTGAAGATAAGATATTTCCTAACAATTATTTCTGGTCTCGACGGGAATAAACACATCTTAATTCGGGTCTCGACTGAAGTTAAGATATTTACTAACATTATTTCTGGTCTCGACGGGAATAAAAGCATCTTATTTCGGGTCTCGACTGAATATAAGATAACACTTTAAGCCGGGTCTCGACAGACTTAAAGAATATTATCTCGGGTCTCGACTGAGATAGTATCTTACTAACATTAACACTTTATTTATGGTCTCGACGGGAATAAAAAATTGTTCTAACCCATGGTTAGAACAAAGGGTCTTAACATTAGCTTAAAGCCAACCCTCCAGCGTCAAGTTGTAGATCGGTGAGTACCAGTCACTTGTAACAAAATAATATTTATTCATACATCTATTTTATTATATATTTACATATTATATTCTTCTGATGCATATTTATTAAATATCATAATTTGACTTTATTCTACATCAATTTTACATATTGACGATTTTATATTGCAACTTTCTGCCAATAAGTGTTTTCAGTGTGAAAACTTATATATTGAGTTTTATCCCACATAACTATTCTTGATAGTCGTACATTTTAAGTCTGTGACAAGTGTTTTCTAGTGTGTATGGATCTCTGACCTAACAACTTAAATACAGAATCTGATTTTGGTGTAATTAGTGGATAATCTTAAGAACTAAGTGTAATAATTTATTGAAAGTTACAACGTAGTGAACAGCGTTTGTTTTTGTTAAGATATTCGACCACTGACCTTGATCCAAATTTACCAGTGAATTCATTTCAGTTTCACTAACTTCAGATTTGCGTGTACGTTCCACTAGCGGACAGTACAATATTATCGATATTATCGCCACATCGATGCTTGTTGGGCGATGTCAATATCGATGCCGCACATCGATGTTTCGCTCCGATGTCCCAGCACTAATTTACATTACTCGAACATGTGATTTTACTGACAAAGTGAGTGAGATGGTCTTATTACTTTGCACTATTAGAAAAAAAGGAAGAGGTGATCGACTGTCAAAACATTATTTCCCACTCTTTTATAGCGAAGTGTCGCTTGTGACATTTCATCAAATTGTCAATTGCAAAAAATAATCCGACATCGAAAATAGTTCTGTTCAGGCGTTCAGGCAATTGCATCTCTAAATATCAAAAAGCTTGCAGTAAGGGTGCATGTATTCAGTGTGATAATGCTCCCAGAAAGGAGTTCTATTCAATATTTCGTAATAAATACAAAAACGAAATTGGTACAAGCACTTGCAGCCAATAATACAAGGGAACAAGGATAAATCCCACAACAACACCAACAGGAGCTTCCCTATATGAAAGTTTTCATATTTATAATTGGGATGAGTATTTAAAGGTGAATATTTACATTAGTCATATTTCCCAAATGTTATAGTAAACTATTTATACCTTTTTAATCCTCTAGGATACTGCTAGTGACGCAGCAGAATGTTTTAAACAGGCAAAGTAAAGCTTAAAACATTAATTTCGTATTATTTTAAATACACTATATAACTAATAATGTACGTAGGATTTCGATAAAGCCGCTGAAGATGTTAAAAATCTAGAAAGAACGCCATCAGATAATGATTTACTAGAAATATATGGGTTATCCAAACAGGCTACAGTTGGAGATTGTAACACAGGTATTCAGTCAATTTTATGCTTAATAATAGCTGTATTTACGCACTTTCCACTTTCTGTAACGTATTAGTTGATGTATATTTGTATTAATGATTGGAGATTTGTGATGAATGTTTATATTAGGGCTGTTATTGTTACTGATGTTAAAGTCCAGTATCCAGGACAACATTGGCCACAGTACTACAGATGGATCATAATTAATTACTCAGTGTATTGGAACTGTGAAATCTAGCGATTATGATGACTATATAACCTGTTAATTTAATTTTAGTTAATTGAATCCTGTTTAAATTGATATATTGTTTGTTTTGCTATGAATCATGTAAACTAATTGCTAAGCTTTAAGCAGGGGTTCCAACAATAAATGCACTTTGACTTGACTTGAATTTTCCATCATCCCACAGTCTTTTTGAAAGAAATATATTTTATTGTTAATGTTTAAAACATTTGCACTTAAAAAACTTGGAATAAAGCACCTTAGAAAGAAGCGTTTTACTTGCTTCTCATGATTACAAGAATATTGTGCTGTACCTATGTGTATGTCATTTCATTCATTCAAAAACTTTATCTGCTTTTATCAATTGCTGAGCTACGAAGTGGAAAGATCTCTAAGCCCTTAACATGGAACATGTTTTTAACATAAGATAAGTTTCGGATAACATTCCGAACACGAGTTACGCATTTGCCCATTGAATTTCATTACGTGAGTATGCAACTAAATCGTGAATAATGTAAAATATCTCCTAAGGGGTTATATTGTTGGGGAACTTATATAATACTTACATGCTGTCCTCACAGCTTACAGTAATCCGAACAAGAGTATGTATCTAGCAAAGTATGGGCTTTTAAACAATAACACGCCTCGGGGGGTTAAAGTAAGAACTCGAAATACCATGGAATTCCCAATATTTGACCCGGAATATGTAATTAAGGGCCTTCGGGGAAATGATTTCTCGAGTACTTTAACGGAATGGCTTTAGTGTACCCCAGAGGCGGAGGAACAAATCGAACAAATCGAAATAACCGAACCTACCCCTCTTAAAAGGACCCCCACCCTACCACCTGCTAGGTCAGAGCAAGTGGTCTAATGTCACCACTTCAAACGGTCATAATAACGAAGCACTATCACTGGAAGTAGAACACATAAAAAAAAATGTAAGTGGTTTCTATTAACCCCAAATAAATAAGTTAGTAATAAGATACAATAATAATGACAAAAGGGGAGATGAAATAAATAAATAATTATTTAGCTTTAGAAGTAAAAATAATAGTGCATATACACAAACCAAAAAGCAAAGTAAAAGATACCCTCCCCCGTTAGTGTTAAATAATAATTCGAAAGTATACAACTAAATAAGAATAACACATAGAATTAAAAAACAAAACAAAAAATTATAATAAATATTATAACAAAACTAACCTAGTATAAAAACTAAGTAACCACTAACATTAGAAGTAGAAACAAATAAATAAATAGTTACTGAAGTAAGATAAAATATCGAAAAACATGTATACATATAACTAAGTATAAAAAGAAAAGAGAAGGTAAAAGAAAGAACCTTGTAAAGGAAAACAATAATAATTGACAGAAGACAAAAACAAACAGTAGAAATTAAGTTCATAATAAAAGAATAGAATAAGTACTTAAAGTAATTCTAGAAAATAAGATAACAAATTTTTTTTCAAACCAAAAGTATGTACATGTAAAACCGAAGCCACGCCGAAAACCACCCACAAACCATTTGCGAAAAACAAACAAACCCCAAAACACAAAAAGAAAAAAAAAGGGGGGAACCCTCTGAAATAAGAACAGGAATAACAAGTTACAACCAAAAAGATTTGAAAGAAATTTTTTTTTATTTTATTTCTTTATACATAGAAAAAAAGAGGGGGACAAATTTCAAAGTAGGCAGACCCTAACAGTCGTTCTCCGAGTCCTCCCAATCCGCAACGGTTCCTGGTAATGGGGGAGTAGCGGTGAACTCCCTGATCAGTGCCATCGCCGGATAGCCTCCAAAATCATGGCAACAGCCACAGAGACCATATAGCCCGACAATCGAAAGCACAGCACCTGAAAACAAAAAATACCGTTTTAGCACATAAAAATAAAAACAGAATAAGGTAAACCTCACCTGCAGCGACCAGTGACTGCCCCCTATGGGGATATAAGGGCAACAGCACCCGGTGGTAAACCCCCGGCGTGGCCTCAGCCCCCCAAACGGTGCCGGGGCCCTCTCCTTCCATGTGTAATACTAACGGGATGGGCCCCTGCCATCCGGGAGTCACACGTAGCACATAAATAGAATAAATAGTCGAGATAAAACCCGCAGGGCTGCGAAAGGGCTGACTCTTAATACGTGCACGAAATAGCATTTCTGGTTAATTCGTAGCCTCTGGTTAATTCGGTGAAAAGAAAACTGTACCGTCTCACTGGCGAGATAAAACCGAAATGATCCACTACAAAGGGCTGCCCGGCTATGGTGCGAATTCACTTAACAAAAATACGAAAGTCATATGCCACACAAAATTTAATAGTCACCGATAAGAAAATACTAAACATTTAAGTGGCCGCTGTGACATTATTTTTTTTTCATCTCTTCTCTCTATCAATCTCCTCTGAGGGCTATTCCTCTCCCAAGAATAACCCTCGTTTTTGTAGGGGGAAGGCATGTTACATACGATGTGGTGTGTACATCGATGTTATATGTATTCGAACCAAATTGATTCGAATATATTTTCATAAACAGAAAACTTCTGAAAGAAAGCATGCTGAAAACAAAGCATTAAATTTTTAGTAAAATTAAATCTAATTTTATTTCTCTTAAGCGAAAAACATGTACACAACCCAACATTGCCATGTATTTGTCATCTTCATAGCATATTGCACAAATACAACATAAAAGTATAGCCTCATTGAGCAAATTAAATTAAAATTACTATCAAAAAACAATTCCTGAAAAGGGAATATATTACAACAATACTATGCTGAAATTGAGTTCTGAAAAGAAAACAAAATCAATCTAATTACAATTTTTCCAAAAATAGGTACAACATCTATCAAAAGCATGTGTTGTCATGTAACATACAATGATGCATGGCACAAATACAATCAGATCAAGCAGATCAATTTGCAACTCTAGCATTATCGTCATTATAAGTACCATTGAATGGGAAATTCTTCTCTACGTGATACGAAATAAAATTTTTGCAAATATAATTTAAATTAACACAACAGCATGTGTTGCTCTAAATTTCTTGTTGCTATGCATTTTTGTTCGTTGCTAGGCAAATTTTATCGCTAGAACCCTAAGAGCACAGCTGCATTGCCAATTCTTGTAATCATGCGCCGCTGCTACTCTATCAGTGGTGTCGTGTTCAAGCAAGGGCTATAAAAACGACAAGCTGACTAATCTCGATCTCTTTTTGTGCTTGGCATCGCTTGGGGTAAGTTGGCTGTGTAGGGACTAACATTTCTATCGGGTATCGACTGATATATCACTTTAACAACTAACAATTATTTCTGGTATCGACGGGAATAAACACATCTTAATTCGGGTCTCGACTGAAGTTAAGATATTTACTAACATTATTTCTGGTCTCGACGGGAATAAACGCATCTTATTTCGGGTCTCGACTGAAGATAAGATATTTACTAACAATTATTTCTGGTCTCGACGGGAATAAACACATCTTAATTCGTGTCTCGACTCAAGTTAAGATATTTACTAACCTTATTTCTGGTCTCGACGGGAATAAACGCATCTTATTTCGGGTCTCGACTGAAGATAAGTTATTTACTCACAATTATTTCTGGTCTCGACGGGAATAAACACATCTTAATTCGGGTCTGGACTGAAGTTAAGATATTTACTAACATTATTTCTGGTCTCGACGGGTATAAACGCATCTTATTTCGGGTCTCGACTGAAGATAAGATATTTCCTAACAATTATTTCTGGTCTCGACGGGAATAAACACATCTTAATTCGGGTCTCGACTGAAGTTAAGATATTTACTAACATTATTTCTGGTCTCGACGGGAATAAAAGCATCTTATTTCGGGTCTCGACTGAATATAAGATAACACTTTAAGCCGGGTCTCGACAGACTTAAAGAATATTATCTCGGGTCTCGACTGAGATAGTATCTTACTAACATTAACACTTTATTTATGGTCTCGACGGGAATAAAAAATTGTTCTAACCCATGGTTAGAACAAAGGGTCTTAACATTAGCTTAAAGCCAACCCTCCAGCGTCAAGTTTTAGATCGGTGAGTACCAGTCACTTGTAACAAAATAATATTTATTCATACATCTATTTTATTATATATTTACATATTATATTCTTCTGATGCATATTTATTAAATATCATAATTTGACTTTATTCTACATCAATTTTACATATTGACGATTTTATATTGCAACTTTCTGCCAATAAGTGTTTTCAGTGTGAAAACTTATATATTGAGTTTTATCCCACATAACTATTCTTGATAGTCGTACATTTTAAGTCTGTGACAAGTGTTTTCTAGTGTGTATGGATCTCTGACCTAACAACTTAAATACAGAATCTGATTTTGGTGCAATTAGTGGATAATCTTAAGAACTAAGTGTAATAATTTATTGAAAGTTACAACGTAGTGAACAGCGTTTGTTTTTGTTAAGATATTCGACCACTGACCTTGATCCAAATTTACCAGTGAATTCATTTCAGTTTCACTAACTTCAGATTTGCGTGTACGTTCCACTAGCGGACAGTACAATATTATCGATATTATCGCCACATCGATGCTTGTTGGGCGATGTCAATATCGATGCCGCACATCGATGTTTCGCTCCGATGTCCCAGCACTAATTTACATTACTCGAACATGTGATTTTACTGACAAAGTGAGTGAGATGGTCTTATTACTTTGCACTATTAGAAAAAAAGGAAGAGGTGATCGACTGTCAAAACATTATTTCCCACTCTTTTATAGCGAAGTGTCGCTTGTGACATTTCATCAAATTGTCAATTGCAAAAAATAATCCGACATCGAAAATAGTTCTGTTCAGGCGTTCAGGCAATTGCATCTCTAAATATCAAAAAGCTTGCAGTAAGGGTGCATGTATTCAGTGTGATAATGCTCCCAGCAAGGAGTTCTATTCAATATTTCGTAATAAATACAAAAACGAAATTGGTACAAGCACTTGCAGCCAATAATACAAGGGAACAAGGATAAATCCCACAACAACACCAACAGGAGCTTCCCTATATGAAAGTTTTCATATTTATAATTGGGATGAGTATTTAAAGGTGAATATTTACATTAGTCATATTTCCCAAATGTTATAGTAAACTATTTATACCTTTTTAATCCTCTAGGATACTGCTAGTGACGCAGCAGAATGTTTTAAACAGGCAAAGTAAAGCTTAAAACATTAATTTCGTATTATTTTAAATACACTATATAACTAATAATGTACGTAGGATTTCGATAAAACCGCTGAAGATGTTAAAAATCTAGAAAGAACGCCATCAGATAATGATTTACTAGAAATATATGGGTTATCCAAACAGGCTACAGTTGGAGATTGTAACACAGGTATTCCGTCAATTTTATGCTTAATAATAGCTGTATTTACGCACTTTCCACTTTCTGTAACGTATTAGTTGATGTATATTTGTATTAATGATTGGAGATTTGTGATGAATGTTTATATTAGGGCTGTTATTGTTACTGATGTTAAAGTCCAGTATCCAGGACAACATTGGCCACAGTACTACAGATGGATCATAATTAATTACTCAGTGTATTGGAACTGTGAAATCTAGCGATTATGATGACTATATAACCTGTTAATTTAATTTTAGTTAATTGAATCCTGTTTAAATTGATATATTGTTTGTTTTGCTATGAATCATGTAAACTAATTGCTAAGCTTTAAGCAGGGGTTCCAACAATAAATGCACTTTGACTTGACTTGAATTTTCCATCATCCCACAGTCTTTTTGAAAGAAATATATTTTATTGTTAATGTTTAAAACATTTGCACTTAAAAAACTTGGAATAAAGCACCTTAGAAAGAAGCGTTTTACTTGCTTCTCATGATTACAAGAATATTGTGCTGTACCTATGTGTATGTCATTTCATTCATTCAAAAACTTTATCTGCTTTTATCAATTGCTGAGCTACGAAGTGGAAAGATCTCTAAGCCCTTAACATGGAACATGTTTTTAACATAAGATAAGTTTCGGATAACATTCCGAACACGAGTTACGCATTTGCCCATTGAATTTCATTACGTGAGTATGCAACTAAATCGTGAATAATGTAAAATATCTCCTAAGGGGTTATATTGTTGGGGAACTTATATAATACTTACATGCTGTCCTCACAGCTTACAGTAATCCGAACAAGAGTATGTATCTAGCAAAGTATGGGCTTTTAAACAATAACACGCCTCGGGGGGTTAAAGTAAGATAAACAACTCGAAATACCATGGAATTCCCAATATTTGACTCGGAATATGTAATTAAGGGCCTTCGGGGAAATGATTTCTCGAGTACTTTAACGGAATGGCTTTAGTGTACCCCAGAGGCGGAGGAACAAATCGAACAAATCGAAATAACCGAACCTACCCCTCTTAAAAGGACCCCCACCCTACCACCTGCTAGGTCAGAGCAAGTGGTCTAATGTCACCACTTCAAACGGTCACAATAACGAAGCACTATCACTGGAAGTAGAACACATAAAAAAAAATGTAAGTGGTTTCTATTAACCCCAAATAAATAAGTTAGTAATAAGATACAATAATAATGACAAAAGGGGAGATGAAATAAATAAATAATTATTTAGCTTTAGAAGTAAAAATAATAGTGCATATACACAAACCAAAAAGCAAAGTAAAAGATACCCTCCCCCGTTAGTGTTAAATAATAATTCGAAAGTATACAACTAAATAAGAATAACACATAGAATTAAAAAACAAAACAAAAAATTATAATAAATATTATAACAAAACTAACCTAGTATAAAAACTAAGTAACCACTAACATTAGAAGTAGAAACAAATAAATAAATAGTTACTGAAGTAAGATAAAATATCGAAAAACATGTATACATATAACTAAGTATAAAAAGAAAAGAGAAGGTAAAAGAAAGAACCTTGTAAAGGAAAACAATAATAATTGACAGAAGACAAAAACAAACAGTAGAAATTAAGTTCATAATAAAAGAATAGAATAAGTACTTAAAGTAATTCTAGAAAATAAGATAACAAATTTTTTTTCAAACCAAAAGTATGTACATGTAAAACCGAAGCCACGCCGAAAACCACCCACAAACCATTTGCGAAAAACAAACAAACCCCAAAACACAAAAAGAAAAAAAAAGGGGGGAACCCTCTGAAATAAGAACAGGAATAACAAGTTACAACCAAAAAGATTTGAAAGAAATTTTTTTTTATTTTATTTCTTTATACATAGAAAAAAAGAGGGGGACAAATTTCAAAGTAGGCAGACCCTAACAGTCGTTCTCCGAGTCCTCCCAATCCGCAACGGTTCCTGGTAATGGGGGAGTAGCGGTGAACTCCCTGATCAGTGCCATCGCCGGATAGCCTCCAAAATCATGGCAACAGCCACACAGACCATATAGCCCGACAATCGAAAGCACAGCACCTGAAAACAAAAAATACCGTTTTAGCACATAAAAATAAAAACAGAATAAGGTAAACCTCACCTGCAGCGACCAGTGACTGCCCCCTATGGGGATATAAGGGCAACAGCACCCGGTGGTAAACCCCCGGCGTGGCCTCAGCCCCCCAAACGGTGCCGGGGCCCTCTCCTTCCATGTGTAATACTAACGGGATGGGCCCCTGCCATCCGGGAGTCACACGTAGCACATAAATAGAATAAATAGTCGAGATAAAACCCGCAGGGCTGCGAAAGGGCTGACTCTTAATACGTGCACGAAATAGCATTTCTGGTTAATTCGTAGCCTCTGGTTAATTCGGTGAAAAGAAAACTGTACCGTCTCACTGGCGAGATAAAACCGAAATGATCCACTACAAAGGGCTGCCCGGCTATGGTGCGAATTCACTTAACAAAAATACGAAAGTCATATGCCACACAAAATTTAATAAATAGTCACCGATAAGAAAATACTAAACATTTAAGTGGCCGCTGTGACATTATTTTTTTTTCATCTCTTCTCTCTATCAATCTCCTCTGAGGGCTATTCCTCTCCCAAGAATAACCCTCGTTTTTGTAGGGGGAAGGCATGTTACATATACAAAATGTATTCATAAGGCATTGGGAAACAAATCACAATTTTCATAAGCCAATCATGCCTAAAAGCACGGATGACTTATCTCTTGCGCATACGAAGAAAGTTGCATCAGCAATTTCTTGAACTACGCGCAATATTTCTGCAACAAATAAAAATATTTTTCCCACAAAACGACTTGGGAAAAATAAAAGTTTTAAATTTCAACCCAAGTCGTTTCAATGAAAAAAAAGCCCCACGACAAATCTTACCTTCAGTAAGATTTGCCGTAAATACGATATGTATGCACATATATACATACATACATATCGGGCGCATGAAAATTTTACGTCGGTGAGACTGAAACGATCGAGTCTCACCGAAAAAAGCTCTTATCAGCAAATTGTCGCGAGTTGCGTACATAGTGATCGCAACAATGTATGCACGGTAGCAAGACGATGGTTGATATTTATGAAAATACCAAATTTCAATTTCAACCATCGTTCGTCGCGATAATTCTGGGCATGTTTAAACATGCCCAGCGTAAAATAATTTTCTCAGGATAGGAATGCTAATTAACCATTTTCCTATCCTGAACGAAGAGACTTACGATTGAAAAATCTAAGTCTCAAGACATTCGGTTTGATACATCTGATCAAGGTACGTGTTCGGGTCGTCGCGCTAGAAAAAAATATTCGAAGAGTTTAAGAGAAAATTAAGGAAAGTTAGAAAATCAAAATAAAAAGGTGTTAACAAATTTGTGGATGGTTTAGTCGGATCGGTGGAAAGGAAAGATTACTGTGTTATATTAGAAAAGTGTAGAAAACCTCAAAAGAGGTTATGCCAATATTAATTAAGTGTAAACAACAGAAAGAAAATAAAAATAAAGAGGTGTTAACAAATTTGTGGATTGTTTTTTTGTGGTGTGCGCCCGACAAATAAGGATAAAAAAAAGGTGACTAAGCAGGTGGAAGTACGGCTAAGGACAAAACCCGTTATAATATATAACAAGGCTAACGAAGTTAGGCCACAGGAGATCGACACAGGTTTGTTTATTATTTCAGCTAAAGCGGCCCATACACTGCGAACATGCTGTCCAACTTGGTGTGCCACACACGAAAGCTTTTTCTCCACACACTGTCAAACTTGCTGTCGACCATTAGGATAGGAACACATTTCAGGAGCTGCTAGAACTATTAATTGCTATCATTTCTTCAATAGACTTCACTCAAGAATGACGAATGCATGACATACATCGCCCTACATGGTCAATATGTTGTTAAACTCATAGCTCCACCACTAAAATTAAACTAATTTGATTTTCGTCCAACCGCTTGACATACGTGTCACACCACAAACAGGTCCAAACACGGCCAAATATCTGCGTGACAACATCGTTTTCCTACGCGAGTTGGCCAACATGCGTAACTATTTATGGGCCGCTTAAGAAAACGTCTACCTGCAACTTCTTTCTCAGGCTCAACAAAGTTCAATTCATGTGCTAATCACATCCGCCTGGTGATTGAAAAAACAACAGAAGGAAGTTCGGAATGTAGGCAATCGGAAATAGCCCTTTATTTAAGCGCTCCTTTGAAACCACTTCATATTAATCTTATATATATTAGCTTATCACGTCTTGCAGCAAAAATGTTTTCCATTGTGGCTACTTCCGTACCAGCCGAAAGTCTGTTCTCTAAGGCAGGCGAGACTATAACTCAAAAGAGAAACAGTTTGCAGGGAAAAAGCCTTTGCCACTTATTGTTTCTTCAGTCAGTACATAAGAAGTTTTCAGAACTATAATTTTTCATATTTATTTAATTCATTTATGCGTTATTTTTAGGAAACTTTTAATTAAGAATTGAAGAGGTACTTATTTCGTTTTGTTTTTGTTATTTTTATTAAGATATTAATAAAAGCGAAAGCAAAACAAAATTCTGAACTGAAAAAGCATTTTTTCTATGATATACTAGTCAGATATTTGTTCAGAGTGTTTAAAATTCATCAACATCGATGTGGTGTGTACATCGATGTTATATGTATTCGAACCAAATTGATTCGAATATATTTTCATAAACAGAAAACTTCTGAAAGAAAGCATGCTGAAAACAAAGCATTAAATTTTTAGTAAAATTAAATCTAATTTTATTTCTCTTAAGCGAAAAACATGTACACAACCCAACATTGCCATGTATTTGTCATCTTCATAGCATATTGCACAAATACAACATAAAAGTATAGCCTCATTGAGCAAATTAAATTAAAATTACTATCAAAAAACAATTCCTGAAAAGGGAATATATTACAACAATACTATGCTGAAATTGAGTTCTGAAAAGAAAACAAAATCAATCTAATTACAATTTTTCCAAAAATAGGTACAACATCTATCAAAAGCATGTGTTGTCATGTAACATACAATGATGCATGGCACAAATACAATCAGATCAAGCAGATCAATTTGCAACTCTAGCATTATCGTCATTATAAGTACCATTGAATGGGAAATTCTTCTCTACGTGATACGAAATAAAATTTTTGCAAATATAATTTAATTTAACACAACAGCATGTGTTGCTCTAAATTTCTTGTTGCTATGCATTTTTGTTCGTTGCTAGGCAAATTTTATCGCTAGAACCGTAAGAGCACAGCTGCATTGCCAATTCTTGTAATCATGCGCCGCTGCTACTCTATCAGTGGTGTCGTGTTCAAGCAAGGGCTATAAAAACGACAAGCTGACTAATCTCGATCTCTTTTTGTGCTTGGCATCGCTTGGGGTAAGTTGGCTGTGTAGGGACTAACATTTCTATCGGGTATCGACTGATATATCACTTTAACAACTAACAATTATTTCTGGTATCGACGGGAATAAACACATCTTAATTCGGGTCTCGACTGAAGTTAAGATATTTACTAACATTATTTCTGGTCTCGACGGGAATAAACGCATCTTATTTCGGGTCTCGACTGAAGATAAGATATTTACTAACAATTATTTCTGGTCTCGACGGGAATAAACACATCTTAATTCGTGTCTCGACTCAAGTTAAGATATTTACTAACCTTATTTCTGGTCTCGACGGGAATAAACGCATCTTATTTCGGGTCTCGACTGAAGATAAGTTATTTACTCACAATTATTTCTGGTCTCGACGGGAATAAACACATCTTAATTCGGGTCTGGACTGAAGTTAAGATATTTACTAACATTATTTCTGGTCTCGACGGGTATAAACGCATCTTATTTCGGGTCTCGACTGAAGATAAGATATTTCCTAACAATTATTTCTGGTCTCGACGGGAATAAACACATCTTAATTCGGGTCTCGACTGAAGTTAAGATATTTACTAACATTATTTCTGGTCTCGACGGGAATAAAAGCATCTTATTTCGGGTCTCGACTGAATATAAGATAACACTTTAAGCCGGGTCTCGACAGACTTAAAGAATATTATCTCGGGTCTCGACTGAGATAGTATCTTACTAACATTAACACTTTATTTATGGTCTCGACGGGAATAAAAAATTGTTCTAACCCATGGTTAGAACAAAGGGTCTTAACATTAGCTTAAAGCCAACCCTCCAGCGTCAAGTTGTAGATCGGTGAGTACCAGTCACTTGTAACAAAATAATATTTATTCATACATCTATTTTATTATATATTTACATATTATATTCTTCTGATGCATATTTATTAAATATCATAATTTGACTTTATTCTACATCAATTTTACATATTGACGATTTTATATTGCAACTTTCTGCCAATAAGTGTTTTCAGTGTGAAAACTTATATATTGAGTTTTATCCCACATAACTATTCTTGATAGTCGTACATTTTAAGTCTGTGACAAGTGTTTTCTAGTGTGTATGGATCTCTGACCTAACAACTTAAATACAGAATCTGATTTTGGTGTAATTAGTGGATAATCTTAAGAACTAAGTGTAATAATTTATTGAAAGTTACAACGTAGTGAACAGCGTTTGTTTTTGTTAAGATATTCGACCACTGACCTTGATCCAAATTTACCAGTGAATTCATTTCAGTTTCACTAACTTCAGATTTGCGTGTACGTTCCACTAGCGGACAGTACAATATTATCGATATTATCGCCACATCGATGCTTGTTGGGCGATGTCAATATCGATGCCGCACATCGATGTTTCGCTCCGATGTCCCAGCACTAATTTACATTACTCGAACATGTGATTTTACTGACAAAGTGAGTGAGATGGTCTTATTACTTTGCACTATTAGAAAAAAAGGAAGAGGTGATCGACTGTCAAAACATTATTTCCCACTCTTTTATAGCGAAGTGTCGCTTGTGACATTTCATCAAATTGTCAATTGCAAAAAATAATCCGACATCGAAAATAGTTCTGTTCAGGCGTTCAGGCAATTGCATCTCTAAATATCAAAAAGCTTGCAGTAAGGGTGCATGTATTCAGTGTGATAATGCTCCCAGCAAGGAGTTCTATTCAATATTTCGTAATAAATACAAAAACGAAATTGGTACAAGCACTTGCAGCCAATAATACAAGGGAACAAGGATAAATCCCACAACAACACCAACAGGAGCTTCCCTATATGAAAGTTTTCATATTTATAATTGGGATGAGTATTTAAAGGTGAATATTTACATTAGTCATATTTCCCAAATGTTATAGTAAACTATTTATACCTTTTTAATCCTCTAGGATACTGCTAGTGACGCAGCAGAATGTTTT
Organism: Dioctria linearis; assembly: GCA_963930735.1. Lineage (NCBI taxonomy): Eukaryota > Metazoa > Arthropoda > Insecta > Diptera > Asilidae > Dioctria > Dioctria linearis. Next base: position 57,343,103 of record OZ005740.1, read on the forward strand.
AAACAGGCAAAGTAAAGCTTAAAACATTAATTTCGTATTATTTTAAATACACTATATAACTAATAATGTCCGTAGGATTTCGATAAAGCCGCTGAAGATGTTAAAAATCTAGAAAGAACGCCATCAGATAATGATTTACTAGAAATATATGGGTTATCCAAACAGGCTACAGTTGGAGATTGTAACACAGGTATTCCGTCAATTTTATGCTTAATAATAGCTGTATTTACGCACTTTCCACTTTCTGTAACGTATTAGTTGATGTATATTTGTATTAATGATTGGAGATTTGTGATGAATGTTTATATTAGGGCTGTTATTGTTACTGATGTTAAAGTCCAGTATCCAGGACAACATTGGCCACAGTACTACAGATGGATCATAATTAATTACTCAGTGTATTGGAACTGTGAAATCTAGCGATTATGATGACTATATAACCTGTTAATTTAATTTTAGTTAATTGAATCCTGTTTAAATTGATATATTGTTTGTTTTGCTATGAATCATGTAAACTAATTGCTAAGCTTTAAGCAGGGGTTCCAACAATAAATGCACTTTGACTTGACTTGAATTTTCCATCATCCCACAGTCTTTTTGAAAGAAATATATTTTATTGTTAATGTTTAAAACATTTGCACTTAAAAAACTTGGAATAAAGCACCTTAGAAAGAAGCGTTTTACTTGCTTCTCATGATTACAAGAATATTGTGCTGTACCTATGTGTATGTCATTTCATTCATTCAAAAACTTTATCTGCTTTTATCAATTGCTGAGCTACGAAGTGGAAAGATCTCTAAGCCCTTAACATGGAACATGTTTTTAACATAAGATAAGTTTCGGATAACATTCCGAACACGAGTTACGCATTTGCCCATTGAATTTCATTACGTGAGTATGCAACTAAATCGTGAATAATGTAAAATATCTCCTAAGGGGTTATATTGTTGGGGAACTTATATAATACTTACATGCTGTCCTCACAGCTTACAGTAATCCGAACAAGAGTATGTATCTAGCAAAGTATGGGCTTTTAAACAATAACACGCCTCGGGGGGTTAAAGTAAGATAAACAACTCGAAATACCATGGAATTCCCAATATTTGACTCGGAATATGTAATTAAGGGCCTTCGGGGAAATGATTTCTCGAGTACTTTAACGGAATGGCTTTAGTGTAAGTTTCTAATTTTATAATGTTTCATATCAAGAAGATGCTGATGTCTTTGAGCAGGTTTGCTTTGATGGATTGAAACATTAGTAAGGTACATAAAACAATTGTATCTATTCATCAAATTAAAATGTTCATTTTTGAAACAACATTTTGTATGGATGTGTATAAAATCAGTCCAAGAAGTGAGAGTTTCATTTAAAGAGAATAAAGTTGCAACCTATAAGATACTCATCTTTCAGATGCTATTCATCACTGAAAAATACGTACACACAATGATGGCTATTGTCTCGAATTTAGCTCTGTCCTCTATTCACGACTACTTTAATTAAGGAAGAGAAAATGAAAACTCTGGAGGATATAAAAGATGTGGTAGAACCCTCCTACAAAGGACATGGATGAACAGACAGGAATGGCAGTAATTTAGGATGATGTGATAATTTTTTTTCAAGGAGCAAATAAGCATTGTATTCAAGTATTCAAAAAAAAAATCATTTTATAAAAGAAAATGAATGGCATCTGCGATATGTAAATTGTAAAAGATTTGTTTGAGATGATGGTTAGATGTTTTCTACTTAGTGATCTGGTTCATTTCACTCTGATGCTATCATGAGAAATAACTGGAGTTTTGCCATCCTCGTATTTTTATATTATAAAACTGTGTACAAAATTTGATGCGAAGCAAACATACTAGGCTCTCGATCATTTAGTTTTAGCTTATAAAGGGTGCCCTGTATGTGGGCTTCCACAAACAGAGCAGTAATAAAAATAGAGGTTACTCTTCATGATTTTTTACCGGGGCAAACTTTATTTGTTCAAGAAGGAATTTATTTGGATTCTACGGTATATAGCAAAAGCTAAAAAAATGTTTTATTTGTTATTCCATCACGCCACCCATTTTATTTCTGGTGACAAGTTTCAGGTCTTGGTTTTGACTCATCAACAGGTTCCAAAAGCAAAATTGAGTGGCTTGAAAAACAAATGAAAAAAAAGAACAAAGAAAAAGAAATGAAACAAGTGAAAAAGCTAGAATTGGTCTAAGATCAATTCTTATGATACCCTAGATGAATGCCCGTATGAAATTTCGTATGGGTACCCATTTGAGCAATTTTGATTTTTGCAGTGGTTTTTCGCATATAGTACAATGAAAACACCATGTACCAAATTTCAGCTCTCTACGGCGACTCGTTCTCAGGCAGTGTTCAAATATATAACGGAAAACGAAATTTTTGTATGGCAACCCCACGAAGGAGTTGCCCGATTTGTCTCATTTTCGAACTTAATTTTACTTTTTTTTTCTAAGTCCGTGTACAAAATTTCAGCTCTCTAAGTGTGCGCGCTCTCGAGTTATCGTGCGCACGGACGGACGGACGGACGGACATGCAAAAATCAAAATAACTTTTAATATTATGCGTGGGTGTCCAATCCATTTTGCTCTACCATCATTATTTCGAGGTGTTACAAACGGAATGACAAACTTAGTATACCCCTTTAGATTTCATCTAGAGTATAAAAATGAAAAAACCAAAAAAAAAATTGAGAAAAAAAACAAGAAAAGTTTTTTTTTATTAGAAAAAAATTTAAAAAAACCAGATTCATTCGAAACGAAACGAACCTATGTACGCCCGCAGTAGACTGAAAAAAGAAAAAAAGGGAAAGGAAAAAGAAGGAGCGTTTCGTGTTAGCAGAAAACCTTACACTCATCGGTACAGCTTGGTTTTCTACCAGCTGTAGACGCTTTTTTAGCTTTTGCTAAATAGGTACCGGAGACTCCAAAAAAAATTCATCTTGAACAAACATAAACAGAACAGTGGATATTTTTATTCCATTTCATAATACTATAGTTAAAAAGTTTTGAATATTATTCTGATATTACTTGAAGTTATCAACTTTACTTTACTTTTAGCCAAACATAGTTAAACTTAAATATATTTTTGTCATCAGCCTACTTAATTTAACTGCCAATTGAAACCTTGATGACTTAAACTTCGGAGCAAATTCTGTGGTCCGAGTTCAACTAGCTGTCTAAAGCAGAAAAACCTCGTGTAAAAACTGAGGAAAGGTAAACTTCTGCAAAGCGTAATTCTGATAATTCATTCATTACGTGCCATAATCAAGAAACAAATAAACTTTAATGTTTTTCTGCCTCCAAATAAACGTCAAGTATATATTTATTGTTTTAATAAGTATCAATGTAAAGATGTTCCTTATCTTTCTATTAATAATCTTACATTAAAAAAGTAATTTAAAAAAAGACTGTCATTGATTCTCAATACAAAGTCAAAGGACTTCATAAACCAAATAGCCCTACCAAAACTGTAATTCAAATTGAATAAACTCCTTGTCAAAAATTATCTAATATCGACAAACCAGGAAACTCCTTAAAGCTGTCATAGGAATGCTCATCGGAAAATGAGGTCCAACGAGTTTTTGAAATTTATTCAAGCACAAAAAAGAAGGTCTGACTTTTGGTCTTTTGTTTGTTTCCAAGGTCCTTTCACTCTTGATTTACCATGTAGGTAGATTTGTCCATTGCTAGAGTCAACTCTACTAGTCAATTCTCTTGTTTGATCTGGAATTTGTAGAAAGGAACGGATACCTCATACCTAACAAATGCTTCTTCAAAGGTATCCTATTGCCAAAATTCCTCTCATTTAGCTTGATTTTCTGGCTCTAAACAATGTTAAATTAATTTGTTGCTTGTCCTTATGTATGGAATCTCACAAAGTTAAGAGCTAAGAAATTGTACTTACTTGAAGATTTTTATGTGTATAAAAAAATCCAAGTTTTCTTTTACTTACATAAGTGCGTGTGTGTATTGAAAGCATCTGAGTGACCTATAGCTGTAGAATATACTATTAAGTGAAACTGCACTATTATTTGCGTGTGGATACTAGTTTCCAATTGCAGGTATAAATAACAAGGTGCAATCATGAAGGGAGTCTAAACTTTTTCTACGTACACACCGGCATTAATGTGTCTCCAATAAGACTCCAGCATGGTTTCGTAAAAGGCTTTTCAACACCAGGGATGGACTGATGGTTTTACTACCGATCGAAGATCTCTATTGTTGAATAACCAATTTTATGCTCTTAAGTTGACACCAGAAAATTTTACTAATTAACTTATTTAAGTACTTGAGGAAATCAAAATCATACCGATCTACATTTTTTGCGATATTTATTTATCTTCTTATCTTATTATATAAAAAATCCGTGTCACTGTGTCTGTACACGCTAATCTCCGAAACCGCTCAAACGATTTTAATGAACCTTTATCAATGTATTTGGATGGTTCCAGCTTGAAAGATAGGACAGTTTTGGACACCATAGATGGCGCTGTTGTCGAGGTGTTATATACAAAATCTTGGTTGACGTATGCATATGTATACACAAAACCTTAGTGTGTATAGGACCTGAATTGGTATATGCATGCAAAACAAACCCTTTTCAGAAGTTTGAACACTCTTTTCCCCGTTTTCCACTAAAAACCCTAAAAAGCCCTGAAAAGAAAAATAGAAAAATTATAATACTATGTGCGTATACATAATGTACATACACACAAAAGCTTGCATTCGGAAAAGTTTTCATATGCTAATCATGCTTAAAAACACAACTAGCTTATCGCTAAAAGAGTTTAAGAAATTGCATCAGCAATTTGTTCACATAATTTCACGAACAAAATATTTTTTCCCAAGCGAAACTGAAAAAAACAAAAGTTTAATATTGCACTTGAAAAGTGCAAAATAAGCTTTCCCGACGATGAACGCAAGAACGTTTATGCCTTTTTACACGACGAAAATCTTATCAGCGGCACACGGTATTAAATTACAATTAAAAAAAAAACGGTTGAATTCTTTTGGGCATGTATGGACATGTCCAAACGAAGTGATATTTTCCTTGACAAAAAAGTGCATGATAAGCACTTGTGACCCGTTGAAAGAGATTCTTGGGGGCGAAAAAATAGAGCAGTTGAGTTGGTTGTTAAGAGGAGAGTCGGTTTTTTAAAGCAGTTGAGTAGAGTTGTCTTTTTGGCTTAGAGGAATTTTGACTTTTTAACTTCGAGTTTTTTTTTGGTTGAGATAGCGAGAAGTATCGGTCGTGGTTTTCAAAAAAGAAAGGAAATGAACTAAGTTCTTTTGTTATTAAGAAAAAAAGAAAAAATTTAGTGTGTTCGGATATAAGAAAAGATTAAGTTTGTTCGGATATAAGAAGAAATTAAGTGTGTTCGGATATAAGAGAAGATTAAGTTTGTTCGGATATAAGAGAAAATTAGGTTTGTTCGGATAAAAGGAAAAATTAAGTTTGTTCGGTTAGATCTTAGGTTTGTTTGCCGACAAGTGCACGGCATTGAAATAAAGGGCCAAGTGTAATTGTTGAAGTTTAAGGCAGGAGCAGCAAAGTTGTTCCCTTATAAAAAAGAATAAAGTGTTATTGGTCACCAGAAAAATGAGTGTTTTCATAAAACGAAATTGGATTAGCCACACCACAACCGAAGACCTAAGCCAAAAGTAAGTTTAGAAGTTTAACCAGAATATAAACATAACAGAGGCTCTTGAAAACTGTCTGAGAAAGCTTCGATCTGGAAAGCTCAAATTTTGCGCACGGCGTTCTCATAAAAATTGCAAATAGAATTTAAAAAATGGTTTAAATCAGGCAACTCCTTCGTAAGGTTGCCATACAAATTTTTGGTTTTTTAGTATATACTTGGACACTGCCTACGACGAATACAGGTGGAGAACTAAAATATGGTACTTGGTGTTTTCATAGCTATAGTATATAAAATTACAAAAATGGTCTGAATTGGGCAACCTCTTTTTGATGCTACGAAACTTTGGTTTTTCATATATTTGGAAACTGTCCGAGAACGCGTCGACGTGGGGGGCTCCCATTTTGTACACGGCGTTTTCATGAAAATTAAAAAAAAATTCAAAGAAAGGACCAAATCGGACGAACACTTTTTGTTGTCGCCATACAAAACATAACTTTTTCACTTTATATTTTGACTCTGCCTCACACCGACGTTGGGAGTAGAAATTTTGAAAACGGTCTTTAAAAAATTTTAAATTAATGGGTGCCAATCTGGTAGCTCCTTCGTAGGCTTGCTACACAAAAAATTTGCTACGTGGTTTTTTCATAGCAATGGTAAATAAAATTTCAAAAATGAACTAAACTGGGTTACTCCTTATTAGTAATGCCATACAAAACTTTTGTTTTTCTCTATATACTTGGTAGCGGCTTGGGAAGGCTTAAATGTGGATGGCTCATATTTTGGACACGGCGTTTTTACAAAAAATTGCAAATACAGTTTGAAAATGGGACCAATCAGCCAACTACTTCGTACGGTTGCCATACAAAAATTTCGTGTTTTAATATATATTTGGGCATTGCATGAGAATGCGTCGACGCAGGGAGCTACGGTCTCACACTCATATGAGTGTATGCACACACGCACAGTAACACATCCAGACACAGAGTGAAACCCCAGAGTACGGAATGGTGCGATCGAGTCAGATGTTAGCTTAGATATTATTTATCTCTTACCACCCCACCCTACTCCCATCCATCTAAGCAACGCCGATGAGATCCGCCTAGTAATTTTATATTTCATGAGTGAACAACGTTTTATATTCCATCTGAGAAAAAAAAAATCTATCCACTTCCTATATTCTGTCGATGCTTTTCAAATGTCATTTGAACTTTTGAGAGCTTTTATCGTATGTATGAAAACTGTTACACTCGCCCAATTACCGCAGCGAGCGGGGGCACACTTCTCGTATTTACACTGGTAAATTAGAAAGAAAACACCTTTTTGTTTGGGTTTGGTTATGAAAGAAACTATTTTATTATTTTATTAAAATACGTTATAAATTTACAATGACGATCAAAATTTTTAGGTTTGGAAACCTTGCAAATACACGCGTAAAATGCCGTCAACGTCTTTCCTGTTCGGTGGATTGAAGTGTACTCCGATTATGTAGACTCAACCCCAAGCCTCGGTACAGCACCGTTCTCACGCATAAAACCGCATAATCATCAGAAAAAGGGAAAGTGAAATTGAGCACAACGCGATAAGGCAAAGAAAATGTTTGCATGTTGAAGCAATAAAATAATATTTTTGACTCTACGTTAGTATAATCTGTTTACTTAACAAAAATTTTGGGGACGTTGTCCACTTAAATAAACGATTGAGATGACGAGGGTTATTTTGGAAATATGTAAAAGAAATGTGATCGCATATCACATGGCTGTTAACGTGCTGTACGAGGTCTTGAGTTTGCGTCATAACAAAACTATATAATGGTTTTGTAAAATGAACATAAGCCCTAAAATCAAATGTTCTTTTATTAAAATCTTCTTAGTTCAAAGAAACTCTTTAAAAGTAAAACTTCTCGAAACTGCTCTCATTAACAAATCTTAAGCATATGAAAAATTCTCCGAATTACTTCTCACTGACAACATAACATAAAAGATGCCTTGAGTCTTTCATGTACATACATCAATAGAATATATTTTAGAAAAAATTTCTTTCTTGCCACCCGTCAATATTTTTCTGAACAATTTATGTAGATACCTGACAAAATTTGACTATAATAAGCCATAATTACAAGTTCATGTTTCAGACACTTTAGCTTGAAAAAGCTACTCTCATACGACACCTTACGGAACTTCTCACTTTGTGATCCCCAAAGCAAACTCCAGAATTATGTAAGTGATTTTATTCTTATTGTTTTTCTAATTTCATGAACTGCTTTTATGTGTCCCAGTCGATTTACGGCACTACGACGGAGTATAAATAATTTTCCTAACTGTTAGATACTCATTCAGGACTGATTTTATTTCTGTCACGGATATGCCCAGTGATAACTCGATATATCTCTAGGTGTATCGGTTGTCCTTAAGGGACATGTTCCGCACAGATAAGTAGGTTTCTGGGACAGTGGTGGGACGTATTTTTTGTGGCTTATCCTTGAGTGAAGTGTTTTTGAGTCAATTTGTCCATAAAATAATAGTAATTCATGGCCCTTTTATTCCATTTTTTAACGAAATGTCATTTTTAAAAGTCTATACAAAAACGAACAAAACCACAAAGACTTAGAAAACAAAATTTTCAGAAGTGACGCCTTCCGAAAATAGCTTAACTACTTAATGTCAGTAGGAACTTTCAGACATACTGTTATATGATCAAGAATTGTGTATGCGCAATTGCGACTAGATAGCACTGGCTCTGCCGCTTTCATCCATTTTTTCTTGGAATAAGCTGAGACAACTTACATCTAACTGTGCAAAACCTCACAAAAACGCGGTCCAACTAAAACGCGCTAATGGCCCTATAATAGAAAGCTCTACATATTCTGTCTGTCTTGCTGTATTATGCCACATAAATTCGTTGCAATAATAGATTTCTTTGATTGAGTAAAAAGTTAAAGAAGTTTCAAAAAGTATTCCGGGTTAATATGGAGTTTTGCACATCTAGTTGTAAGTTGTGTCAGGAATAAGTAAGCAGTGACGTTTACACCGATATTTTTTAGCCGATAATATTCTTTGGAATTCAATTTTGCAAAATCTTCACACACAAATGGTCAACTGAAGACAACTGAGAGTCTTCCGTTGTCCAAGAACTAGTTTTTCAAGGATGTTATGGCTACGAGATCAACATTCTGCTCTTATACCTTAAATTTGTCCAGCAGATCAGTGACGACTTCGCTCTGCGGTATCTTGATTGGAATTATTTTTTTTCTTGCTGTCGTACACCTTCCAGCTCGCCTTTAGCGATCGAGTATTTGTAGTCACGATATACAGGCTAACAAGGTATGACTATCCGGCATCATAGATTCGCCATTTTCTGTGTGAGTCGATTCACATGACGCGTGCCATAAAAATTGAAAAATATAAAGTTTAATATTTATGCAAATTTATTCTACTGGATCCATTTAAAATCTTAAAATAAGTACCATTTTACTTTCTAAACATAAAGATAAATTGAAGGAAGATTACTAGAATTGTATCCCACATTTTAATTTGCCACTAACCCCACTTTTTACACTTCGCAAGTTTGGCTTCTATTTGAGAAAATTATGATTACCAGTAACTAATTTCACTATAGAAATAATAAAAAGATCTTAAATAATCAATTAGGTGTGCAAATCACAAGTATTTCAGTCTTATTTTGCATTTTTTTATCGATAAAACTTTCGTGGCACTTTGTTTTGATTCGAACTGATTTCCCTTAAATGAGCTTTAAACTAACAAATTCAATGTACATTTATGGTAAGAAACTCATATTATATTTACTGCAACATTTTCAATGGATCCAAGGGAATAAATTTACATAAATATTATCACTTTATTTTTCCCCGTTTTAAGAGTCGATTCGTGTAACGTCACACGCACTTGACAGCCCGGACAATCATACCTTATTACTCTGTATATCGTGATTTGTAGTGATCTTTCAAGCGTCATGCAAGTCTATAAAGCTTACCCGCGTGGCTTCAACTCTTTGCAACTATGTACTTTAAAGTAGTAGTAAGTGTAGCTATAAAGAGAACAAGTAAAAAATTGTCAACGACTGAGATGATAGCTGGCTTAAAGAGAGATTACCTCCATAGCTTCTACATGCTGCATGCAGTTCATCTGCCGGATCAATAAAACTTTCAAACAGGCCACAGTGTGCCATATTCTTGGATCCTAATCTTATCCTGTTGATACTCTGAAGCCTCTGTTTCTTCGTTCTCTTTGGACCAGACATCCATACATTCATTTGAAATTATTTCTCGAATGAAGAACGCAAGAATGGTTTCCTCAGTCAAATATCGTACATTTCTTGAAAACCAAAAGATTTTCTGATAGTCATTTGAAACTCCCTTGTAGCCAGATAGAACTCATTGTGGGGACTGTTGTGATTGTGAAAGTATGCTTCCTGATTATACTATTGAAGATTGTGGAGACGTGATTTGTTACCGCAGTAAGCCAGGTTAGCTGTTAATTCCGTATACTCTTAAGTTGTGTCGCTTTTCTTTGTTACTAAATAAATATTACAACTTTTTTCTTAAAGTGGCACAACTCAAATTATAATTTTTAAGAATTAAATTCCGTTTCTTTGAGAAGTGACACTACTTAGAATAGTAGTGTTAAAATCTTGAAAACATATTTACGTTTGTAATGAAGATCGTCACAACTCAAAAAGTGACACTGTTCTATGAAGTAAAGTGACAATATCGCTATCTAGCGGCAAAAAAAATCTGATAGTAATATGCCGATTTCATCAAACGATAGAGTCGAAGCTTTCGAATCTCATGATGTAATTAACTCAAAACCGACAAATTTTGAGTTATGTCACTGTTCTATGTGACGAGCGGCATATTTGCGGCCTGTAATGTTAGATAGTATATACAAAACCACATTTTACATGGATCGGTGCGCCAGTCTACCCGTGAGAAATCTTACGAACTTTAAATTTTTGTATTTCGACGGAACGTACGACAAGTCAGTGATTTGACAATGAAGGAATTTTTCGATATAGTCTTTATTAGATAGATGTTTTTATTACTATGAACGTTCAGTTTTACTTTATCCTTATGGGAAGTGTTAAACAGATGCAGACCACTTTCCTCAATTTATTCAGACATTCCACAAGGTTCAATGCAGGGACTGTGTTATTTTTGTGGGTTCATATTTGTCTTGTTTGTTCCTAAATGCTGTTCAATCTTACTGTATGCTGTTGACTTTGAATTAGGTAAGTATTCCGTTCTCCATTAACAAAAGTGAATTCGTTCCAGACTTTTGTCCTTATTATAATGCTCCAATTCAATCAGATTTCGTTTGATTAATATGATTTGGGACTCAAGTCAGTCAAAAATTGGTGTATTGAAGGGATATACTTCCTTTACTTGTATTGAAAATGAGATTTTTCCTATAATGGTAATTTTGTCTTCATGTCGTTCTCAAACCAGGCCCATTGTTGTTGCTTTGATTAGATTTGAATTCATTCAATTAATTCTAATATGTAAGTTTAAAAGTGTCGCTTTCAGTTCTTCAGATATGCATACAAATTTTGAAAGGGCATTACGATCTACTAATACTAGGAGATGTACTTACATTTACTGTTTCACTTAAAACTCACTATCACATTTCAAAATATAATTAAAATTCACATGATTTTACTGTCTCTACACAGTAAAAAAAAATTTCCTAAAGTGAGTGGCAACAATTTGTGCCACACAGGTTAGGCATTTGTCGATAAGATTAGGGTAAGCTCCACCATGGAAAACTAAGATTAGGTTTTTATCCCTAAAATGTATGTAGGTAGGGTTTTCTCCCTCAAATGTAGGGAATTTTGGTTTTTTCCCCCATAAAATTTAGGGAATATTTCCTAAAATGTAGGGAATTGTCATATTTTTATTTTATAGGGAATTAAAAATTGTTATTTTATTTTTTTTCCTAAAATATAGAGACTATTCCCTAAAATTTAGAGAATATTCCTTAAAATGTACGGAATAGGTGATGGCACCGCTTCACTCTCCACCATAGGTGAAGGTGATAGAAGACCACCCCTTTTAAAAAACGTAAGAATGAGCTGAATAGCTCATTTCTTATGGGCCATACTAATAAGTAGTGGTATATAGGTGCACTGGGCACGCTTAAACAAAATATTGAAAAGCAATATATGACTTGTTTTCAAAAACAATGTGTGAATTATATAAACGAAAATATGTTTCCATTAAAAATGCAGCATAATACCTAATTCATTGAATGTACTCTTCCTCATATCCAAAAGAGCTAACATTTCGGGAATTCTACGTACTTTCTAGGTTTCTAGTGTCTAAGACCTAAATTCATTGGATGTACTCTTCCTCATATCCAAAAGAGCTAACATTTCGGGAATTTTACGTACTTTCTAGGTTCCTAGTGTCTAAGACCTAAATTCATTGAATGTTCCATTTATTAGGGGATATTAAACTGATTTTCCCTTTCTATCAGAGAAAATTACATTTATTTTTAGGAAAAAAACGTGTCTTAAATTTAGGGAATAGTCCTAAACTTTTTACAGTGTATGAAACATATACCTACGCTACATTCGTCAACTTTTATGTGAAACTTTTCCTTATTTAGTCTACAATAGTGGAAAATTTCAAATGAGCCCAATTGTTCCATGTAATTAACTTATTAACTCCATTATGCATAATTTCATCTCAAACTACATATTAACTGCCACACCACGTTTATTGGCGTGATGCATATATTTATATCACCTTCATGCGTTCTGTTTAATGCTGACAGTTTGTTAATTACTTTACATGGGTGGGACATTAATGCCTTAAATTAAATGCACTTGTATTTAATGAGCTTGCTAATTAATGAATAATGATTCCTATGATTCCTGTTTTAATGTCCCGTTAAATTATTATCTGAGTCCTGTATATAAATTTTGAACTGGAGTAAATGAAATTTATGTTATCAAATAAAAATCCTTCTCAATTGTTTCCAAAAAAGTATTTGATCTATGTATGTAGAACTTTCGTTTGAAATTCAACTTTGCGGGGGGGGGGGGGGGTGTTGTGGTACAGCATAGAATTACAGAGATTTAAGATGGAAAGTTTTTTTGAATCCCAGAATAGTGATATTGCGGGGAGCAAAAATTCTCCTACTGATAGAAAAATTGCTCCTTTAATATCAATGGTGGGGAAAACTTAGTCGTAATATATTTTCACTCAATCTAATACTAAATAAACTGAAAATGAAAATGTAATTGACTTCAATTTAAAATAGAACAATTTCCATTGATACAGCCACACTTCTTTTCTGTAATGATTTAATTCATTATGCCATTGTATTGTTAAATTAAATTTCCAGTAAAAGTAAAATTTACACTACACGAATTTCTTTAATACCTTAGGAAAATTCTTTCGAAATAAGAGCTTACTGTAATGAATGTGAAATTTTTTATATTTTAAATGTGCTCTAGTAAGAAACCTTGATAAATCAACGGACGAAAAAGTAATGAAATTGTAAAATAGAGAAAGTTAAAACAATGTTCTTGACTAAGGTAAAAACTTTTTTTTAACGGCAAATGCTTTTTATGAGACTCTGTACAAAACTGATCTTATTTATTTTACAAAATTCATTTACATAAATAAAAGAGAAGGGGCGGAGTTTGCAGATTTCACTCTGATTTTTGCAAAAGTTCAGCAAACCATCAACCTGAAAATCAACACAAAACTTAATTCTCTACTCACTGATCTTCTATCGGAACTCATTTGAACAAGTCCTGGCAGATACCTAATGCAGAACTAACTCGGAGTAGGATCATAAAACGCATCAGCGGCGAAATCATCAAATGAGTTAAAACGTTTTCAAGGAGTGCTAATTTTCCGCGATATATCTCTCGAAGGACTACGACAAAGAAAGGTAGTGCTAGTAGTCATATAACTTTCTGCCATCTGGGTCTTTCTTGTAATCGATGAAAGTGTTACTATTACTTCCCCGTGAAGAAGAGCCTTGTTCATGCGTTAAACGGGACGAATATTATTGTATACAGAAGGCGAGATATAATACATATGGGTCATGATGTAAAGATGGTAAATTTTATACGGAAAGAAACAAAAAAAAATTTAAAAACAAATTCATGCAATTTACCCGAAGTTGTTATAAAAGGTAACAATTAGACAACACTATACTTCGCGCCCTCCATATGGCCAACTTTCCTGAATATACCGTTTCCATTACCGTCCGGCCATCTGCACCTATTTATATTTTAAGCACGTTGTTCTAACCCTTCTTCTGTTTCGGTAATAATAATGATATTGTGAAATGGTTTTCTGTTGGGGATTTCTTTTCCTTAGCTTACGGCTGCTGTCCCTTGAGGGATTTTAACAAGTATTATGTTGTCCTAATGTAGGACTTGCCGCCACCGATGGTTCTAAAGATCTAGCCAAAATAATAGATTGCACCACACCAGCAGATTTCCTTCTAATATGATGCGATGGTATTGCTTCAGAGCCATTTGAACCTTTTGGTTTTAGTAGACCCTAACCTCACATATGTATGAGAAAATTCCAGCGGACTCTGCCCCTACACTCATACAGGATATCCCCTAAGTGGTGTGTTACACTTAGGTGAGCAAAAAATTTTATGAGTGAGGGATGGGAGGGAGAGTCAAAACGGTTTCCGAGATAACGGGACTTAAAGATATTTAGGTATGTTTTTATAGATCACCCTGTAACTTCTGAACTTTACACCCTATGATGATGGGATGAAATTTGTTTGATTGACAATCGTTGGACCTTTATAATTGTCTATAAACTTTCCCCTTATTGAAGTTATGGCTCAATAAAATTAAATTTATCCAGACAGATAATCGTTGGTTCGTTCCAGTAGTGTATAAACTTTTCCTCTCCTCCTATCCGTTTTGAAGTTAATAGGTACTCTATAAATTTTAAATTCCGGAATTTTAGCTCTTTTTTTTTATTTAGCTACTATGTTTATCAAAAAGCACGTCATCAAAACTAATTTTTCATATTGGATTTAAGAAGCCCAAGATCTTAGCTATAAAATGACCTATCACACTCTGTACCCAAAATGTAATCCTTTCTGCGTTTGTAGCACTTTTTTTAAGCATATCCAGTAAAACTGGCGGAAAAAGGCTTACTTTCTGGCACTTATTGAAGTTTTTCAGCCATTTTCACTGGATATACTTAAGAAAAAAGCAAAAAAACGTAGAAAGTGTGACATTTTCGCAAAACGGATTGTGGTAGGTCATTTTACAGCTAAGATTTTGGGTTTTTAATTCAATATAAAAAAATAAGTAAAAAACGAGTTTTCAAACAAAACTGAGGCCAAGCCGCATGAAAAAGTAGAAAATAAACTTTCCTTCACACACAGAGGTGGACTTAGATTTTTTGATTGGGACATTTCTCTTCAATATTCTTTCTCTTCATGAATCAAATCACTTATTACCTCTGATTGATCATACTGAAATATATCGGTGATTGTCAGCGAATAAAATCTGAGTCCACCTCTGTGTGTGAAGAAAAGTTTATTTTCTACTTTTTCATGCGGCTTGGCCTCAGTTTTGTTTGAAAACTCGTTTTTTACTTATTTTATTTTCTGCCTTTTTCACGTTAACTAAATTGCTATTACGTGCTGCATGGAGATATTTTAAAACAATTTTTAAGTCATGTTTGGTGCCGATCCGAAAACAAAAATTGTTCAAGTATCAAATCGTTTAAGTACTCCAACGGTTTTCTGAAATTTAAATTTTATTTTAAACAGCGCTTTTTAGCTGTATTCCAACTTGATCCCATATAGCATGAATTTTCCCGATTTTCCATGTTTTCCACAGACTTTTCCTATTACTATGAATTTTTTTTAAAAATTTACATGAATTTTCCTCGATTTTTCATGCATGTTTTCATGATTGTTGAAGAGAAAATATTGATGCCAGTAAGACGGGAAAAAATGATTCCGCATAGCTTATAAAACTTTTTTGTCGGAAAATTCCAGAAATTCCAGAAAAATTGGAAAACTTTGCATTTTTCCTGAAACAGATTTATCACTAATCATATCGATGAAAATTTGTCCGATGATTTTCCCGCTTTCCCGAGTTTTCCACGGAGTATTCCACAAAATCAACTTTATGCAACTCATTTCGCTCTACAATTTGTCTTTGGTTGCAAAACGCTCAAACGCTTCCTTGGTCTGAAAAACTCCGGAAAAGCGTTTTACATGAATTTTCCTCGATTTTTTCTGCAAGTTTTCACCATTGTCGGAGAGAAACTAATGATGGCAGTTGATAGGAACTTGATCCTGCATAATTTACAAAACTTTTTTATCGGAAAATTTTCCGGAAAAGTCGGAAAATTCCGGAAATTTTGTTCGGAAAAATCGGAAAACTCTGCATTATTCCTGAAACGTGTTTATCACTAATCAAATTTGTACCAAATTTTCAAATGATTTTTCCCGATTTTCCAGGTTTTCCATGGAAATTTGCGGTTCAAATTTTGATAGATTCAATTGTCACGAGACATGAACCTGCGTGCCAAAGTCCAGCTCGCTGTGATGACGAAAAGTAGGTCTACGATAGTGTCGAAAATAGAAAAAAAAGTTATATTATAAATAGACAGACAAATTCGTGTACGAGTTAAAGGGAATGTCCTCAAAAATTGGTATTTATGACGTGCTTTTTGATAAAAATAGTAGTCAATTAAAAAAACCGAGTAAAAATTCCGAAATTTTAAGAGTTGATGATCCATAAGCCATAACCTCAACATGGAGAGGAGGAGGGAAAAAATCTATAGACCGTTGGAAAGATCCAACGATTATCTATCTACTAAATAATCATCATAGGGTGTAGCATGGAGAAGTTACAGGGTGATGTATAAAAACATACCCAAATATCTTTAAGTCCCGTTATCTCGGAAACCGTTAGGATTCCCCCAAACCATACAATTTTTTGCTCGTCTAAGTATGATCTATCCATATCCTTCTGATACACACCACTTACGGGACACCTTGTATAAATAGAAGTTACTGCCTTCTATAAGCTTTTGGCTGCTGTAATTTATTGCCGAAATTCTTTCAGATGACACTCCACTTTTTTCAAAGTATTTGTAATAAACTCAATTATAGTTTTTCAACATTTCGTAAAATTAACAGCTGTTCCGAACCCATGGACAGAAGTTTAATAAATAAAGCACTTGCCACTAGCTCTACTTAAAATTAAAAACTGCGAGCCAGCGTTATACACACACATAAATACACAGTTCAAACTAAGTTTATAAATTTTTTCGTATAAATTTCACTACTTTTCCTTGTTTGGCAAAGGAATAAAAATTAACCATTATTCATCTTAATGAGGCTGCATTATTCTCAATGAAAAGCGATTTTCTTCACACGAATAAGCAGGGTCTAGTGAACAAACTCCAAGTAAACTTGAACACGAATTTACTGGAATTGCCAACGAAAAATTGCTACCTTTTTCAAAACTCTCCAATTCTTCATTTTGGCAGTAAAACTCATTGTTCACCACGTATAACTAGGACGGTACTTTCTTAATTAAGGTCATCAAAAATGTCCCTCGCATGCTGCAAGGTGGCTTTTTGCCTTATACTTATGTAAAAACTTTTTGAATAGCACTGTAACTGGGAGGTCGTTCTCTGCAAAGGACGCTGAAGCAATTTAACTGCTGGTTTGAGCTGTGCTAAAGAAATGCTGTAGTAATGCCAACCAGAAGGTATGAAAGGTGGAGTAAGTTTGACATAATTTATAGCTCTCAGTCTAGAGGTAGATTCAGTGCGCGAGAGCTTGGCAATGAAAGTACACAGGTAGTGTAAGTACATTCATTTGAGGTGAGTGCTTTTAGTGTTACTGTCGTTGGGGCGACTGTTTTATGTACTCCTCAATTATACAACTTTTCATGGCAACACAGGAAGATTTCTATGGTAATTTATATTTTTTTTTCTTTACGTTTCAAGTTTTGATTATGTCGATTCGTCAAACTAATTTCTTTGCGATTATATTCAAATTATAGAGTTATAAACGTTTGGGATTGATCGTTTTCACAATATGCGTGAAAACCCTAAATTTTTGAAATTATATTTAATATTTTTATGAAAAGGCTATAAAAATTTCATCTACGTTTCTCTACGTTGACGCGTTCCCAAGTAGTATCCAAATATGTAGTGAAAAAAAAAATTTGTATGGCAACCCTAGGAAGGAACTACCCGATTTGTCTAACTTTCGAACTTAATTTTACTTTTTTTTTTAAAGTGCGTGTACAAAATTTCAGCTTTCGAACTGAACGTGTTCTCGAGATATAATGCGCTCAGACGGACGGACGGATGGACATGCCAAAATCAAAATAACCTTAAATATTATGCGTGGGTGTCCAACCGATTTTGCTCTACCATCATTATTTCGAGGTGTTACAAACGGAATGACAAACTTAGTATACCCTATAGATTTCATCTATGGTATAAAAAGGGAAAAGTGGACAGTCACTTGTAAGAAATAATTCGAAAAATACAATTAAACATGTAAGCAATAAATTATGGGAAACTGGACTACAATACTTCTAAGAGCTATGGAAATTAATTATTACTGTTTTGTCTATGAATGTCTATTATTGAGAATTAATGTATTGTGTGTCTGTGACGAAACTTGCGTTCCAGTTTGTACAGCCGATAGTTTTAAGAAAACCTTTGTAATCGCTGCAAATAAATTCTAGCAAAAGCACTTTGAAATACCTTGCTGATGACAAAAGGGAATTAGTTAGGTGGGCTCTTGAATGTTATGTAAATATGTAGTTTAATGTCATTTAATTTGTATAGAACTATGAAAAAAAAAATTAAAAAAAATATAAAAGCAACCTATTTCTACAAAAATAAAGCGAGAATTTCCTGAGAGTATTTCACATCACAACCAAGGGGCCGACGTTTATTTTTGTTTACGCACTGTATAAGCTTTTTCTTATAGTAACTCCATCCTGCCTAGTTTTGTCTTAAATGGCCTGGCAACCATGTGCCGAAGAAGTACATTCTGCAGACAGCACCGGCACTGTAGCTGTTCTCACTGCGGTCGTCGATTCAACATAGGTATTGCCTGATTCCTGTTTCCCAGTCGATTAGGTTCCCGAGTATCAGGCTTATTGCAGATTATCTCTGTAAACGCCGTAATAAGCACAGCCCAATTGTAGCGGCGCAGCTCTCAATTGCCCCGGCATTCTGGCGGCTTCCCCAAAGGGCTGTCAAGTCATCGAAAGACAAACTAGCACCATTGAAGCGGCGCAGCCCTCAATTGGACCGACATTACGCTGGTTGCTCTAAGTCGTCAAAAATAACCTAGCGCTTACGAAGAAAACTATTACAATTTGTCCGTCAGTCAAGCGCGGACTCCAGCCTTAAACCAACCCCGTCCTAACCTGGTCGCTGGGTAGTTGGTCAGTACCAGTCCTAATCTCGTCGCTGGAAATTATTTCAGTCTGAAGTCTGTCAGCTCTTCACGACGACACGAACTCAAAGTTAAGAGTTCATTTCATTTCGGATTTTCTTACTTTTTTTTACTCTGACCTATTTTATTTTGCAAACTGATAACTAACATAAAGACTATAAACTGTGGACTCTGCAGCCGTTAAAGAGTTATTAGCTCTGAACCTATTCTGAAAGTTATTCTCAAATCTATTTTCAAAGATAAATTGTTCCCTCAGTGACTGAAAACGCGTCATTTAAAAAAATATCTGCTAATTTCGGTATGACATGAATAGATGTTGAGCTTTTAACTGTTTAACAGCTGCAGATAGCACATAGGGTATGATAGGTCAAATTAAAGAGGAGTGTCTACAGTTTATATTTTTTATAAAGAAAGGTTTTATTAATGACCGTTTCGCAAAACAAGTAGAGGTCAAAATAAAAAATCCGAAATATTTTGTTTAGACCCCCGTAACTCGTGAGAGGAGAAGGCCAGGAAGTTCTGCATACAATAAGCTCTTAACTGTGACCATGTGCCCAGTACTTTTTAAAATACAGGGTGTTTTGTGAAAAACTAGTTTTTTTCTTAATCACCCTGTAACTATTAAACGGCTGATATTGCCCCCTCGCCCCCTTGCCATACAATTTTTTGTTTGGCTAGGTGAGTACTGTCACTTCCTCAGGCTATTGACCTCCTAACGGGAAGCACGCTATATATAGAGATTCTCCGTTCTTCCATTTGGTCCAGAATTGTTCTTTATAAAGAATAGTTGGATTATCATAATTGAAATTATTTTTATTTTTTACAGCATGCGCTAAGCATACTGTAAGTTGCTTTCTTGTTTTTGTGTATCATTGTAGTTTATGGTAAGTTCAGTTGCGGGGTTCAAATCGTTCTTGTGTTTCTGCATTCGTGCTTTAGCCCGGGTCATATAATTCCAAGAATCCAATGCTTCTTACTCCTGAAGCACATATTACACCTTACACATTACGTGTATATAAATTGGTCGACCACAACACGTAGTCTGCCATGGTAAATAATGTCAATAAAAAATATCTGTGTCATAACTATTTCAAAAAAAAAAGAGACCTTGCCCAAGTTTCAGGAAACTTCAGCTCAGGATAAAACTGCATTAGCCGCGTCCTCTTGTGTTGATCCGGATCAGAGGAGATTACCGGTTGACGTGGATATTAACAAGTAAAATAGCTAGCATATGCCTAAGCCTAATTCTTACGATACCTTAGATGAATACCTATATGTAATTTCGTAAGGTTTTCCTCAATGCCTACTACCATAAAAAAATTTATGTTTTTTACGTATACTGTAAAACCGCTCAGTCCTAGACGTTTTTATTGTACCAAAAAGCTCTTCAGAATATGAAATCCTATGAAATTCTTGATACCCATTTTTACTGACCGACGAACAGTTTTAGAAATATATGCGAAAAACCACATCAAAATCAAACTTGCACAGATGGGTTACCACCAGTATGAAATTATATACGAGCATTCATCTAGGGTATCATAAGAATTGGCCTTAAACCAATTCTAGCTTTTTTCTTATTTTAAATATACTTTTAATGTTCAATGTATGTATGTATATCTAGAAAAATCCTTTCGTATTACATATATCACCAAATTATATGCTGTCTTACTTTACATGAATAGCGTATGCCATATAAAGAAACAAATTGAATAAAAAAACTAGGAATGAAAAAGAATCGCGGACAGATTTAAATATCCGGTGTGCTGTTCTATATTTGTACGAGGGCTACAAATCTACGAATACACAAGTCCTGCTTGAAAAGCTAAAAAGAAGTAAGAATAAATTTCGGAAGAGTGCTGGGAGTCTGGAAGTCCCCAGACATTATGATGGAAGCAAAACATAGAATATCTAACTCCTATCGTGTATCAAAGAATAAAAAAGTCATCTTTGATTAGTACCAGGACGAGAGAGGCATGCTGGTAATAAAATCGCTGACTATTTAACCAGAACAGGAGCGAACCACCATTAATCGTACCCGAACCCTTCTGTGGCCTTACAAAATAGCACCTAGTAGGAGAAATAGTGTCCAAAAGAGCAAATACTCACAAGCTAGAATCGCGGAACCGTATTTTAAAAAGCCTTCAGCTGTGGTAGTCGCCAGATCGGGCTATTCACTGGGGCGTAGTGACTAATCATGGCCCACATATGACAATTGCTGATTTGCGAACGAAGATGTAGAATGCGAATGCACGGAACTTGGTCGCCAAAGACTTTAATGTCTAAACAAGGATTTTGCAACCTAATCAGACGTCTCAAAAGCCGACTCTAATGAGGTAATAACCTTATTAAAACAAGTGAAAAAGCTAGAACAGGTCTAAGACCAATCCTTATGATACCCTAGATGGATGCACGTATGAAATTTCGTATGGTCACCCATTTGAGCAATTTTGATTTTTTGCATTGGTTTCTCGCATATATGATTATAACCAATTTTATAGGATTTCTTATTCTGAAGAAGTTTTTAGTACAATAAAAATGTCTAGGACTGATCGTTTTCAAAGTATATGTAAAAAACCAAAATTATTATATGGCAACACCAAGAAGGGGTTGCCCGATATAGCCCATTTTTGAAATTTTATTTGCTATTAGTATGGAAACACAGTATACCAAATTTCAGCTTTCTATATCGACGTGTTCTCAGGTAGTGTCGAAATATATCGTGAAAAACGAAATTTTTGTATGGCAATCCCACGAAGGAGTTGTCCGATTTGTCTCATTTTCGAACTTAATTTTACTTTTTTTTTTAATGTCCGTGTACAAAATTTCAACTTTCTAGGTGAACGCGTTGTCGAGTTATCGTGCGCACAGACAGACAGACAGAGGGACGGACGGACGGACGGACATGCAAAAATCAAAATAACTTTTAATATTATGCGTGGGTGTCCAATTCATTTTGCACTACCATCATTATTTCGAGGTGTTACAAACGGAATGACAAACTTAATATACCCCTATAGATTTCATCTAGGGTATAAAAAGGGGCGAACTTGAACTGGCCGTATAGAACAAAAAATCTATTAGATAACAGTGCTTTGAAGTCGGCTTTTCGGCCCACCCCTGCTTATAATAATAAATAATAAGTCCTGTGTAAAGTGAATCATACTTTACGAAGGGAAACATTGCTTGCCAAGAAAACTAGATAAACAAAATCCAAGTGTTCTCAAACAGTTCCTCAAGGATTATATGCACAATATTTTGGTTAAGGTGAATCGCGTAAACAGCGCCCTGAATAAGTTGTTAATTATAATTAGACACTTAGTGATAATTGCAACTCAGGTAAAGCGAAGAAACTGGAAATAGATAGGCCACCTTATTTAGAAGGCCTACACAAACATTCACCGACAGCCATTAGAGGGGAAGTGGAACCTATACAGATAGATGAAAGTAGGAAAAGTTACACAAATTAAAAAATGATCGAGAACAAGATCAAATGGAGAGACCATGTAGAAGCCCAATAATTGCCAAGGGGAGTGAAGAAGGAGGAAATTGATTTTTATTTCAAAAGTAAATTATATCAAACCTGAAAGCAGCGAAAACTGAAATAAGGACAGGATGGCCTTAGTGCACTTGGATGAAGTATGCACACCTGCAATATCCTCAAAAGTCCTCCATAAAATGTTAACGTTCATTATGGGAAGCAGAGAAAACTCCGAATGTTCTGACTGCGTATACTGCGTATACTATTGTTAAAATTTTCTAATTATTAAATAGGTATGGTATGTTGCAAAGGTGTCAGAGAATCGAGAAGGTTAATTACTGCTTATATCAATGTCGCCATAGGGATTAAGTTTTAGCAAATAAATATGTGTGAAAATATTTTGAATTAAGATGCATTTCTTTTGATTTTCATACAAACTTTTAAATTGCACAACGCATTGGAGCTACTGCACCATTCCATTAAAAGTTTCTAATGTGATAATGATAGTCGTTTTTACTGGGACCAACATAGGTGAAATATAAAAGAATTCAAATGAAATCTCGATACATAAAATTCTCAGGTAGTAAAAGCATTTCGAATCTTCGATAGTGTCGACATTAAAAAGTTTTACGATTTAAATTTATATTACGAAGGTGACTACCATTTGTACTATTGTAATTAAGACGTTGACAGCAATGAAGGCTTTCCAGTCATTTAAATACTGGAGTATCTGTCAGACAGATTTGATAAATCTGAAAAGCTGATTAATTCTCTCACCGTAATTAAGTGGTTACCTTTAAAAAATCTGACTCCATACAGTTAGGTACGATCCGATTAAAGTTGCCTCCGGCAATATAGTCTTCATGCATGCTAAACAGTCTAAGGGAATACTCTATTCTGAAAAGAAACGAATGCACTTTGTTCTATTTTAAGGAAGCCCTGCGGTAGCTTTTTGTCTACCTTTCTGGGTATCTTGGTTGTGCTTGTGTAATTCTACGATTATTTCAAAAAGTAGAGAGATGGTGATGGGTGGATTGGAATTCGTTTTGATTTTTTGTTTTATAGTATGTTGCCTTGGTGGTTGTAGGCTTCACATTTTTAGTTCTGCAGTATGTTTGTTTGAATTTAGTTTCAAGGGGCGGGGGATAATTGCCACTCTTTCATAGTATAATAGATATTTGCACGAGCTTTTTAGACAGTCTGATTGTTGAGTTGTAAAAAACCATATAATAGTTACGTGAAAGTAATTCTGTGTGATTATCAGTGCAGCTTTCATAAGATCTACGAGCCATATTCATTAAATCTTCATCGTAGATGGAAGTAATGTAACTGGTCGTCTTGGCATCATGTGTCCAATTTAGATTTGGATTTTATAAGGTTTTACGAGACTTTATGTAGAATGTAATATGGTAAAAGTATCAATAATCTCTTAGATATATAGCTAAAAATTCTTTATTTCTGGATTTTTGCAATCTCTATCTCTCCCTTTCTATCGCTCTCCCTCTCTCCGAATGTTTTCCATTTACATGTACACGGCAAGAAAGGAAAGAAATAAGAAACAAAAATAACAGAAAAATAAAACTCTTTTTAAACGTTTTACGAATAAAGATAAAAAATGTGAAAGGATAGACTACATTCAACAAGACAGAATGGCAAATGATTCCTTTTCGTAAATAAATGAGAAGGGGTGGAGTTATCAGATTTTACTCCCATAAAATGTTCCCGGGCTTTTGTGAAAACTGGTTTTTCTGAAATATTGAGAGAGTTTGTTCCAAAACTGTTGTTTGAAAAGCACGTGATTCTGTTTACATTCGTTTTGCTTTTTTTGTAAGAATATGATTTGCTATATTAGCGAATTTATGCAATTAATAAATTCAACAAATAAATTGATAGATTTTCTTAATGTGATGTAACCTCACAATTTTCTAAATTACGAATTATATTAGTTGATATGTGTGAAGTCCCAATATGGGCTTTACATGAAAAGGGGAGGTGCCGGTGTGGTGGATAAGACTGGTGAACACAAATTTTTAAATCCCAATATATTTTTTATTCTTCACAAAATTCAGTGCTTACTCGCTACTTATATACAAAATAAAATGAAAATTATAAGAAAAACGAAAATTATAAAAATAATGAAACCAAACAATATAATACAAATAATAATTCAAATAATAATTCAAAATAATAATCCAAATAATAAAATAAATCCAACTAAAAATTCAAATGATAAAATAAGTCCAAATAATTATTGCCTTGACGCTATGCAGTGGCAGCGCGTCGTCATGGAGATTTTTCGTTGTCGTTGGCGTAGGAGAGGTCTCGATTAGTAAATGGAAGAAGAAGACAACGCACCAGCTGCCTGTGACACAAATGTCACTGGATGTTGATGATAGTAACCGTGAAATGGTAAGTTTTTTCCTTATTTTTGTTTATTTATTTTTGTTAATATAACAGTCAGTTAAAGTTGGGTGAAATATTAATTTTCTATTCTTGGTTCGGCAAAATGTGACATTTTCTTCCAAGCTGGAGCAGTTGGCTTAGAGTTTAACTCAACAGGTTAAATAAGCACTATTCAGGATTACATAAGAAAAATAAAATTGAAAAAAAGTAAAGATTTGTAGCAACAGGAGCTAAAAAACCATCATAAGGTGTAAATTTTCTCGTAAACAAAAGAAATGCCAATAATTTAAAAAATACACGACTTGGATTTTTTTTATATTTTTCTGGTAACTATTATGTTCTGGTCTATCACCCGGTTCAGGCTTAACGTCGACTTACGGGACACCCTGTATAAGAACACGTATATTTGAATCACTATATACGACTAGTCTCCACTATATTAGTATTTATTCCAAAACCATTTTATGAATTGTATTTCTATAGAACTGTTTTCAAAACATGACAACTAAGCAGAACTGAAATGATGAAAATAAACACAAAATCTATTTAAAAGTTGATACTTCGTTTGAATACTCGTAGCAATTAGAAAATTGTGGTTTTATTGTTTTCCTATAAAATGGTACTATGATCTAAAACTTCAATCCCTGAAGGAAAATAAATATATATATCATGGCAGTAAAAAAAACCTTTTCTATATTTCGAAATTACCACGCTTCTTCTCGTAAAATTTTTAGAATTTAAGAGCTTAAAACTTAATGGCCGAGAGTTTATTACATCACATTAAAAACGACATCAATTGAGTAGCTGAAGGAAACTTAAACAAAATCATCGGTAATAATCCAATTTATCCACATTCAGGCAATAATCACCAGCAATAAAACAGATATTAGAAGTAGCTATAAAAAGTCTACTCATCAGAGAAAAAGGAATATCTCGTAAAACCAGAATTTATAGCAGTAAATTACCAAAGCGTTAGCAGAATAACCACAATTTTACGAAAAGTTTTTTTTTTCTTTTCTTCAATCAACAAAAATTCAATCAGAAAGCAGTCGAGGAGATGGTAAAAGATATCTGGTTTCTGTCATATTCTGAAATGGGTTTTTTTTCTTTTCGTTTCTTTGATTATTGTTGAAATATCATAAATAAAAACTCCAGGTAATTGAGAAAAAAACAGTTAATTCGTAAAAAAACGCACTTTTGATTCTTTAATAAACTCAAAATTAATAACATTTTTAAAAAATAATCACCTTATTTATATTCCATCACGTGGCTTCTGGCTTGTAAGGCAATCTGCAGAATTTCTGATTTCTAGTAAATCTAAGGATTTCGAAAGAATTTCTAAGGCCTTTGCTAGAGTTTGTAATTCTGCCCAAACCAAAACTAAGTTAAAACACTCCTTCTGCTCTTCTCGTTTGGATTGAACATTTTTTATACAGTCGTCAATTATTGTCTTAAAGTGGCGCTACCTCATTTACTGTTCGTGTTAGAGTAGATATTCCTCGTTCTCGCGCCTTACAGTTTTATCCAATATAAACGTATACGAATGAGCTCAGGAAATGCTGTGTAAAGTGTAAACTGTAAATTCTCCACTAGAGATTCGATAAACATATCATTTCTGAGTATAACTGTTATCCTACTATACTGCAAATGAACCTAGCATTAGCCAAATAAGGAATCATGTTGTAATGAATGAATTAAGTTTTTCTGAATTAGTTTCTCGATCACCACCGGGATAGTCGGGGAAGTAGTATGTGTTTATAGGTACTCGAGTTTATTTAAAAATCCGCACCTTTCCCACTAACGTTTGAGTTCTTTCGTAGGCTGCTTTCACACCGGATGCAGCAGACGCATGGCACATGCAAGTTGTAACATGAAACATGCGTAAATAATGAAAGATAACTTAAAAAGATATAGGAAAGCCTTCATATCGCATGACATATGGCACATGCAACTTACAGCATGTTTCATACTTGGCAGTTAAGATTGACAAAGTTCATTATTTGTGTCATGCGCTGAGAGCTATGAAAATAGTTTTTGTGATGTGCAGTAAAAGCTTTCGTCTGATAAACGATAAGTTATAATTAAATTTGTTTTAATGAAGGATTAAAGAGACTTCAATAATCAGTTTGTGCAAATAATTGAAAAGTATAATGTAATTAGTATCTTCAAAGAAGATTGAGATATTAAAAATGTCGTAATCAATTTTACATGCATTTTTTATTTAAAAACCTCTTCCAAAAATTCCACTTGTTGAAATTGAAAAGGCTTCATCCACAATGGGAAATTTTTGTGGTAATCTTGACCTTCATCTTTATCAATGTTGACAATGTGTCTACAGAGTGTGATTCTGATTACATGACACCTGTTATTTTGCATTTCTTATGCTCTAGAAATCCTTTCGTTTCTTTTAATGCACCCAATTTTAGAATAGAAATATCGGCTCCTGTATACTATATCAGGAATGTTTTCTTGCCGATTGATACATTTAAAAATACTGATATGAAGTTGGTTAAATGATTATCTTAATATATAAAAATCCAGAAATGGACAAAATCGGGCAACTCCTTTGTAGCGTTGCCATACAAATATTTCGTTTCTTAGTATATATTTAGACACTGTTTGGGCTGAAATTTGGTATACGGTGTTCTCATAGGAATAGCAAATAAAATTAAAAAACAGACTAAATCGGGCCAATCCTTGTTGGTGTTGTTGTTCAAATTTGTGGTTTTCCACTATATATTTGAAACTGTCTAAGAATGCGACAACAAAAATGGTCTCAATCGGGCGACCCCTTCTTTATGTTGCCTTACGAAGCTTCAGCTTTTCACTATATATTTTGTACACGGTGGTTTCATGAAAATTGCAAATACAAGTTCAAAATGTGCTAAATCGGGCAACCCCTTTTTGGTGTTGCCATACAAAGCTTTGGGTTTACACTATATATTTGGACACTGCCTTAAGCGTAGACATAGAGAGCTGAAATTTTGTACACGGGCCGTTTTTATAAAAAATGTAAATTAAGTTCGAAAATGGGACAAATCTGGCAACTCCTTCGTAGGGTTGCAATACAAAAAATTTCGTACGAGGTATTTTCATAGCAATGCTTAATAAAATTTCAAAAATCGACTAAATCGGGTCATCCCATCTTGGTTTTGCCATACAAAACTTTCGTTTTTCACTATATACTTGGAAGCTGCCTGAGAACTCATCGAGGTGGAGAGCTCATATTTTGTACACGCCGGTTTCATAAAAATTGCAAATACAGTTCGTAGGGTTGCCATACAAAAATTCGTCTTTTACTATATATTTGGGCACTGCCTGAAAACGCGTCGGAGTAGAGAGCTACACTCTCCCACAAATATGAATGAATGCACGCACGCTACCACACGCACACACACACACACACACACCCATCGGCAAAGTGAAAATGTAGAGTACGAAATCGCGCAATCGAGTCACATACTAGCTTAGATATTATGCACCTCTAACCACTATCTACATTATCGCTGGGCAACGCCGACGGGCTCCCACTATTAAATATTATGTATTTTTAATTGGTCTTTTAGTTTATTTCCCCCGAGCATAGCAATGCGGGGTTTTCCCCGTTTCCCGATTGGGTTATGTTTTGTTCGTTTATTAAACGTGCCCTTTTGTTGTTGAGCATTCGTAAATTGCCTATAGCAATTTTGTGGTTTTTGATAGTGATATAGTCTTCTGTGACTTCTTGGATAATTATTTTAATAATGATTCCTATAGAAATTGCGTTGATGAATAATCTTTCTGGTATTGTACTTTTTCTAATTGAATGCATTTGCCTCTTGCTTTAGTAGTTCTAGATCTGTTTCTATTTGAACTGCTTCAATTAGCGAATTAGATCTTAATGCGAAGACCGTTGTTTTAAAAAGTTCACTCAGGCCATTTTTAAATGCATTTAGAGCTAATTAATCTTTTAGTTTTACGATCAATGGGTTATTTGTTTTACCTAGTTCAGTTACTTTAAAGGTTTTTAATTGAGAAACTAGACTCCCGATTTTTGTTGCAAAATGTGCGACGTTTCTGTTGGACTGAACTATTTGTGATAGTTCTGAGTGGTTTTCTTGGTTTTAAAAATTTCACGCAAATTCTTTTGAAGCGTTGTAAGATTAGTAGGAACTTCAAGAGTACCTAAAGTGCTCTATACTGTAGAGGATAAGTGCGCTTTTAAAACAATATTAAGTTGTCTTTTAATTTGTACTAAATTTATACTGTAGAGGATAAGTGCGCTTTTAAAACAATATTAAGTTGTCTTTTAACTTGTACTAAATTTAGGAAGTTATCTAAATTTTTGTGATCTCAAGTAAATTCTGGAATTAATTTTACTACTGTAGTAATGTCAAATGTGTCCATACTGTCGTCTAAAGTATCCTTTGCTTTCATTCGTAAAACCGTAACTGCGCTTTTATATATCAAATCAAATTGTTCTTTTTGTTTTATGGTTATTTCTTCATTGACCTTTAATATTGCTTTATATTGCTGTATGAAGTTATCTTTAATTTCATCTACTTCGGTAGATTTCTTTAATATATGAACTGACGTGAATTTTCCGTTTGGGGTAATCCTGAAATTGGGATCTATATTTTTTAATTGTTTCACCAATTCTTGTATGCTCATGGCTCGACAGAAGCGTATACGTTGGTTATCGTTATCTGCTTTCTGATATGTTTTTGGAGTAACTGTTTTACTCTCCACAATATCCATGTAGTGAGTATGACTCAATACAATTGAGATCAACTCTATATCGGAAATATTTCTTCCAATTTGAACGATATTATTACTTGAAACCCCGGCATTATTATTTATTATTAACTCTTCAGCCGTTTGCTTCGAGGCTGTCTTACCCATTTTTATAGCGTAAATTGTGTCGAAAAGAAAAATGTGAACTATTTAATATAGAAAAAATGTCTAAATGTGAATATTGAAAAAGCAAGAAGGAAAACATTTTTTTTGTCTGTTTTGTTTTACATATATATTTAATTGATTTTATGTTTTTTTTTTACTAATTTTTTATTATTATTATTTTTTATTCTATTTATTTTTTTCTTTTGTTTAAATAATCATTTCTTTACATTTTCAAATCCCTAATCTTTTGCTGCTAGTGCTGCTTCTGCTCGGTAGATGCAATCGCTATCAACCTTTAATTTTGTAGCTCCGTTCTAATTCAAATCCAGCTCGAGTTTTTGCTTTAAAAGTTGCTGGTAGTTCTTTTGACCCAGTAATTCACAAGTAGCTTTTCCGTCTTTTATATTCCTCTATGGAAATTGATCTTGGTCCGTAAGTAGGGTTCTCGCTTAATGCTTCAAGCGACGATTTTGTAGACATATTTTTTTGTATAAAGGCAATATTATGAAATAAAGACGCATTTTTAGATAAATTAAAATGAATATATAGAAATTTGTTTTATGAATGTTATTTGTGTAAATTGAATAAAAATGGTATAAATAATCGAAATGTTACCATTTCGTTACGTAAACGCGCGGAGAAACTAAATATTAAATTGTTACCAAATGAAAAAAATTGCGGAAGTTGTTACATGAAAGTATATAGGAAGGATGTCCCGAATGTCAGTGTTCCATGGGACGTTCCTGGTCAGTCGGGTATTAAAAGAAATACCGACCAAATTTACAGCTCAGGAATATTATATCTGTTATATTACAGCAATTCTAAAAATTATAAAGAAAATTGTATGTTTAATCCACATCTTCATCCACATCTACGAGTTATATAGTATCAGTACTAAGTGAGAAATATGTCAAATGTGTGATTCCTGGCATCGCCAGTTTAAATAATACTTTGGTGCTTCTCAGCAGCTCACCGATAATACCGAAAAGGTGTAAGCGTTATAGTTATGGTAAAAGGAAAGCTGTCGAATTATCCTCAATACTCTCGGAACATGTTTTTAATTTACTAGATCCTACTGCTGAAGAAGAGTGTGAAATAGATAATGCTAGGGAAATCATTCAGCAACTTGAGGAGAAATTTGGAAAAGCCGATATATTTAAGGAAAATTATCTTATACCAACAACTCTGCCAAAAAGTTTGTCAGCTTGCCAAATTCAAAGGGAATTCAACGTGTCCTTTCGTCCTGCAAAGCAGACAAAAAAGTTATAACATGAAACAGGAATATGTTCTTGGGCAGGAGTTTTATGAAGATGAATAACATCAGCCATGTATATGCCGGCAAATAAGATTTTATTGTTTTAGCAAAGGATGGAGTAAAGATAACAAGCATCGTAAAATGGTGTTACGCAATTTGAAAGAAGCATACTATATTTTCAAAAAAAAATATCCCACAAAAATTGAATTTTCTATATTTGTATCATATCTTTCAGGAAGTTTTTTTTGTCGCAATCAGCAGGAACTCATTTACCACCAGAATATTAAGCTACCTAGTACAAAAGCATATGTATTAGTTTTATGGAAAGAGTTCCTGCTGATTCCGCCAGAATAAAGTTTCCTGGACGATATGTTACAAATCTGGAAAATCCATTTTACAGATGCTTTTGTGTGGAACTGTTTCTGACAAAATTAAAACCCTTGAAGTGTGCCTCATTTTATTATTTACACCAATGTGTATTTATAATCTAGATTAACTCGAGAATAATTAATTTAGGCAAATGATACTAAATTTAATTATTAGCAAGTAGATTGCGTTTCATGATTTTGCGCTGTTGAAATCCGTATATTCAAAAACGTTCGAATATTTGAAACAAATAAATAAGCTTTTAAAATTTCATTTTCTCGCAGAAAGAAAAAAGAACTCATCTCAATTTTCTTAAAAAAGCCATTTCATTAGCAATTCTAGAGGGTGTAAAACATGATTACAACTCTCACGTAAATATAAAAATTTGCGAGATTTTATGATTCTACTGACACCCGAGAACAAAAGTGTAATAAAGGGAAGGGCTTTTACTGTTGTTGTTGTAATATGGTCGAAGAGCTTTTTTCTTATGCCCTTTGAGCTCGATAAATACATATGTACGTAATTATGGATCCCTTTTAAAGCACAGCACAATTTTTACAACGTCTATCTCGGATGGAGTTAAGTTTTGTCCTTTAAGCTTTCACGGGAATCAGCATGTAATGATTCTACTCAAAAATGTTGAAAACACATTGAGGAAAAGATATTTTGATAAAAAACATCATGACGATTTATACTGCCATTTACATTAATCTTCTACGAAGTAAAAACCCTGAAAACATTAATGCATAATTCAGTAAATTCATTTATTCAATTTATTTAAAATCAATTGATAAGAAAATCTTTAAATTAATTTTTATTGCACTTTTTCTTCAATAAAGTTTTAGAGACTTCCACAGCGGACCATAATTACTGGTATAGGTGGAAGATGTACTTTAAATATTTTACTATGAACAAATTTTTACATTTATAAACAAACTTATGTACGTACATATGTAGGTATTGAGAAAATGAAATATTGCAACCGATACCCCATACCTTGGGAAATGAGTCATTATGGTACTAGGGGGAGAGTAGTTTACGCACTTAAAACCCTTTAACATTCTACAAAGCTAGTTAAAGTGCCAAATGATAGCGACTATAAATGATTTGATTTAGAATCGTTAAAAATTTAAGTTTACAAATATTCTCAATTAGGTTGAGGTACAGGAGGACAAAGTCAAAAAATTAGATTATTTATCGTAATTTTTTCAAATTTTATCACTTTTCCCACAAAAATATACAAATTGTAAAAGCCAGAAAAGAATATGGATGTTATTATATTACAACTTAAGGGGACTCTATTGAATTATATTCCTAACACTGGTCAATGCTCTCTAACGTGCTCAGTGATGTGAGTACGAATAGGATAGTTAATAATGCAGTACTTAATATCATATCTGCCTTATGCTTTTTGTTCAATAATTCCTAGTATTGTTTTATATATGCCGTAAAAAAATCCGTTTAATTTTTACCAATATTTAAATCAAAGGGAAATGTTACAACGCGACAAAATAATACAGAAAATACTAATCCTATCTCAAATGTGCCAGTCATTAACACTCCTGTTTTAGAGTGGCACAGCTCAAATTGAAACCAAAATATGATATCACAGAAATAATTTTTTTTTTCAAAAAATTAAATTTAGTTACCTATTTTAATAGCCTATTGTAGCGAATAGCGAACCTGTCGTCAGCCCTACCCACATCCATCTTACCATGAATATCGATAGATGCTGCAACATGTACCTCCTGCTGCAAAACTTCACTTCGGGGATATATGTGAGTGGCCCCACAGTATGTTGCCGCTAGCGGTCAGCCGGCTGGGGTAGTTCTTGCCAGCCACATCCCCTCAGTGCTAGAAGCTGTGCGAAACGAGGTAAGAGAAGGAGAGACTTGCTCACCAGAATTAGGACTACGGACGGACAGGCGGACAGAATATAATAAAACAAACACAGCTTTGCCTCGGTTCGCCTCCACTGGTGCAACCTGAAAAATCCTGGAAATTTGAAAATAAATGCTAGAAGAAGAGATGAGCAAAAAGACTGTCTCGACTACGTAGGACTGTAATTTCTCCTGAACGCTGCTGCAACAAAATAGAGGAAATGAGGGCAACGCCGAACAATTATTCATAAACCCGGAGAATAATCAACGCCGCTGGGGAAAACTTGGAGAGTGATAGGGTGAAATGGAGCTGGTGGAGACTGCAGATGATGATGGAGTCTCGGCTTCGGCTCTGTAGGGCCCACCGGCCCCATCCACCCTGTCTAAGTGGTCAAAGCCCATTGTTTCCTTAGGCCCATTCCTCGTGTTTGTGTGTGTTCAGGTACCTTATCCTGGCCGTGCCCACTCCCGCAAGGGTTTTATTCACTCCGTTTTAGTGCAGTCGTTAGACAGAAAGAACAAAAGGGAACCGGACTGATTAAGGCAGCCAGATCCTTGATCCAAAACGAAGGGGAAAGGAGAACAAAGGCCTTCAAGTGTGGTTGATTTCAAATGAAGCTACTCCTTTATTTATTCATTATTATATTCCTTTTTATTTCTTTCTTTTTGCGATGGAGGAAACCCGATTTCAAAAGAAAATTTAAACATTATTATATATATATGTATGCTTAACCCTAACCCTTAACTAACTCTACTTTAAGTAAGCTGTAGCAATTTATTTAAAACCAAGAACAAACAAAGAAAACACAAAACCTCAAAGAACGAATCAGAAATATGGATAAACTAAATAAATCAATGGGACATATGTAATAAATAAAAGGATACCAAACTAACCCTATGGTCCACCTTAAACTTACACTGGTTCGGACTTAACCATAATCGGGGCTTCCTGCTAAATAAAAGAATGCGACAAAGCTGTGGACGTATGTTCACCTGCTTTTCGCCTCCCTCTTTCCCTTCGAGTATTTCAGGACTGGCGGTAGTTCCTTTGTTCGCACGAGTCGCTTTTCAGTTAACCCTCTTCTTTTTCTTGAAAATGGGAACGTATTTGGCGCCGCTACGTTTATATTAATTTTCAGAAAGCCAAAATGTCATTCCAGCTATTTCTCAGATGATAAAAAAAAACAATTCTGCTGTTTATTTAGTTTTCCAAAAAGAAATGAAAGTGGTCAATATGATGTAGGGTATCTTTCCAGTTTTCCACGTAGGAAGATCTTGAAGAAAGCGTGTTCGCACAACAATCAAAATCACAGGTGAGTGATAACCTATTTGAATACTAAATTTTCGATGAAAATATTTCCCCTATCTTTTCAGTTTACCGCGTGGAAAAATCTGGAAGAATGCACGTTAGCACAAAAAATCAAAATCACAGGTAAGCGATAAATTATCTGAACACTGATATTTTTCGATGCTAATATTTCCTTTATCTTTTCAGTTTCCCTCGTCTCAACAAAAAAAAACAAAGAAAGCTCAAAATCACCGAAAACATTCCCCGCGCGGTTACTACTTGTCACCAAAGTGCAGCCATTCTTGGCTTCTTCCACCGACAGGTGAGCATTCTCCTCGGATTTTTTCGAATCTCGGAATCTCGCTGGCGTCAGTGATACTGCCTGAGTACGGGTTTGTGTGTATCATCTGCCTGTAAATCGGTAGCATCTGTCAGCTAGAATATTCTAGGAATTCTTGGCGGGCTTGCTGTAATTACTGTCTTATATCAATGGACTGAGCAATTTGCTATTTTATGTGGCATAAATATTGCATTTCTGTGCTTCACCGTTAGAGCACCCTTTAAAACTTTTACTAGATAAAAAACTTGTAAAACTCAAACAAGCAGATGAAATTTTACACCCGAAAATCGATATAAATTAAAAAATATATTTTCCAAAATATATAGAAATTGAATTCTGTAATCATAGAAATTTAATTCTGCGAAACTTCTATCCTTCACCTAAGTATGAATTTACTCTTGCTGCAGAAATCTACCTCTGCTTCATTTTCACCCCTCACCTAAATAGGACTTTACTTCTACTGCAGAAATTTAATTCTGTGGTAGAAATTTACTTCTGCTTTCACACTCCAGTCTAACACACTGCAGCATACATATAGCAGTTACACCCCGCAACGCTTCCATTTTTCTTACAAAGGCATTTTGTTTTATACTCTGCGGATTACATACAGTAAAGTTAACACTGTAACTTTCACACTGCAGCACTCCCATTTTGCTGCAAATGCTGTGTGTCCCCACACGTATCGGCATACTCCCAAAAATCCTATTTGGTTCGTGAATTTAATTGCCGATTTTCTTCTTCTTCTTTTCGCGGAACTTACAGCTGAATTTTAATTTGATACATTTTTTCCTTATTATATTTTAATTTGTTAGTAGATTTAAGTGAATGAAATAATTTGTTAGGGAATTGAATTGTATGATATTAGTTTTAAGCAGTATATATTGAATAAATAATTTAGTGTTTCAAAGGCTGAGTAATCTATTTATCAATCGAAACCTCCTTCGCTTGAGCTCAGTTCTCACAAGCCTACTTGACCAAAATACCGTAGTAAGAAAATTGCATATGAGTTTTGTAAGGTGTAAAATCTAAATCATGAAGGAAAGATATCCTTAAGGTATTCTGATTAAAAATGGCCCACAAAACCTTTCAATTTTGTAATGCTCAGATTGTTTTGTTTTGATTTTTGAGGGTGTAACTTCTGTTGCTCTCTGCTTTACATATTAATGGAACAGCATTTTTTCATTACCGGAGATTTCACTCAAGTATTTTATATAACCTATTCTTACAAAAATTCTTCGCCAAAAGGATGATAATTTTTACTAATTAATTTCTCGAAAATTCTTGGCAGTGAAAATAACTATAGCTAATCTTTAAGTTGATATCTTATTTTATTCGTGGCGAAAATGGTGAAAAGGGTGAACAATCAGCGAATTTGAAAATTGCAATGAATAAACTTACTAGATATCTCTGATCAATGGATCCAAAAGTTCGATTTTGCTATATGTCTTACACATATACCTATCAAAAATGGTTCCAGTTATATTAAGAAATATTGCTGAGAAAGACATCAATTCCCTTATAAAGCACGACGTCCAAAAGTAACTAATTAAAAGGTGATAATTATTGTTATATTGAAGCTTTCACCTCTACTCTCTTTTGAAATTAACTTACAGAAATACCAGAAATCTTTAGAAAAATTTATTCAATTAAAGTTAAAACTTTTCAATAAAATTATGAAGTCAGAATATGACTTTAATTCAAACTAGATTTTCACTTCAACTGCGACAAGAGGAACTTTATAAGCCGCTTAATTAGAATTCACGCTTAATAGGATATAGCATACAATTTTCACACATACCCAACCCAACATCGGTGATAAGACACTTTAAAGAAAAGTAGATTAAATTGAGAACTTCCTTAGCGAGGTTAATTGAAACTTGAGTTGTCACGTTTCTCGTTCTATCTTTCCACCGACATGGGTATAATTTCCCGCAGATATTTAATTTAAATCTAGATCTGCATAGCTATGGCTTTGTGAATTTCGGAAAATTCAACTCAACAAAGAACGTGCAATTTTCATGGCTTAAAATTTGAAGTCAGAATAACTAAGAATTGATCGAATCAATTGTCACAAACGAAAACAAAGTGAACTAGAAGAAAATTAAGTTTAAGGGATATTTTGTATTTATGTTTTATAGGCATATCAGAAAAGACAGGAATTTCTAAGTTTTTCGTTATCAATAGATATGCTTTGGTATAATAAGCTAAAACATCAAATTATCTATAAAGAATGTATAAAAATTCCACTTTTTAATAAGAGATGTATATTTGTATGCGGGGTCGAAGCAGCTCCATCTAAATTGTTCCTAGTTAATCTCAACGGCATTTAGGAAAAACTTTAAATGACGTTTATCCAACAGCAGCAATTAAAGGTCGTTAAAGACTGAAAGCTGAGGACAGAGTTGTGGGAGCAATTAGATTCTATCAGCTGTATTTGAAGAATATATTCAAAAAACGTGCTACTACTGACAATATAAATATAAAGAATGAATAGACTGATCTTGCTATTTGGAACAGTGTGGACTATCGAAACCTATTTTTTTTTTAATGGAACTAAAGCCAGATATAGTTAATAAACGTAAACCACCGATACAAATTCCTCTTAATGATAACTTTAAGTATAAGAATCATCTAGCAAGGATGGGAGCTGTTGACATCCCTGCAACTGAACCTCGTCCTACTTGGGAGGAGAGCCTGAAGTAACCCAAAACGTTCTGTGTGCTTGTCCGACCTTTGTCCAGAGCAGGCTGGATACTCTTGGCACCTATCTGTGTATCAGCTGAAAAACTTATCTCACGAAGACCTAGTGTGCTTCATTAAGAGGACAGGAACGTTTGGGGAGAGGGTTTCTAGCAGATCGTTAGAGCAAAATGGGCCGCCCTGGTCACCGTGCTTGAGATCTCTCGTTCCCTTGCGTATAAAAGATAATATGCTGAATATGATATAACCAATCGCTCTACATATACTAATCAGCCGAATATATATATCTTGTATTTTTAATACAACCCTAAAATTTAAAACGAAGATTCATTGTTAGTTAGTAAGTTTTAATTACATCGTAAGACCGGGGTGGGTACTATTGGAGCCTGGCGTTAATCCAAGTATTCTATGTGAGCTCCCCATATTCCGATAATTCGGATTTATAATTGTAACTGATTTTGATAATTTCAATTGTGGTGTAACTCGGTTTTGTCACCCACAAAGGACTGGGAGTGCTTCTGACTTCGCCAGGAAGTTGCACCAGCCCCGTCGATATCAAGCCTTAGTAATCGGCTATGCACAGCTTTATTGATAATCTTCTAATTTATTCTTTAATAGACGTTATTAGGATTTTGCACAATTAATTTAGAACTTTTATTGGTAGTCTTTCAATTTATTCTTCGATAGGAATGAATAAGATTAGCACAATTAATATAGAACTTTTATTGATAATATACTTTGAATTTATTCCTTAATAGGAACGATTAAGATTAACACAATTAATATAGAACTTTTATTGATAATATACTTTGAGTTTATTCACTATTAATATAGAACTTTTATTGGTAATATACTTTGAGTTTATTCACAATTAATATAGAACTTTTATTGATAATATACTTTGAGTTTATTCACTATTAATATAGAACTTTTATTGGTAATATACTTTGAGTTTATTCACAATTAATATAGAACTTTTATTGATAATGTTTCAATCTATTCTTTAATAGAAGTTAACAAGATTTACTCAACTAATACAAAACTTTTACTGATAATATACTTTGAATTTATTCCTTAATAGGAATGATTAAGATTACACAGTTAACATAGAACTTTTATTGATAATATACTTTGAGTTTATTCACAATTAATATAGAACTTTTATTGATAATGTTTCAATCTATTCTTTAATAGAAGTTAACAAGATTTACTCAACTAATACAAAACTTTTACTGATAATATACTTTGAATTTATTCCTTAATAGGAATGATTAAGATTACACAGTTAACATAGAACTTTTATTGATAATATACTTTGAGTTTATTCACAATTAATATAGAACTTTTATTGGTGATATACTTTGAATTTATTCTTTGAATTTATTCCTTAATAGGAATGATTAAGATCACACAATTAACGTAGAATTTGAATGTATTCCTTAATAGGAATGATTAAGATCACACAATTAACGTAGAATTTTTATTGATAATGTGTCAGTTTATTCTTTAATAGAAGTGATCGAGATTTACTCGATTAATACAGAACTTTTACTGATAATATACTTTGTTAATCTAAATGGTTAAGATTTGCGCGGAACTAACCCCGAAAGCTTTTTTCTAGAATGAAGTCGCCCGCCGGTTCTTGATAGACTGCCTCGATGATCTTTTCAGCCGCCCCTACATGCTTTCGCTGCCAACGTTGTTTTCCACGCTTTTTTGCTGATCGAGCGATTTCGCGATAAAAATGTGTGTGAGAAAAATAATCGCGCGTTGTTTTTTTGATGTTGAGAAATGTCGGGAGGAAATATCCTCTACTAAGAAATATTGTATTTCTTATCGTTGGTGGGCAAAAGGCCCCACTTCAGCATTTTTGCATGTGAGCAAACAAAGTATACAAATTGTACACTTTGTATGACGGGAAATGAAATGAAATATTTTGTTATCGGGAGTACATATTTGCACGGGTATGCAATGTACTCAGGTTGGTTAGGCGTTATGAGTGCGAACTCATAACACCATCCCCCATAGAAAAAGAAAATTCCTACGTCTGATCAGGAGTAGGGATTTTCGATGAGCACTTGCCACACAAATCAAGATGAGGAGAAAAGAGAGAAAGAGAAAAAGGATAAATTTCTATATATATAGTAGTCCGATTTTTTTTTATGTAGATTTTTTCGTTCTCTTTCGCTTAATTTCTTATAGTCTAATTTCCATCGGTTTAGCAATAACTGATGAGATTGAAATTTCCAAAATATATCACCCATTTATTATTTACAAAACTTACTTATTACTTACATACTTATTAAATTGTATTATGTTTAATTATTCCTTATTATATGCTCCTGTGACAAACAAGGCGTTCAACTGGTAACTCTCCCACTTGAGACGTTCTTATAATTTTTTTGTTGTCGACCAGTGGATAAAAAGGGGGTTTACATAATTCCTTTACATAGTGGGCTGGGCCCATCCTCTTTAGAGGTTACATTTATACTTAATTCTTGTGCTGTTACACTAGTTGCGTTGCTGGATTCAGAGAATTTCCCTCTTTGTTTCATGAAATAGAAGTACGCAAAAACGAAAATCAAAACAACGACGATAATAGTGGTGTATGAAATAGAATAGTGGTGGATGTCGTGAGCATTCAGACCCTGATCTTCGATTTGCCTTATTTCCTTTATAGAGGAACTTAACCGTTGCAGTTCGTTGTCGGAGGAAAATTTCAAGAGGTGCGTTCTGGTGGTGTTAGCAATTGGGAGTTTAATAATGTTAGGAAATCTCAAAGATGTAGATAGGTTCAAGATAGGGACGTAGTAATTGTGTATTTCCGTGTTTTTAGACGAATGGGGTTGGATAGTTAGTGTATCGCCTCGCAGGTAACACTTGTCCGACAGTTCCAGTATTCCAGTACCCAGTAGGGTTTGGGGGGAAATTTTGTTAACACAGACTTCGTCTAGTGTAGTGTTCTTGGTTAGGACAAAAAGCCATTTGTTCGCTTGTGAAAGCTGGATCCAAAAGTTACCTGGGGTGGCCTTCCGTATGTGGCAAGAGTCGGGCAATTTAGTGACGTGCTTTAGAAGCTCAATTTCACAGATGTTGTTTTCCGGATGCACGCTAAATATTGGGTGCATTAGTCGGCAAAGGTAATGAAAAGCATCTCGGGTGAGGCAATTCTGAAAGTCGAAGTTATTGAGGGTATAGTAGTGTTCTCGATTATAATCAACTACTAGATAGTGGACGGATGGCTGGATGTAGACGAATTCG
This sequence comes from Dioctria linearis, assembly GCA_963930735.1. NCBI lineage: Eukaryota > Metazoa > Arthropoda > Insecta > Diptera > Asilidae > Dioctria > Dioctria linearis. The sequence goes on from OZ005740.1 coordinate 57,384,069, forward strand.
TTTTCATAGGTGGTTGGCATTGGGGTTACTTTATATAGTTGGTATGCCATACGATAGGGTAAGGGTATTTTGAATTCGAAAATTATTTTATTTTCACTTCTAGCTGTGCTTGTCTGGCTCAACGCGTATATGCCGAACAGGTCCTGTAGGCCGGGGGAGATTGGGAGCCTCAGGTTATCGGGGAGCTTCTGTTGTATTACTAATAGAGCGTTTCTTAATTGGTTAGGAGTCAGTATAGCGGGGTGCGGCTTGCCATGTTTCACGTCTATCATCAAATCGAGGATAGAATTTATGGTAGACTCGTATCTCATTAACGAGAGTGTTACGGCATTAATAATTGACTCTATTTGGAGCGTCATGTTGAACTGAGATTCCGAGACGAGCGTTGTGTTCATTAGTACTTCCAGATTCTTAATCCTCCCATCCAAAGACAAAAAATGCGCCCTAATTTCGTGCTGACTCCTGTTGAAAATATTAACCGTCGTGTCTATTATCGACGTATGGTTCCTCAACAGGCCGAGGAGGCGCCTTTGATCAGTTTTCACACTGTCAATCAGGTGATCGTACTTAATGGCGTCATCCTCGTCTAGAGTTCCGAAGAGCATTTTACTCAGGGAACCCACTGCGTTAAAGGGGCTGCGTCTTTGTCGAACACTAAGGGGAGACAACAAGCTTTCCTTATCCTTAATGTTATCGAAGATATTCAAAATCTGTTTTAAAGAAGCTTGGCAGAGGAGGGGGTTGTCTGCGTAAGAGGTTAACCGTTGACAAAGACTTTTGATTACGCGTACGTTACCCTCTATTAGGTTGAACTCATAATTCAGACCTCTCAGGTCAAAGTAAACGATGATATGCCACTCTTGGCTAAAAAGGCCCACATTACCTGTTTCCTCGAAGTAAATCCCTGAGTTACCTTCCAAATAAGTGACGTTTAGCCCAGTCGCGGTGCTCCATAGATTTAGTAGTTGTATAGATAATAGGAGTTTGCCCTTGTTTGACATCCTGAAAAGGGAGAGAGCTTGACTTACTCGACGTACAATTTCAAATCATTATTATGTACAATCTTAATTTTACTTCCTATCTTAATGGTGGTATTCTCGGGAGAATTCAATTCTACAACGTCGTACGGTCCGAGCCAGAGCGGCGAGAGTTTGGACCTTTTTGCATGACTCCTAAGAAAAACCTTATCTCCGAGATTAAAAGAACGCTCTACTGAACTTTTGTCGTAATAACCCTTCGATTTTTGTTTAGATTTCAGAATGTTGTAGAGGGAATAAAGGTAGCGATGGTGTCAGAGTTGGGTAACTCAGTGCGAGTTTCACCCTGACGGGCATGTTGTCGTGTTACTGCGTTAACAGTACTATCGACAGGAGGTATGCGACTTAGAGCGTCCGCATTGGAGTTCAGTCTTCCCGACTTATAAATTATACAATAGTCGTATTCTTCTAATCGAATACGCCATCTCATCAGTCTTGAAGTAGGGTTTTTTAGATTCATGAGCCAGGTAAGTGGCTGATGATCAGTTATAATGGTAAAACGTCGACCATATAAGTAGGGTCGGAATTGTTCAACAGCGAACACAATAGCGAGGAGCTCCTTCTCAATAGTAGAATATTTTATTTCAGTCGAATTAAGGGTTCGACTAACGTAGGAGACAGGTCTATCCTTGCCTACTTCGCCTTGCGAAAGTACAGCGCCAATAGCGAAGTTACTAGCATCGGTAGTGACCAAAAATGGTTCATCGAAGCAAGGATATTTCAGGATAGGAGCAGTGATAAGTTTAGATTTCAATGTTCTAAAGGCTTCATCGCAAAAGGCGTCCCATGTAAAGGGCACATCCTTTTTAGTGAGGTAAGTAAGGGGTTTTGCGACTTTCGCGAAGTTGTCAATGAATCTACGATAATATCCCACGAATCCTAGGAATGATTTGATATCCTTGACCCGTTTTGGGGTGGGGTAGGTCCTTACGACTTTAATCTTTTCTGGGTCGGGATGAATGCCCTTTTCGTCTATCACATGTCCTAAATAAGTGATTTGCCTTCCGAGAAAATTGCATTTGTCAGGTTGCAACTTCAGTCGATGGTGTCTCAAACGGTCAAAAACTTTAACGAGCTTGGCATTATGGTCCCTAAGACTGCACCCATGAACCACAATGTCGTCCATATACACGAAACATTCTATGCCTTGTAGTCCCGATAGGACGTTGTTCATTAACCTCTGAAATGTAGAGGGGGCATTCTTCAGTCCAAAAGGCATCCTATTGAAGTGAAAGTGTCCGTACGAAGTACTGAAGGCAGTCTTCTCTTTGTCGACTTCGTCCATCTGGATTTGATGGAACCCGTTCGCTAAGTCCAGAGAGGAAAAATATTGAGACCTACCCAGTTGGTCTAGTATATCTGTAATGTTGGGCAAGGGAAAGGAATCACCGACAGTTATGTCATTTAGCCGCCGGAAGTCTACAACCACTCGCCAGCGCTTGTTTCCTGCTGAATCGGGTTTCTTGGGAACAAGCAGCAAGGGGGAATTCCACGGGCTTGAGCTTGGGCTTATGATCTCCCGTTCCACCATTTGGGTTACCTGGTTGCCGATTTCCGTCCGTTGAGACTCCGGTAGTCGGTAGGGTTTGACGTTTACAGGGGCTTTATCGGGAAAAGTTTGAATCTTATGACGGACTGAATTAGTTACTGTAAGAAAGTCACCCTCCAAGTGAAATATATCGTTATAATCTCGACAGATTTGCAATATGCTGTCTGCCTCTTCCGAGTTACAGTGCTCTAGGTTGAGTCTCTTCTTTAACTGGTTAAGACGTTTCTCGACTTTGTTTTCCATATAAAGACTTTGGACTATAGAATAGTCATCTAAAGGTTCGGCTTCCAGTTTTAGAGTGTTTAGGTTTACGGAAACGTCTTCGTCTCTTACGTTTAGTAGTATTAGATTAGCCTTGCCATATCGGGGGCTAGAAATAGAGTTACCTAAGTACACACCAGGTATAGGTTCGTGTCTGGTTACCAAAAAGTCTTTTGTTTGCACTGTAGGTACTCGTACAATGGTTCTTGATCTAGGAGGCAGTTTTACAAAATCCAGCTCTAATTCTTCCGTGACAACACTTGTCTTGCTAGTTACACCAGGTTTAGATTCTTTGTTTTTGGCATTAGGGTTAAGATTATCTACTTCATCTTTGTTAGTAAAATCTTTTGTTGGTCCAGAGTGTTTCGAATGAGGAGTGCAGGCACCTATACAGGTCGTTAAGTCCCCATCTTGCGGAACGTCTGTCGCTTTCAGACTGGGTTTACCTACTCTTGGAATTGTGTACATTTTATCACTACAGCCGGAACCCTCTATCAGTCCAGGGTGATCCGAATGAGGAGTGCAGGCACCTATACAGGTCGTTAAGTCCTCATCTGACGAGACCCCAACCGGTTCTGACAGAAGATTCCCCCCAAAATTGTCTTCTTTGCATCTGATTATTCCCTTTTCATAGTCAATGCCACACGCGTGTTCGCGCAGAAAGTCATGTCCAAGAATTCCGTCATATTTTAGGTTTACATTACCATCAATTACATGAAATGGGTGTTCAATTAAGACGCCAAAATCGAGGACGCCAAAGGCTAGTCCCAAGGTAGACATTTTGTCACTTGAAATAGTTGTGACATTAGTTTTTTGTGAAGGATATATTAAACAGTCACCTTTAGCTAGGCTGGCTTTGTAGAGGCTTATTTCGGCTCCCGTATCTATCAGAAACGTACTGAGCCCATTTTTAGATAAGGAAAACGGTATTGTAAGGGTGAGGGCGTTTTGACTTATATTTAATTTAGCGTCTGCGATTGATTTTCGTGTATCTCGGCTTGAGTACTTATTTGATTTAGGCGTGCTGGTGTGCCGAGTTTCTTCAGCCGCCAAGATGAGTTTTCCGGGCGATGAGATTGTACACTAGTAGAGGCCCCTTTCAGCTCATCCGAAAAATGAACTAGCGTATTGCGCCGATTAGTCTGTTCTCGTGGAGCTGGTACTCTACTGACTGTATGTAATTGGTCTTGCCTTCTGGGCGATTGATCGGCTTTCCTCGCGTTGTTATACTCGCGGGATCTACATTCCTCGATGTGGTGACCCGGCCTCTTACAATATGCACAATGGGTCCTATAGTCTTCCTTCTTGACATTGTTAGGAAAGGGTGGCCGTGTCCCTTTATTGACGAAACATTGTTCGAGGGTATGTCCGCTACGCCTACAGTGGGTACAGTAGAGATTAGCGCTTGGTCGAAGATGGGGAAGATGAACGTGTTGTCCTTCAGTCTTTATTACTGGGGACTTATGGTTGTGGACAAAATTTGTATTGAGTGTGGAGGGAGAGTTCTTTTCAATGCGGGATGCTTGTTCCGTCGCATAGTTTATTGCTTCACGCAACCCGGTCTTTTGAGCTGCTTTGGTGAGGATACGGAGCTGATCGTTACGTATTCCGTCCTCGAAAGCTTGTAAGGCGAGTTTTTTGTTCTCACCAAGAAGTAGGTTCTGGAGAGTAACATCAGTGACTGAAGTAGCTGTGGCGCTATTTAAGAGGGCAAGCTGTTTGTTAACTCTCTGGGCGTACTCTTTTACGTCTTCCTTATATTGTTGGCGAGTTTTCATTAGCTCGTTTTGCAGAGTGGTACGAGATAAGACTTCAAGAAATTGGTCTTGAAGCTCCCTCTTTAACTCGCACCAACGGTGATGGGTCCCGTACTGGATGGCATCATAAGCGCGTCCAGTGAGTTTTGTCTTTATTATACTTAAAAAGACGGCCTTTTCCCCTTCGTTTCGTGAATCTACTTGGAATAGGTCACAACAAGAGAGGAAACGTTGGAGGTCGCGAGGATTTCCGTCGAATTCGGGGATAATAAGTTTCGCGTCGGAGAATGATAAATGCACACTATTAGGTGTCGAGACAGAACCACTTCCTCCAAGAGGGGGAGGAGGGGGAGGAGGAGTAGGCGGGTTATCTGGCATCCTGAGTCCCTTTTGGACAGTACGACCACTGCGTAGGGTAAATATTTTGAATTTGAAAACGATGTATCACTGGTGAGGATTAATTAGTAGTATACATGTAGTAAAGTAGGATGCTATTCTAAGGTAGGTACCTCGTCCCAGTACAGACCTCGTTTCTATTCCTTATTATCTACGCTAGTCATACAACTGTGTAGAAGGATACAGACAGTTTAAAAATTCGTTCCTAGCTAGGTAAATTCGTGTTGGTATTCCGTACAAGCAAAAAGAAAAAACAAAAAGAACGCAGGTAATTAGGCGCAGATGTTAGAGGTCATAAGTCACTTAAACGCCCATGTTGCATAAAATTAAAACAATAACATACTAACATCTCGAATCAACCAAGAAAGCAAACGAACAGAGATCATGTATTCAGCAGTTGTAAGCCGATTAGAATGGAACGCTTCAATAAAACAATCAGTCATCACCAAATTAGCAACTATCGCCCATCATACACTTTGCAGTAATCCACCAACTCAAAACTGTTATGGCGTGGAGATGCATAAGGGCCGCAGGAAAAAAAACGCTTTAAGTTGTTCAGTTTCCTTTGTAGTTAGATTAGGTTTAGCTCTAGAATGGTCCACTCACGATTCCACCATTATGAGAGTATTATCATGAAATAAATTGAATTGAATTGAGTTGAATTGAAATGCCCAAAAATATTTTATCAGTCGTTAGTGAGTAGGCAATGGATGTACCGACAAAAAAAGTTAAAAAGAAAATTGGATATAAAATGTACATCCTGCCTTCGATAAAATAAAATAATTAGTGGTTTTCCGTTTCCATTAATAGAGTTTCATAAATATGCCGAGGGAAATTCTCACTTTCACAGTAATATATACAACATATGTATAAAAAAAAGCACTTTATATATATCTATTTGGAACTAAATCTTTTACAGAGTATAAGTACATCCGACTTACTTGGAGTTTACCAGCCGCTGATTACCGGTTCCATCCATCGAGTTCTGCTCCATTACAGCTTGAACCTGCGTCCGTCCAATGGTCCAATATTGTGCCTTGCCTGGAGGTCCTTTCCTTCCAGGTCTTTCATAAACTATTGGTAGGATTTAAATATCCCACACCGCTGCCACCAGATTTTTATGTGGTGTAACTCGGTTTTGTCACCCACAAAGGACTGGGAGTGCTTCTGACTTCGCCAGGAAGTTGCACCAGCCCCGTCGATATCAAGCCTTAGTAATCGGCTATGCACAGCTTTATTGATAATCTTCTAATTTATTCTTTAATAGACGTTATTAGGATTTTGCACAATTAATTTAGAACTTTTATTGGTAGTCTTTCAATTTATTCTTCGATAGGAATGAATAAGATTAGCACAATTAATATAGAACTTTTATTGATAATATACTTTGAATTTATTCCTTAATAGGAACGATTAAGATTAACACAATTAATATAGAACTTTTATTGATAATATACTTTGAGTTTATTCACTATTAATATAGAACTTTTATTGGTAATATACTTTGAGTTTATTCACAATTAATATAGAACTTTTATTGATAATATACTTTGAGTTTATTCACTATTAATATAGAACTTTTATTGGTAATATACTTTGAGTTTATTCACAATTAATATAGAACTTTTATTGATAATGTTTCAATCTATTCTTTAATAGAAGTTAACAAGATTTACTCAACTAATACAAAACTTTTACTGATAATATACTTTGAATTTATTCCTTAATAGGAATGATTAAGATTACACAGTTAACATAGAACTTTTATTGATAATATACTTTGAGTTTATTCACAATTAATATAGAACTTTTATTGATAATGTTTCAATCTATTCTTTAATAGAAGTTAACAAGATTTACTCAACTAATACAAAACTTTTACTGATAATATACTTTGAATTTATTCCTTAATAGGAATGATTAAGATTACACAGTTAACATAGAACTTTTATTGATAATATACTTTGAGTTTATTCACAATTAATATAGAACTTTTATTGGTGATATACTTTGAATTTATTCTTTGAATTTATTCCTTAATAGGAATGATTAAGATCACACAATTAACGTAGAATTTGAATGTATTCCTTAATAGGAATGATTAAGATCACACAATTAACGTAGAATTTTTATTGATAATGTGTCAGTTTATTCTTTAATAGAAGTGATCGAGATTTACTCGATTAATACAGAACTTTTACTGATAATATACTTTGTTAATCTAAATGGTTAAGATTTGCGCGGAACTAACCCGAAAGCTTTTTTCTAGAATGAAGTCGCCCGCCGGTTCTTGATAGACTGCCTCGATGATCTTTTTCAGCCGCCCCTACATGCTTTTCGCTGCCAACGTTGTTTTCCACGCTTTTTTGCTGATCGAGCGATTTCGCGATAAAAATGTGTGGAGAAAAATAATCGCGCGTTGTTTTTTTGATGTTGAGAAATGTCGGGAGGAAATATCCTCTACTAAGAAATATTGTATTTCTTATCGTTGGTGGGCAAAAGGCCCCACTTCAGCATTTTTGCATGTGAGCAAACAAAGTATACAAATTGTACACTTTGTATGACGGGAAATGAAATGAAATATTTTGTTATCGGGAGTACATATTTGCACGGGTATGCAATGTACTCAGGTTGGTTAGGCGTTATGAGTGCGAACTCATAACACAATGATGCAGAAGTGACGCGTTGATTTATAGAAAGTTTTCGTTTCATTTCATTTATTTCAATTCGAGTTAAAATTATAAATGACATTTTAATCATAAATAAGAAAAAAAGAAAATTTTGGACTAAGTGCATTTGATAAATTGAAAGTTTGGAGATCTCTATTACGAGTGAGATAATCAATGAAAAAGAAATAAATTTCAGCCCAAGCTGGAATAAATAAAAGAAGAGACATGGTCTTTCCATCAGAAAATATATACATAACGGATAATCGCATTAAATTCCAAGGTGAATTTCCTTTCCAATGTAGAGTCTATTGAACACCAAAGTTCAAATCTGTAAATGTCTATTGGAACCAACAAAATTTGTGTAATAGGCTGACATAGTTTCCTCTTGACTAAAAGAAACAGATAACAAAAGTTTGCGAAGTGCTGTGTAGACTCCAAAAAACAGAATTATATTCTTCTGAATGGACTGAAAGTCCCAACCGTTTTGTTAAATATAAAAACATAATACCTAAACTCATTGCTTTAGACCTTCATAGGAATCGTATTTAACTTTACAACACACCTGGAATATATCTCTCAATCCGATAAATAACAATTGTCTCAGATTTGTAGACATTAACCTTCCGGAAGTGGGAAGTGAGCTACTGTGTATTTCTAGAAAAGCAGTAGACGTACACGTTAGTCGGTGGTCAACTCTCCTCCATGTCTTTGTGTCCTGATATTGTAGTTTGCGGTCTTACAGGCCGCATACATACGGTAGAAATATGTTAATTTTTTACCATAGCGAACAAATCAGAAAAACAAGGGCTGTTATTCATAATTAATTAGGAGTATTGTTAGCATGAATATTTGAGTTTTTCTTTTTTGTATAAAAAGTAAAGATGTCGTTTTTTGATAACAAAAAGTTAATAAGTTGTTTGAAAATTAAACAGCTGTTTTATCTTCTGAAAATTGTTATACTATATACGAGCGGTCCCTGTTGTTCGTGTCCCATCAAGGGGTGCCACTTCCGGAAGGTTGAGATATGTTTTGCTACATTCTCAGCCTAATAGTACTCATCATATATTTAAGAAAAACGCACCTCTCAATATGTTTAAAAATGTGTTGTGTAGCGGAATTAGAAAATTGATGTGCTTTTTATATTAATTTTTTTATGAAAAATATCCTACTTGTATCTAAATTCTGTGGAACTCAATGTGTGGAATTTAATGCAAACTATAACTAAAACTCTCAATTCCATTTCAGGAAAAAGCTACAATTACTCTGAATTTAAATCTTATGCAAAAACTACAATTAGATTTTATTTTAAATGCTAAACCTACAATTAATTTAAATTCAAAGTTAGGTAAAAATTGAATTGAAATTCCAAGACGGGGCAAAACTAACTCTAAATGAGATAATTTAATTTTCAATTACATGAACAAATAACAAAAAATCAACAGCAGTTAATATACGGATCGATAACAGGATTTTTTTCAAATTGCATGTAAAATTGCCCTGCTCACGCATATAATAATGCTGTGTCAATTTTCCTAATCAAAATTGTCATACAAAAAAAAAACGGAAATGATTAAAATAAAGAAATAATGAAAGGAAAAAAATGTGCATCCAAAAATTTTTACTAAAAAATTACTAAACCAAAAATTGAAAATAATAAAGAAATTAAAATTGCATACAAAATAGCAATGTCCCACCTTGGGGACTTAGTAGTTCTTATCACAATTTGACCAAAAATATTTGTTGCCACTGGAGCACAACCTTGTTTCCTCGCTCGTAGAGAAAAACTAAGAGACCTGTCTAGTAGCCAGTGCCTTTTATAGACTGTCAGCAGGCATTTTCGCTCAGAAATCAGAATCCACAACATATTTTAAATTTTCACAGAATTATTTCCATTTTGTTCAGTATAAAACTTGTCATTGTCCGACGTCTTTACCTTGAATTTTCCAATAAAACTTTTCGTTTAATTATAAAATTTTCAATATTTGCCAAAACATAGTGAATCATACATTCCCCACCATAATTTTGTAAAATTCTCTTGTGGAACTTAATTTTCCTTTCTCTCTTTCTCACATATTTTCTCTTTCCTTCTGATTACGGGAAATTGGAAATTATAAAAATCGCGAATATCTCCGTTATTTACGCGATTAAGGGCGTGTTTTTAATATTGTCACATTTGACGATGTTGACGCTCTCTTGATTCATTCATTTATGCTCCTGTGCAGTCTATGCATGGAAGTTTAAAAACGAATTTCTGTGTACATGTGATTTTCTTGACAAAACAATCAACGACCCGGTTCATATTTATAGGCTATGAAAACCATTATATTTCCACAATAATAATAATACCGTATGCATGTATAATATGTATGGCATTTTAAATAAATTATATTAAAATTGTTCATATTAAAAAAGTACAACGAAATCACCAAATGCAAAGCAATACTGCGCGGGCATGTCGAAACGATATATTTCATCAGTCGTTGCTTGAATCGCAGTGATTGCAAAAATATTCGTGCAGCTCTTTTTTTGCATATCACAGAATTTAAAATCAATAAATGTGACGTTAAATGAATCGCAGAGAGGATTTAAAAGCTCTTATTTGTGCACATAGGATCAAATGTGCATATTTGACGACTTTAAAAACACGACCTTACCTCTGATCTGGCAACGAGAAGTATTGTGAAAATATGAAGTTGACAGTTCGAGTTTTCATATTTGCTAGTGTCGCGTTGTGCTTTATTTTAGTGTTTCTAGTGTTTTTAGTAAGGTAAGTTTACCTTTTTAATGTGATTGTAATAAATTGTGAAAATTTTCATGGAATGAAGGTGATTATAATTCATTGATTTAGCCTGTAATGACTATAAATACTAATCAGGAGGTGTACGAATGTGGTCATAAGCTTCCTTGCTTCTGATTAAATTCTGTCAAATGTACAGGAACAACAAATTTCTTCGCAAATTAAGATTTCGGTCTGTCTGTGTTGTTGTTGATTTGAAATTTGTTTGAAAGAGAACTTAAGCAAAGTTATTGTATTGTGTGTGCTCTGTAATTCATTGCTTTGTGTGTATTTTTATAATTAACTACAAATAATTTTAATAGTAACTTTCCTTCATTTCAGGTAGACTTTAATCGATTCAATCAAATTTTGTATACCCTCGGAAACAATTTATCATACCGGACTGAAAATTACGAAAATTAATATAATTCGAATTTCATGAAGTATTTCGATCAATCCTGACCTTCCTAAAGAATCTCCACTTATTGGAAACTTCAAAATCGATCGAGTGATAATAAACTTTAATATAATGTGATGAATCTACTGTAGTCGTATGCAAGAAAGCAATGTAGCAATTTCGGGAACTAATAATCTACTAAAAAAAAAGTCATGAATATAATGTGAACAAAAACCGATATATGAAGCAGCAATACATGAATGATCTATGTTTACAACAAACCGCCTCTCTCTCCCGCACAATTAAAACCTTGATTGAACTGTTATTTGATTTTGAACTTATCCGTATTCTGTTTTTTTGGCTTTTAGATTTCTAAGGAAAATATAGGGTGAACCTAACCCCACTTTTTCAGTTTTTCCTTTATAACTTTGATGGTTGTAATCTAGTGACTTGGGAATTCGTACTCATAAATATAGCTTGAAATTACTATACTAAGGATTTTCGAAAATCGGTATTTTTTCAGATTTCCCGGAGAAATATTCCCATTCCGGAAAGGTGCGAATAATTTATACCTATATGTTAAAAAATATTGTTACAAGCAAAACTGCATAAAACTTATAGAGTAAACTGGGAACTTTTGTTGTCAGACATTAAGGGCCGTATTCACCAAGCGAAATTAAAAAAAATTTCAATTAAAGCTATTCACCAACCACTCTTACCGAGTAGATTTAATGAAAATTTAATTTTAATTTAATTTTAAGTGAGACCTTACCCTCTCTTAAATAAATTTAATTTCGATATCAGCTGATTTAAATGTCATGTAGTCAAATGTCATATTTTTAATAGCGGTGTTAAAAGTTTGAAGAAGCAAGAATTTAACTCCCTAGATATATTACGATATCAGTGAATAGAATCACGGTTTTTAGTTTCAATATCGAGAGACGATAATGAATCTTCAGATGAAGAGTTTATCGTGTTATTAGAAGAATAGCATTATATTCCGGCGTCGCCAAAGAAGAGAATAATTAGAAAAAGGCGAAACATGTTCCTAAAATATGATGACGATTCCTTCGAGTGTACCATAGATTCAGACTACCCAAAAGTCTCGTCATAGAAATGGTGGGCAAATTGAAAGGAAACTAGAGTTTCAGTTAAATAGAAATAATCCTGTTTCTGTGAAAGACCAAATACTCATTGCCCTTAGATATTATGCAGGAGGAAGTTTCCAAATAATTAATGAAGATTTATTTGGCCTTTCTCAGCCTACCATAAGCAGAATAATTCTAAGGGCGTCAAAAGCAATTTCATCATTAGCAGAGGAATATATTCGTTTGCCTGAAACCGAGGAAGAATTCAGAAAGGTCAAAACTAAATTTTGTGCCATGTACGGAATACCAAACATTATTGGTGTTATAGATGGTTAGTGTATCTACTGCATAAATACTGCTTTGTAAATATGAATTTTTATTTGTTATACTTAAAGGTACACAAATCCCTATACAATCTCCAGGGGGAGAAAATGCAGAAGATTTAGGAATCGCAAAAGCTGTTTTGCAATAAACACACAAATTATTTGAGATGCGGATATACGTATTATAGACATCAATGACAGGTTTGTAGCGAGCGTCATAAATTTATATAGTTAGTAAACATTTTTAGTTCTAGATGGCCTGGGTCGTATTCCAATTCTCCTACATTAGAGCTAGACTCGAAGTGGGTGAGTTTGCTCCTAGTTACTTGCTTGGTGATGGAGGCTATGCATGTAAGCCTGATTTTATGACTCCGTTTAGTAATCCAAGGAGTGATTCCGAGAAAAAGTTCAAAAAAGCCTTTATATCCACACGACAAATAGTAGAGCACAGGAATTTGGAAAAGTAGATTTCCAGTCATCGCGACTAGTAAATGAAATCATCACTGACATATATATAAATGGACTGACTGATCTCGTATTTGATGTGGCTCTCATTACCAATCGTTCCAGTTCAGTGGGAAATATTGCTCTCACGGAAAGAAACAAGAATATAAAAGTGGTGCCATTTGCTTTCATTGCATTTTTGGTTCAATAACCAGTCCATTTATATACATGTCAGCGGAAATCATATATGATTCGGTTTTGATTTGATTTCTCTTTTTCAGAAATGCTAGTAGCGCCCACAACAATGGTAATAGTAATTGTTCCGACAGCTGTTCTAAACAATCTTTTAAGAGACAGGAAAAATCCACCAATCAAAATTGAATTTTTAATGTGTGAATTGCTTAATATGGGCTATTTTAATTAAAACGAATTGTACATATATTATAAATTATTTTTAATTTTCTGTATTTTCAAATCTGCAAATTCTGTTTGTTTGTTCTAATATAAAGTTTGCGCTTTTAACATTCCTGTTCTCGTTCTGGACAGAAAGTCCAAGTGGAAATAGAGGAAACTATTTCCACTTGGACTTTCTGTTTTTTCAAATTAGAAATTTCCTGTTCGTACTGCTTAGATCTTTATTAATCTTCCTCTTTTTCTTCTGGGTTGAACCTGGTAAATGCAGCCCATTGGGATTTCCTGCTTTCATTCTGATATTGACGACACCTAAAGACTCCTGTGTAGCCTTGGCAGCCCCAATGTCATTCTGATAAGAGTCTGAAGTATCTTGAGCCATTGTAACATCCACCAGGACACTTCTACCCAAGTTTGACCCCAATGGATCGTTGTCGGTATCCATTGGTTGCAGATATCTCTCATAGAGGTATTTCTCTTCGAAATCTTCAACAAAGTGAGAAGATAACTTATGAAAATAGAGAAATATTAAGAACTGGTATTTACTGCTTGAGTCGCAGATGTTGGGGATGTGCTGCACGTCAGCTTCAACGATTGAAACCAAGGGCTCATTAATATCCACCCTTCTAATAAAGGATCCGCCTCCAGTTTTAAAAGTTTCCACTTTATCCCTCGCCATATCTTTCTTCAGCGATTGTTTTAAATTTTGGTATGTAGTCCGTAGTTGTTTCTCGAACCTTTTATAGAACGAATTAGCATTAAACTCGTCAGCAATTCTCTTCCATATTTCATCTTTTTCCACAATTGTCACCACATCACTTTTTCTGCATTCCAGTGCAGCCTTGTATATGATGGCCAGTTCCTTTAATCTGACTTTCTCTTCACCCTTCATATTCGGTGCTTTTATATTTGTCATCATTATAAAATTTTTATAAATTGTCTCTTTCTATATTTATTTAAAATCCTTTTATTGGTAAAAGCACTTCAACAAACAATTAAAAGTTCCTAAATTGCACTTCAAACAGTCTCAACACTTCTACCACAAACAACTTTTTATTCAAAAGCCACTCCACCAAACAATAAATAATACATAAAAACTTCTTTTAACTTTTTAAATAATATTTAAATTACATGAACTATCACGAGGACTGTCACTTGCAAAATTCGAAAATCTTGCAGGTGATAGTCCGAAATGTCCGAGATTGTTTATTTTATTAAGCTACAAAAATGTAATTAAAATTAAATTTGTATTAAATGGCTTGGTGAATACGGCCCTAAATCTAAAATAAATAAATACATGAAATCCTGAATCAAAATATTAAAATTACTCGGCAATCAACACACTACAAAATAGTTTTCATAAAAAATGGACAATAAGTATGTAAATGAATATGTATGAACTTTATAATTTTAAGTTTCTAGATTATAAACTTGTTTATTATTTAAAAATTATGAAAAATACATGTATGTAATAGAGCAAAATCACATTGTGATTAGTTTGAAAATGTATATACGCAAAATATGCTAATTATGGAGGTTTAAGAAGACCTCGTATATTTAACTTCCCGAGATTTGTCTCTACTTTACAAAAACTCTCCATAAATGCGGAGATCTTAACAATAAAAATGTTGACATCTTATATGATAATACGGTTCTTTCAATTTAATGAAATTATAATTTATATAAATAATTCAAATCCTATACAACCTCCGGAATTATTTTCCTACACTCGAAAAGCTTCAGGCATCAAGTTCTAAAATTGATTCATCGTACTTCACTCCATCCCCTGCCCCTATGACCATATTACAATAACTAATTACAGCCAATAAAGATTAATTAAAATTCTCCGTAGTTGTAATACCCCTCTCTAGATACTTTACAATATTCGACAATATATTTGTAAACAAATTTGTTGAATCAGCACTGCCCAAGTATACGAACTAGATGATGAGAATAAATCACTCCTTAAGGAATCGACCAAGCATATTTTATCACAAATTGCTGTGAACTCAAAATTAGGGGTCCTTCTTCAAAAATCAAAAGAATCCAGTTCATGCTCACTAGTGGCAATGGCAGGATAAAATCAGATTCAGTTTGAACTCATCCAATTTGATAAGAGATTATCTTGATGAGAGTAAGATGCAGGAATTCCAGCAGTGCTACATCTTGATTATATGTACAATGTACATGCATATTATATATACATACATACCTACATAATCTACATTGAATCGTTCAGTAGGCAAAGGTTATTCCTCAAAAGGATGAGAAAAATAGATCTTTTATTGAATATCATAGGAAAAAAGACCATATGAACAGATCTCTACAAAAGCTTTGAAATCCATTCAGAAAAGGCTTTCAGAGCAAACAACAGATTGACTGGCTCCCATATCCTACTCAGCAATAATATGCTATTGTTATATATGTACAATTCCTTTGTACTTTACTACTTTACCTCCTTTGGAAATTACATGTGCGACCTCGAGACATTATGAAGGACTTTTATGGGTTGGTTGTCAACATCAGATACGTAAGAATCCAGAGACGTACGGGGATATACTTGGATTCCTTACAAGGTTTTATTTGCGTTTTTCTTTTGTCTCTCTGACGCTGTTTAACAATTTAATTTCCTCCTTAAGTTAGTTTTGTTATTTACCGAATGGAAACATAACTTGGAAAGCCGAGACTTTTCCTCTCGTTCGGCAGGCTCCATTCAAATGAGATTTTGAACACAGATTTATTGATTTATAGCACTTGCATGATTTTGACTGATTCTTATCAATGTGATGAGGAAATTTGTTTGTAATAAGCTGAGATAAGAGATTAACTCATTGGTCCATTAAATCTAGAGGAGAGGAATAAAAAACTGTATATTTGTGTAAATTACGTGGATATGAATTGACATAGTTAGTAAAACTATAATAATTCCGGCGAACTGCCTTTTCAAAAATAAAATTAATTTCGGCGAATATAATGAAGATAATTCGATCTGCCTTCACGAGATTTTAAATAAAATAGGATCACTCCAGGATTAAATAATTATTCTGTATGAGTCCTTAATTTCCTTTCAGGCTATATGAGTTTGTTTCACACTGCAACTTGGACATTAAATGATTTCGTTTTGCACTGAAACCCGCAAATTTAGGTGAAAGTTTTATATTATATATTAAAACACAACAAGAAATTAACTATAAAATAACTAAGCAAATTTATAGAGAAAAAAAATTATTACAAAAAAAAAAGGTTATTTAAAGAAATTCCGACTTGAAAGTGGTTTCTCGCCGCCCGATATATGAAGACTCCATAAACATTCAGCACACCTTACCGGTCATTGACGATGCAGGTATTTTGTTGATGCAGAAATCAATATTCAAAATAAAATTAATAAATTGCACCTTTGTCAGAACAATGCCTTGTCACTGAACTGACCTCATTGATGAGTTGCAACTTTGATTTATCAGAGCATTGCACTCGTCAATGAACGGTAGGTAATATGTTGTGTGTATTGAAAGATTTTATTTTGTTGGACCAGAATAAATTTTCGAATCCCGTGAAAAATAACCACAACACAGTTACAAGTAAATAAATAATTATAAAAAAATATAAATAAAACCTCTGACTAATGTTTACATGATATCCGCAAAGCAGGCAGTCATGTAGGCGAGGCTTGAAATATTGTAAAGAAAATAGTGGTGTACTCCGAGCGGAAAAATGAACAACAAAAAGTTGTATGCCCTAGCTGGAAAAATCTTTGACAGTGAAGGTAAAATTATGAAACGGAGCTTATCCGAAGAGCAAAAATTATTTTTTGCTGAAGTAAGATGGTACAGATATGGAACAGAAATATAGAGAACAATAACAGCTTCCTTTACACGATGCGATACGAAGGTGAGGGCAACTTCTTTAGAACAGATGCTGCTTGACTACGCAAAAGTCATAGTCAGAAACGTTGATCGATTAGTTGCCTGCTTAAATTATTCGTCTTCTGACAGACCAGAGATATTGGTGAAGTCGTAGCTGCGTAGTTTCACGACTTGGTATCCAAGTTCTTCCAGCAAGCTCAAAGTAACAATAGTTTCGACCTTTTGGGAATATTCGGACAAATAGATTAAATGGTTAATGTCGAACTCGTATAACAAAATAATTCGTCCAATACCTTCTTCCAAACATGTTGATAGTGCCTTGATGTTATTTCCTTTGAAGTAGTTGCTAAATTGACATTTATACAAAATATTATTGCACGAGGAATCATGTTCCTGGTCCAGGCAGCGCTTCAGAATCATGGTACAGTTGGAAGCGTTCGACGAAAGCTTTGAACGAAAAGCTGTCGAGCCTAATCTTCACCTCTTTCGGTTTTTTTTAAGATAGTCATAATCCCTTTCTGTGTCTTGAATAACTCTTTCTTTAAGTTGAGCTTTTCTCCTTTTTATGGTGTAATCTGCATATTTTTCAGAACGGGAATAATCCGTAGCAAAATAATGTCCACTCAAATTAATAGCAAAACTTCGATTTCCTCTGTTGACTTCTTTCTCTTTGTTGACGGTGTCGCTATTATATTCATGGACCATTTCCTTTTCCGTAGCTTCTCCTCCAATATATCGCTTTTTTGCGTGACAGTAGATACCTAGTAGAATTCTTCAGTTCTCGGAAGAGTATCTACATCGCTCATCATAACTGCTTTGCTCATTTCTTCCAATCTCCATGTCACATCGTAGCTACTACTTCTTCGTCATCGCTTATTATCTTATATTTGTCTTCAATTGACATCTTCATAAAGTTGATTTCCCCCTGTGGCATTTTTAATTTCAGGTGAATAACAATAACATCACACAAAGCTTGTATCAAAAACAGCATTTCAGGTTTGATTTTATTATTATTGAAATTATTTATAATAACCTCCGGCGACAGCCGGTGTGAACAAAAATCTTTCACTAAACCTATCCAAGGCTTTGGCATGAGCATGCTCAGCGCGCTATCTCTAGTATTTCGGATTAGTAAACGCACTCACTTTTGTTTTAGCAATTGGGTTACGAATTATTGTCGAGTATCTACTCAAATAAAATAAATTTTAATCTTGCACTTCAAGCCAACCGATATATCACGGAATTTTTTTAAGTATGAGCTAAATCGAAACAGAAAAATTTGTTCAACAGATTTAGATAAAAAGTTGAACGCCATCCGCTGTATGGAATAACTAGGGTCAGTAGATAGGATATAAAAAGGAAGTACATTGGCAAGTAATTATAGAAATTTTCAAAACGGTAGACACTTGCTAAAAAAATGAATTCGGTATATTTTCGATAAATATTTATTCATAATGTATAAAAACAAGTAAACAAGCTAGAATTGGTCTAAAAACAAATCTTATGTACCCTAGATAAATACGCGCATGTAATTCGTACGGTCACCAATCAGTGCAAGTTTGATCGTTGAAGTGGTTTTCCGCATATATTTCTAGAACGGTTAGTGGGATAGAAGAAATTATTATAAGCAATTTCATAAGGGATT
>OZ005740.1:57402884-57565582 GCA_963930735.1 Dioctria linearis
AACCGAGTAAAAATTCCGAAATTTTAAGAGTTGATGATCCATAAGCCATAACCTCAACATGGAGAGGAGGAGGGAAAAAATCTATAGACCGTTGGAAAGATCCAACGATTATCTATCTACTAAATAATCATCATAGGGTGTAGCATGGAGAAGTTACAGGGTGATGTATAAAAACATACCCAAATATCTTTAAGTCCCGTTATCTCGGAAACCGTTAGGATTCCCCCAAACCATACAATTTTTTGCTCGTCTAAGTATGATCTATCCATATCCTTCTGATACACACCACTTACGGGACACCCTGTATAAATAGAAGTTACTGCCTTCTATAAGCTTTTGGCTGCTGTAATTTATTGCCGAAATTCTTTCAGATGACACTCCACTTTTTTCAAAGTATTTGTAATAAACTCAATTATAGTTTTTCAACATTTCGTAAAATTAACAGCTGTTCCGAACCCATGGACAGAAGTTTAATAAATAAAGCACTTGCCACTAGCTCTACTTAAAATTAAAAACTGCGAGCCAGCGTTATACACACACATAAATACACAGTTCAAACTAAGTTTATAAATTTTTTCGTATAAATTTCACTACTTTTCCTTGTTTGGCAAAGGAATAAAAATTAACCATTATTCATCTTAATGAGGCTGCATTATTCTCAATGAAAAGCGATTTTCTTCACACGAATAAGCAGGGTCTAGTGAACAAACTCCAAGTAAACTTGAACACGAATTTACTGGAATTGCCAACGAAAAATTGCTACCTTTTTCAAAACTCTCCAATTCTTCATTTTGGCAGTAAAACTCATTGTTCACCACGTATAACTAGGACGGTACTTTCTTAATTAAGGTCATCAAAAATGTCCGTCGCATGCTGCAAGGTGGCTTTTTGCCTTATACTTATGTAAAAACTTTTTGAATAGCACTGTAACTGGGAGGTCGTTCTCTGCAAAGGACGCTGAAGCAATTTAACTGCTGGTTTGAGCTGTGCTAAAGAAATGCTGTAGTAATGCCAACCAGAAGGTATGAAAGGTGGAGTAAGTTTGACATAATTTATAGCTCTCAGTCTAGAGGTAGATTCAGTGCGCGAGAGCTTGGCAATGAAAGTACACAGGTAGTGTAAGTACATTCATTTGAGGTGAGTGCTTTTAGTGTTACTGTCGTTGGGGCGACTGTTTTATGTACTCCTCAATTATACAACTTTTCATGGCAACACAGGAAGATTTCTATGGTAATTTATATTTTTTTTTCTTTACGTTTCAAGTTTTGATTATGTCGATTCGTCAAACTAATTTCTTTGCGATTATATTCAAATTATAGAGTTATAAACGTTTGGGATTGATCGTTTTCACAATATGCGTGAAAACCCTAAATTTTTGAAATTATATTTAATATTTTTATGAAAAGGCTATAAAAATTTCATCTACGTTTCTCTACGTTGACGCGTTCCCAAGTAGTATCCAAATATGTAGTGAAAAAAAAAATTTGTATGGCAACCCTAGGAAGGAACTACCCGATTTGTCTAACTTTCGAACTTAATTTTACTTTTTTTTTTAAAGTGCGTGTACAAAATTTCAGCTTTCGAACTGAACGTGTTCTCGAGATATAATGCGCTCAGACGGACGGACGGATGGACATGCCAAAATCAAAATAACCTTAAATATTATGCGTGGGTGTCCAACCGATTTTGCTCTACCATCATTATTTCGAGGTGTTACAAACGGAATGACAAACTTAGTATACCCTATAGATTTCATCTATGGTATAAAAAGGGAAAAGTGGACAGTCACTTGTAAGAAATAATTCGAAAAATACAATTAAACATGTAAGCAATAAATTATGGGAAACTGGACTACAATACTTCTAAGAGCTATGGAAATTAATTATTACTGTTTTGTCTATGAATGTCTATTATTGAGAATTAATGTATTGTGTGTCTGTGACGAAACTTGCGTTCCAGTTTGTACAGCCGATAGTTTTAAGAAAACCTTTGTAATCGCTGCAAATAAATTCTAGCAAAAGCACTTTGAAATACCTTGCTGATGACAAAAGGGAATTAGTTAGGTGGGCTCTTGAATGTTATGTAAATATGTAGTTTAATGTCATTTAATTTGTATAGAACTATGAAAAAAAAAATTAAAAAAAATATAAAAGCAACCTATTTCTACAAAAATAAAGCGAGAATTTCCTGAGAGTATTTCACATCACAACCAAGGGGCCGACGTTTATTTTTGTTTACGCACTGTATAAGCTTTTTCTTATAGTAACTCTATCCTGCCTAGTTTTGTCTTAAATGGCCTGGCAACCATGTGCCGAAGAAGTACATTCTGCAGACAGCACCGGCACTGTAGCTGTTCTCACTGCGGTCGTCGATTCAACATAGGTATTGCCTGATTCCTGTTTCCCAGTCGATTAGGTTCCCGAGTATCAGGCTTATTGCAGATTATCTCTGTAAACGCCGTAATAAGCACAGCCCAATTGTAGCGGCGCAGCTCTCAATTGCCCCGGCATTCTGGCGGCTTCCCCAAAGGGCTGTCAAGTCATCGAAAGACAAACTAGCACCATTGAAGCGGCGCAGCCCTCAATTGGACCGACATTACGCTGGTTGCTCTAAGTCGTCAAAAATAACCTAGCGCTTACGAAGAAAACTATTACAATTTGTCCGTCAGTCAAGCGCGGACTCCAGCCTTAAACCAACCCCGTCCTAACCTGGTCGCTGGGTAGTTGGTCAGTACCAGTCCTAATCTCGTCGCTGGAAATTATTTCAGTCTGAAGTCTGTCAGCTCTTCACGACGACACGAACTCAAAGTTAAGAGTTCATTTCATTTCGGATTTTCTTACTTTTTTTTACTCTGACCTATTTTATTTTGCAAACTGATAACTAACATAAAGACTATAAACTGTGGACTCTGCAGCCGTTAAAGAGTTATTAGCTCTGAACCTATTCTGAAAGTTATTCTCAAATCTATTTTCAAAGATAAATTGTTCCCTCAGTGACTGAAAACGCGTCATTTAAAAAAATATCTGCTAATTTCGGTATGACATGAATAGATGTTGAGCTTTTAACTGTTTAACAGCTGCAGATAGCACATAGGGTATGATAGGTCAAATTAAAGAGGAGTGTCTACAGTTTATATTTTTTATAAAGAAAGGTTTTATTAATGACCGTTTCGCAAAACAAGTAGAGGTCAAAATAAAAAATCCGAAATATTTTGTTTAGACCCCCGTAACTCGTGAGAGGAGAAGGCCAGGAAGTTCTGCATACAATAAGCTCTTAACTGTGACCATGTGCCCAGTACTTTTTAAAATACAGGGTGTTTTGTGAAAAACTAGTTTTTTTCTTAATCACCCTGTAACTATTAAACGGCTGATATTGCCCCCTCGCCCCCTTGCCATACAATTTTTTGTTTGGCTAGGTGAGTACTGTCACTTCCTCAGGCTATTGACCTCCTAACGGGAAGCACGCTATATATAGAGATTCTCCGTTCTTCCATTTGGTCCAGAATTGTTCTTTATAAAGAATAGTTGGATTATCATAATTGAAATTATTTTTATTTTTTACAGCATGCGCTAAGCATACTGTAAGTTGCTTTCTTGTTTTTGTGTATCATTGTAGTTTATGGTAAGTTCAGTTGCGGGGTTCAAATCGTTCTTGTGTTTCTGCATTCGTGCTTTAGCCCGGGTCATATAATTCCAAGAATCCAATGCTTCTTACTCCTGAAGCACATATTACACCTTACACATTACGTGTATATAAATTGGTCGACCACAACACGTAGTCTGCCATGGTAAATAATGTCAATAAAAAATATCTGTGTCATAACTATTTCAAAAAAAAAGAGACCTTGCCCAAGTTTCAGGAAACTTCAGCTCAGGATAAAACTGCGATTCAGGCAAGTACAGACATACAAAGCGCACGGAATTCAACTCAAAGAAAAGCGAGCAAGAGTTAACTAGCATTAGCCGCGTCCTCTTGTGTTGATCCGGATCAGAGGAGATTACCGGTTGACGTGGATATTAACAAGTAAAATAGCTAGCATATGCCTAAGCCTAATTCTTACGATACCTTAGATGAATACCTATATGTAATTTCGTAAGGTTTTCCTCAATGCCTACTACCATAAAAAAATTTATGTTTTTTACGTATACTGTAAAACCGCTCAGTCCTAGACGTTTTTATTGTACCAAAAAGCTCTTCAGAATATGAAATCCTATGAAATTCTTGATACCCATTTTTACTGACCGACGAACAGTTTTAGAAATATATGCGAAAAACCACATCAAAATCAAACTTGCACAGATGGGTTACCACCAGTATGAAATTATATACGAGCATTCATCTAGGGTATCATAAGAATTGGCCTTAAACCAATTCTAGCTTTTTTCTTATTTTAAATATACTTTTAATGTTCAATGTATGTATGTATATCTAGAAAAATCCTTTCGTATTACATATATCACCAAATTATATGCTGTCTTACTTTACATGAATAGCGTATGCCATATAAAGAAACAAATTGAATAAAAAAACTAGGAATGAAAAAGAATCGCGGACAGATTTAAATATCCGGTGTGCTGTTCTATATTTGTACGAGGGCTACAAATCTACGAATACACAAGTCCTGCTTGAAAAGCTAAAAAGAAGTAAGAATAAATTTCGGAAGAGTGCTGGGAGTCTGGAAGTCCCCAGACATTATGATGGAAGCAAAACATAGAATATCTAACTCCTATCGTGTATCAAAGAATAAAAAAGTCATCTTTGATTAGTACCAGGACGAGAGAGGCATGCTGGTAATAAAATCGCTGACTATTTAACCAGAACAGGAGCGAACCACCATTAATCGTACCCGAACCCTTCTGTGGCCTTACAAAATAGCACCTAGTAGGAGAAATAGTGTCCAAAAGAGCAAATACTCACAAGCTAGAATCGCGGAACCGTATTTTAAAAAGCCTTCAGCTGTGGTAGTCGCCAGATCGGGCTATTCACTGGGGCGTAGTGACTAATCATGGCCCACATATGACAATTGCTGATTTGCGAACGAAGATGTAGAATGCGAATGCACGGAACTTGGTCGCCAAAGACTTTAATGTCTAAACAAGGATTTTGCAACCTAATCAGACGTCTCAAAAGCCGACTCTAATGAGGTAATAACCTTATTAAAACAAGTGAAAAAGCTAGAACAGGTCTAAGACCAATCCTTATGATACCCTAGATGGATGCACGTATGAAATTTCGTATGGTCACCCATTTGAGCAATTTTGATTTTTTGCATTGGTTTCTCGCATATATGATTATAACCAATTTTATAGGATTTCTTATTCTGAAGAAGTTTTTAGTACAATAAAAATGTCTAGGACTGATCGTTTTCAAAGTATATGTAAAAAACCAAAATTATTATATGGCAACACCAAGAAGGGGTTGCCCGATATAGCCCATTTTTGAAATTTTATTTGCTATTAGTATGGAAACACAGTATACCAAATTTCAGCTTTCTATATCGACGTGTTCTCAGGTAGTGTCGAAATATATCGTGAAAAACGAAATTTTTGTATGGCAATCCCACGAAGGAGTTGTCCGATTTGTCTCATTTTCGAACTTAATTTTACTTTTTTTTTTAATGTCCGTGTACAAAATTTCAACTTTCTAGGTGAACGCGTTGTCGAGTTATCGTGCGCACAGGCAGACAGACAGAGGGACGGACGGACGGACGGACATGCAAAAATCAAAATAACTTTTAATATTATGCGTGGGTGTCCAATTCATTTTGCACTACCATCATTATTTCGAGGTGTTACAAACGGAATGACAAACTTAATATACCCCTATAGATTTCATCTAGGGTATAAAAAGGGGCGAACTTGAACTGGCCGTATAGAACAAAAAATCTATTAGATAACAGTGCTTTGAAGTCGGCTTTTCGGCCCACCCCTGCTTATAATAATAAATAATAAGTCCTGTGTAAAGTGAATCATACTTTACGAAGGGAAACATTGCTTGCCAAGAAAACTAGATAAACAAAATCCAAGTGTTCTCAAACAGTTCCTCAAGGATTATATGCACAATATTTTGGTTAAGGTGAATCGCGTAAACAGCGCCCTGAATAAGTTGTTAATTATAATTAGACACTTAGTGATAATTGCAACTCAGGTAAAGCGAAGAAACTGGAAATAGATAGGCCACCTTATTTAGAAGGCCTACACAAACATTCACCGACAGCCATTAGAGGGGAAGTGGAACCTATACAGATAGATGAAAGTAGGAAAAGTTACACAAATTAAAAAATGATCGAGAACAGATCAAATGGAGAGACCATGTAGAAGCCCAATAATTGCCAAGGGGAGTGAAGAAGGAGGAAATTGATTTTTATTTCAAAAGTAAATTATATCAAACCTGAAAGCAGCGAAAACTGAAATAAGGACAGGATGGCCTTAGTGCACTTGGATGAAGTATGCACACCTGCAATATCCTCAAAAGTCCTCCATAAAATGTTAACGTTCATTATGGGAAGCAGAGAAAACTCCGAATGTTCTGACTGCGTATACTGCGTATACTATTGTTAAAATTTTCTAATTATTAAATAGGTATGGTATGTTGCAAAGGTGTCAGAGAATCGAGAAGGTTAATTACTGCTTATATCAATGTCGCCATAGGGATTAAGTTTTAGCAAATAAATATGTGTGAAAATATTTTGAATTAAGATGCATTTCTTTTGATTTTCATACAAACTTTTAAATTGCACAACGCATTGGAGCTACTGCACCATTCCATTAAAAGTTTCTAATGTGATAATGATAGTCGTTTTTACTGGGACCAACATAGGTGAAATATAAAAGAATTCAAATGAAATCTCGATACATAAAATTCTCAGGTAGTAAAAGCATTTCGAATCTTCGATAGTGTCGACATTAAAAAGTTTTACGATTTAATTTATATTACGAAGGTGACTACCATTTGTACTATTGTAATTAAGACGTTGACAGCAATGAAGGCTTTCCAGTCATTTAAATACTGGAGTATCTGTCAGACAGATTTGATAAATCTGAAAAGCTGATTAATTCTCTCACCGTAATTAAGTGGTTACCTTTAAAAAATCTGACTCCATACAGTTAGGTACGATCCGATTAAAGTTGCCTCCGGCAATATAGTCTTCATGCATGCTAAACAGTCTAAGGGAATACTCTATTCTGAAAAGAAACGAATGCACTTTGTTCTATTTTAAGGAAGCCCTGCGGTAGCTTTTTGTCTACCTTTCTGGGTATCTTGGTTGTGCTTGTGTAATTCTACGATTATTTCAAAAAGTAGAGAGATGGTGATGGGTGGATTGGAATTCGTTTTGATTTTTTGTTTTATAGTATGTTGCCTTGGTGGTTGTAGGCTTCACATTTTTAGTTCTGCAGTATGTTTGTTTGAATTTAGTTTCAAGGGGCGGGGATAATTGCCACTCTTTCATAGTATAATAGATATTTGCACGAGCTTTTTAGACAGTCTGATTGTTGAGTTGTAAAAAACCATATAATAGTTACGTGAAAGTAATTCTGTGTGATTATCAGTGCAGCTTTCATAAGATCTACGAGCCATATTCATTAAATCTTCATCGTAGATGGAAGTAATGTAACTGGTCGTCTTGGCATCATGTGTCCAATTTAGATTTGGATTTTATAAGGTTTTACGAGACTTTATGTAGAATGTAATATGGTAAAAGTATCAATAATCTCTTAGATATATAGCTAAAAATTCTTTATTTCTGGATTTTTGCAATCTCTATCTCTCCCTTTCTATCGCTCTCCCTCTCTCCGAATGTTTTCCATTTACATGTACACGGCAAGAAAGGAAAGAAATAAGAAACAAAAATAACAGAAAAATAAAACTCTTTTTAAAACGTTTTACGAATAAAGATAAAAAATGTGAAAGGATAGACTACATTCAACAAGACAGAATGGCAAATGATTCCTTTTCGTAAATAAATGAGAAGGGGTGGAGTTATCAGATTTTACTCCCATAAAATGTTCCCGGGCTTTTGTGAAAACTGGTTTTTCTGAAATATTGAGAGAGTTTGTTCCAAAACTGTTGTTTGAAAAGCACGTGATTCTGTTTACATTCGTTTTGCTTTTTTTGTAAGAATATGATTTGCTATATTAGCGAATTTATGCAATTAATAAATTCAACAAATAAATTGATAGATTTTCTTAATGTGATGTAACCTCACAATTTTCTAAATTACGAATTATATTAGTTGATATGTGTGAAGTCCCAATATGGGCTTTACATGAAAAGGGGAGGTGCCGGTGTGGTGGATAAGACTGGTGAACACAAATTTTTAAATCCCAATATATTTTTTATTCTTCACAAAATTCAGTGCTTACTCGCTACTTATATACAAAATAAAATGAAAATTATAAGAAAAACGAAAATTATAAAAATAATGAAACCAAACAATATAATACAAATAATAATTCAAATAATAATTCAAAATAATAATCCAAATAATAAAATAAATCCAACTAAAAATTCAAATGATAAAATAAGTCCAAATAATTATTGCCTTGACGCTATGCAGTGGCAGCGCGTCGTCATGGAGATTTTTCGTTGTCGTTGGCGTAGGAGAGGTCTCGATTAGTAAATGGAAGAAGAAGACAACGCACCAGCTGCCTGTGACACAAATGTCACTGGATGTTGATGATAGTAACCGTGAAATGGTAAGTTTTTTCCTTATTTTTGTTTATTTATTTTTGTTAATATAACAGTCAGTTAAAGTTGGGTGAAGTATTAATTTTCTATTCTTGGTTCGGCAAAATGTGACATTTTCTTCCAAGCTGGAGCAGTTGGCTTAGAGTTTAACTCAACAGGTTAAATAAGCACTATTCAGGATTACATAAGAAAAATAAAATTGAAAAAAAGTAAAGATTTGTAGCAACAGGAGCTAAAAAACCATCATAAGGTGTAAATTTTCTCGTAAACAAAAGAAATGCCAATAATTTAAAAAATACACGACTTGGATTTTTTTTATATTTTTCTGGTAACTATTATGTTCTGGTCTATCACCCGGTTCAGGCTTAACGTCGACTTACGGGACACCCTGTATAAGAACACGTATATTTGAATCACTATATACGACTAGTCTCCACTATATTAGTATTTATTCCAAAACCATTTTATGAATTGTATTTCTATAGAACTGTTTTCAAAACATGACAACTAAGCAGAACTGAAATGATGAAAATAAACACAAAATCTATTTAAAAGTTGATACTTCGTTTGAATACTCGTAGCAATTAGAAAATTGTGGTTTTATTGTTTTCCTATAAAATGGTACTATGACCTAAAACTTCAATCCCTGAAGGAAAATAAATATATATATCATGGCAGTAAAAAAAACCTTTTCTATATTTCGAAATTACCACGCTTCTTCTCGTAAAATTTTTAGAATTTAAGAGCTTAAAACTTAATGGCCGAGAGTTTATTACATCACATTAAAAACGACATCAATTGAGTAGCTGAAGGAAACTTAAACAAAATCATCGGTAATAATCCAATTTATCCACATTCAGGCAATAATCACCAGCAATAAAACAGATATTAGAAGTAGCTATAAAAAGTCTACTCATCAGAGAAAAAGGAATATCTCGTAAAACCAGAATTTATAGCAGTAAATTACCAAAGCGTTAGCAGAATAACCACAATTTTACGAAAAGTTTTTTTTTTCTTTTCTTCAATCAACAAAAATTCAATCAGAAAGCAGTCGAGGAGATGGTAAAAGATATCTGGTTTCTGTCATATTCTGAAATGGGTTTTTTTTCTTTTCGTTTCTTTGATTATTGTTGAAATATCATAAATAAAAACTCCAGGTAATTGAGAAAAAAACAGTTAATTCGTAAAAAAAGGCACTTTTGATTCTTTAATAAACTCAAAATTAATAACATTTTTAAAAAATAATCACCTTATTTATATTCCATCACGTGGCTTCTGGCTTGTAAGGCAATCTGCAGAATTTCTGATTTCTAGTAAATCTAAGGATTTCGAAAGAATTTCTAAGGCCTTTGCTAGAGTTTGTAATTCTGCCCAAACCAAAACTAAGTTAAAACACTCCTTCTGCTCTTCTCGTTTGGATTGAACATTTTTTATACAGTCGTCAATTATTGTCTTAAAGTGGCGCTACCTCATTTACTGTTCGTGTTAGAGTAGATATTCCCCGTTCTCGCGCCTTACAGTTTTATCCAATATAAACATATACGAATGAGCTCAGGAAATGCTGTGTAAAGTGTAAACTGTAAATTCTCCACTAGAGATTCGATAAACATATCATTTCTGAGTATAACTGTTATCCTACTATACTGCAAATGAACCTAGCATTGGCCAAATAAGGAATCATGTTGTAATGAATGAATTAAGTTTTTCTGAATTAGTTTCTCGATCACCACCGGGATAGTCGGGGAAGTAGTATGTGTTTATAGGTACTCGAGTTTATTTAAAAATCCGCACCTTTCCCACTAACGTTTGAGTTCTTTCGTAGGCTGCTTTCACACCGGATGCAGCAGACGCATGGCACATGCAAGTTGTAACATGAAACATGCGTAAATAATGAAAGATAACTTAAAAAGATATAGGAAAGCCTTCATATCGCATGACATATGGCACATGCAACTTACAGCATGTTTCATACTTGGCAGTTAAGATTGACAAAGTTCATTATTTGTGTCATGCGCTGAGAGCTATGAAAATAGTTTTTGTGATGTGCAGTAAAAGCTTTCGTCTGATAAACGATAAGTTATAATTAAATTTGTTTTAATGAAGGATTAAAGAGACTTCAATAATCAGTTTGTGCAAATAATTGAAAAGTATAATGTAATTAGTATCTTCAAAGAAGATTGAGATATTAAAAATGTCGTAATCAATTTTACATGCATTTTTTATTTAAAAACCTCTTCCAAAAATTCCACTTGTTGAAATTGAAAAGGCTTCATCCACAATGGGAAATTTTTGTGGTAATCTTGACCTTCATCTTTATCAATGTTGACAATGTGTCTACAGAGTGTGATTCTGATTACATGACACCTGTTATTTTGCATTTCTTATGCTCTAGAAATCCTTTCGTTTCTTTTAATGCACCCAATTTTAGAATAGAAATATCGGCTCCTGTATACTATATCAGGAATGTTTTCTTGCCGATTGATACATTTAAAAATACTGATATGAAGTTGGTTAAATGATTATCTTAATATATAAAAATCCAGAAATGGACAAAATCGGGCAACTCCTTTGTAGCGTTGCCATACAAATATTTCGTTTCTTAGTATATATTTAGACACTGTTTGGGCTGAAATTTGGTATACGGTGTTCTCATAGGAATAGCAAATAAAATTAAAAAACAGACTAAATCGGGCCAATCCTTGTTGGTGTTGTTGTTCAAATTTGTGGTTTTCCACTATATATTTGAAACTGTCTAAGAATGCGACAACAAAAATGGTCTCAATCGGGCGACCCCTTCTTTATGTTGCCTTACGAAGCTTCAGCTTTTCACTATATATTTTGTACACGGTGGTTTCATGAAAATTGCAAATACAAGTTCAAAATGTGCTAAATCGGGCAACCCCTTTTTGGTGTTGCCATACAAAGCTTTGGGTTTACACTATATATTTGGACACTGCCTTAAGCGTAGACATAGAGAGCTGAAATTTTGTACACGGGCCGTTTTTATAAAAAATGTAAATTAAGTTCGAAAATGGGACAAATCTGGCAACTCCTTCGTAGGGTTGCAATACAAAAAATTTCGTACGAGGTATTTTCATAGCAATGCTTAATAAAATTTCAAAAATCGACTAAATCGGGTCATCCCATCTTGGTTTTGCCATACAAAACTTTCGTTTTTCACTATATACTTGGAAGCTGCCTGAGAACTCATCGAGGTGGAGAGCTCATATTTTGTACACGCCGGTTTCATAAAAATTGCAAATACAGTTCGTAGGGTTGCCATACAAAAATTCGTCTTTTACTATATATTTGGGCACTGCCTGAAAACGCGTCGGAGTAGAGAGCTACACTCTCCCACAAATATGAATGAATGCACGCACGCTACCACACGCACACACACACACACACACACCCATCGGCAAAGTGAAAATGTAGAGTACGAAATCGCGCAATCGAGTCACATACTAGCTTAGATATTATGCACCTCTAACCACTATCTACATTATCGCTGGGCAACGCCGACGGGCTCCCACTATTAAATATTATGTATTTTTAATTGGTCTTTTAGTTTATTTCCCCCGAGCATAGCAATGCGGGGTTTTCCCCGTTTCCCGATTGGGTTATGTTTTGTTCGTTTATTAAACGTGCCCTTTTGTTGTTGAGCATTCGTAAATTGCCTATAGCAATTTTGTGGTTTTTGATAGCGATATAGTCTTCTGTGACTTCTTGGATAATTATTTTAATAATGATTCCTATAGAAATTGCGTTGATGAATAATCTTTCTGGTATTGTACTTTTTCTAATAAGAAGACCTCGTATATTTAACTTCCCGAGATTTGTCTCTACTTTACAAAAACTCTCCATAAATGCGGAGATCTTAACAATAAAAATGTTGACATCTTATATGATAATACGGTTCTTTCAATTTAATGAAATTATAATTTATATAAATAATTCAAATCCTATACAACCTCCGGAATTATTTTCCTACACTCGAAAAGCTTCAGGCATCAAGTTCTAAAATTGATTCATCGTACTTCACTCCATCCCCTGCCCCTATGACCATATTACAATAACTAATTACAGCCAATAAAGATTAATTAAAATTCTCCGTAGTTGTAATACCCCTCTCTAGATACTTTACAATATTCGACAATATATTTGTAAACAAATTTGTTGAATCAGCACTGCCCAAGTATACGAACTAGATGATGAGAATAAATCACTCCTTAAGGAATCGACCAAGCATATTTTATCACAAATTGCTGTGAACTCAAAATTAGGGGTCCTTCTTCAAAAATCAAAAGAATCCAGTTCATGCTCACTAGTGGCAATGGCAGGATAAAATCAGATTCAGTTTGAACTCATCCAATTTGATAAGAGATTATCTTGATGAGAGTAAGATGCAGGAATTCCAGCAGTGCTACATTTTGATTATATGTACAATGTACATGCATATTATATATACATACATACCTACATAATCTACATTGAATCGTTCAGTAGGCAAAGGTTATTCCTCAAAAGGATGAGAAAAATAGATCTTTTATTGAATATCATAGGAAAAAAGACCATATGAACAGATCTCTACAAAAGCTTTGAAATCCATTCAGAAAAGGCTTTCAGAGCAAACAACAGATTGACTGGCTCCCATATCCTACTCAGCAATAATATGCTATTGTTATATATGTACAATTCCTTTGTACTTTACTACTTTACCTCCTTTGGAAATTACATGTGCGACCTCGAGACATTATGAAGGACTTTTATGGGTTGGTTGTTAACATCAGATACGTAAGAATCCAGAGACGTACGGGGATATACTTGGATTCCTTACAAGGTTTTATTTGCGTTTTTCTTTTGTCTCTCTGACGCTGTTTAACAATTTAATTTCCTCCTTAAGTTAGTTTTGTTATTTACCGAATGGAAACATAACTTGGAAAGCCGAGACTTTTCCTCTCGTTCGGCAGGC
Organism: Dioctria linearis; assembly: GCA_963930735.1. NCBI lineage: Eukaryota > Metazoa > Arthropoda > Insecta > Diptera > Asilidae > Dioctria > Dioctria linearis. Next base: position 57,416,545 of record OZ005740.1, read on the forward strand.
TCCATTCAAATGAGATTTTGAACACAGATTTATTGATTTATAGCACTTGCATGATTTTGACTGATTCTTATCAATGTGATGAGGAAATTTGTTTGTAATAAGCTGAGATAAGAGATTAACTCATTGGTCCATTAAATCTAGAGGAGAGGAATAAAAAACTGTATATTTGTGTAAATTACGTGGATATGAATTGACATAGTTAGTAAAACTATAATAATTCCGGCGAACTGCCTTTTCAAAAATAAAATTAATTTCGGCGAATATAATGAAGATAATTCGATCTGCCTTCACGAGATTTTAAATAAAATAGGATCACTCCAGGATTAAATAATTATTCTGTATGAGTCCTTAATTTCCTTTCAGGCTATATGAGTTTGTTTCACACTGCAACTTGGACATTAAATGATTTCGTTTTGCACTGAAACCCGCAAATTTAGGTGAAAGTTTTATATTATATATTAAAACACAACAAGAAATTAACTATAAAATAACTAAGCAAATTTATAGAGAAAAAAAATTATTACAAAAAAAAAGGGTTATTTAAAGAAATTCCGACTTGAAAGTGGTTTCTCGCCGCCCGATATATGAAGACTCCATAAACATTCAGCACACCTTACCGGTCATTGACGATGCAGGTATTTTGTTGATGCAGAAATCAATATTCAAAATAAAATTAATAAATTGCACCTTTGTCAGAACAATGCCCTTGTCACTGAACTGACCTCATTGATGAGTTGCAACTTTGATTTATCAGAGCATTGCACTCGTCAATGAACGGTAGGTAATATGTTGTGTGTATTGAAAGATTTTATTTTGTTGGACCAGAATAAATTTTCGAATCCCGTGAAAAATAACCACAACACAGTTACAAGTAAATAAATAATTATAAAAAAATATAAATAAAACCTCTGACTAATGTTTACATGATATCCGCAAAGCAGGCAGTCATGTAGGCGAGGCTTGAAATATTGTAAAGAAAATAGTGGTGTACTCCGAGCGGAAAAATGAACAACAAAAAAGTTGTATGCCCTAGCTGGAAAAATCTTTGACAGTTGAAGGTAAAATTATGAAACGGAGCTTATCCGAAGAGCAAAATTATTTTTTGCTGAAGTAAGATGGTACAGATATGGAACAGAAATATAGAGAACAATAACAGCTTCCTTTACACGATGCGATACGAAGGTGAGGCAACTTCTTTAGAACAGATGCTGCTTGACTACGCAAAAGTCATAGTCAGAAACGTTGATCGATTAGTTGCCTGCTTAAATTATTCGTCTTCTGACAGACCAGAGATATTGGTGAAGTCGTAGCTGCGTAGTTTCACGACTTGGTATCCAAGTTCTTCCAGCAAGCTCAAAGTAACAATAGTTTCGACCTTTTGGGAATATTCGGACAAATAGATTAAATGGTTAATGTCGAACTCGTATAACAAAATAATTCGTCCAATACCTTCTTCCAAACATGTTGATAGTGCCTTGATGTTATTTCCTTTGAAGTAGTTGCTAAATTGACATTTATACAAAATATTATTGCACGAGGAATCATGTTCCTGGTCCAGGCAGCGCTTCAGAATCATGGTACAGTTGGAAGCGTTCGACGAAAGCTTTGAACGAAAAGCTGTCGAGCCTAATCTTCACCTCTTTCGGTTTTTTTTAAGATAGTCATAATCCCTTTCTGTGTCTTGAATAACTCTTTCTTTAAGTTGAGCTTTTCTCCTTTTAATGGTGTAATCTGCATATTTTTCAGAACGGGAATAATCCGTAGCAAAATAATGTCCACTCAAATTAATAGCAAAACTTCGATTTCCTCTGTTGACTTCTTTCTCTTTGTTGACGGTGTCGCTATTATATTCATGGACCATTTCCTTTTCCGTAGCTTCTCCTCCAATATATCGCTTTTTTGCGTGACAGTAGATACCTAGTAGAAATTCTTCAGTTCTCGGAAGAGTATCTACATCGCTCATCATAACTGCTTTGCTCATTTCTTCCAATCTCCATGTCACATCGTAGCTACTACTTCTTCGTCATCGCTTATTATCTTATATTTGTCTTCAATTGACATCTTCATAAAGTTGATTTCCCCCTGTGGCATTTTTAATTTCAGGTGAATAACAATAACATCACACAAAGCTTGTATCAAAAACAGCATTTCAGGTTTGATTTTATTATTATTGAAATTATTTATAATAACCTCCGGCGACAGCCGGTGTGAACAAAAATCTTTCACTAAACCTATCCAAGGCTTTGGCATGAGCATGCTCAGCGCGCTATCTCTAGTATTTCGGATTAGTAAACGCACTCACTTTTGTTTTAGCAATTGGGTTACGAATTTATTGTCGAGTATCTACTCAAATAAAATAAATTTTAATCTTGCACTTCAAGCCAACCGATATATCACGGAATTTTTTTAAGTATGAGCTAAATCGAAACAGAAAAATTTGTTCAACAGATTTAGATAAAAAGTTGAACGCCATCCGCTGTATGGAATAACTAGGGTCAGTAGATAGGATATAAAAAGGAAGTACATTGGCAAGTAATTATAGAAATTTTCAAAACGGTAGACACTTGCTAAAAAAATGAATTCGGTATATTTTCGATAAATATTTATTCATAATGTATAAAAACAAGTAAACAAGCTAGAATTGGTCTAAAAACAAATCTTATGTACCCTAGATAAATACGCGCATGTAATTCGTACGGTCACCAATCAGTGCAAGTTTGATCGTTGAAGTGGTTTTCCGCATATATTTCTAGAACGGTTAGTGGGATAGAAGAAATTATTATAAGCAATTTCATAAGGGATTCATATTCTGTAGGACTTTTCAATACAATAACAAGTAAAAAAGCTAGAATTGGTCTAAGATAAATTTTTATGATACCCTAGTAGATGAATGCCCGTATAAAATATCGTATGGTCACCGATCTATGCAAGTTTAATTTTTGAAGTTGTTTTTCATATATAGGTATTTCTAGAAAGGTTCGCCAGACTGATAAAAAGATTATAAGCAATTTTATAGGATTTCTGAAGAAGTTTTTAGTACAATAAAAATGACGGATCGTTTTCATAGTATATGTAAAAAACCTAAATTTTTATATGGCAACACCAAGATGGGGTTGCTCAATTTATTTCGTTTTTGAAATTTGAAATGTTATTACTATAAAAACACCATGTACTAAATTTCAGTTCTCTATGTCGACACGTTCTCAGGCAATGTCCAAATATATAGTAGAAAACGAAATTTTTGTATGGCACGATTTGTCTCAATTTCGAACTTAATTTTACATTTTTTTTAAAGTCATTTTCGGTCGAAGATTTTAAAGGTAACCACTTCATTATGGTGAGAGAATTTAGGAGCTTATCAGATTTATCAAATCTGTCTGATAGATGCTTCAGTACTTAAATGACTGGAAAAACTTTAATGTTGTCAACGTCTTAATTAAAATAGTACTTAGGTATATACATACACATAGGTACATATAATAATTCTACGCTACCTGTAGACTGAAGCCTCCTCCAGGTAGAAGCAGCATTGCAAACGATTGCAAGCATTCATACTGACGCTAGTGGTTAAATAAAGCTTTTACTAGTTACTTTCAAAATTTTACAGAAAATATAAATTGCGTTATGGAAAACTTCCATGAAAAGGGGATGTCTGTTATGCGCATATCTTCGATTCCCAACAATAAAGTCACAGTGAGGTTCAGTCTTACATTAATATAAAGCAAGATCACATGTGAATGGAGGCTTCTCCTCCACAACTGCATACTTGTACTAGATATTTTGCGTTTTACTGACAAATTATAAACATTCATAATTATAACAAAAGGATCTCGACGCGAATTTTATATTAAAATGTTCCAAAACTGTACCAAAATTATATTTAAAATGTTAAAATAGTAACAACTTGCTTTAAAATATATAAAAATTTATTTTCAACAAAAATACATGTTCTTACACATTAACAAAAACTAAACTTTATTATTTTTCAAAATCAATCATAAGAAAATAAATTAAGAAATATAATATATTAAAAAAAAAATGGAAAATAAAATTTTTTATGAATAAATTGCACTAAAACGCAAAAATAATTTCACTAAGTATACCGCAATAAATATTATTGATTCGATTACAGGATTTCTGAAGTGTGAGTCTCAACTTATTAGGACTTTACTGTATGATTTCTGCGTGAAGTGAGTCACGTTTAAGCACGGAATCCCCCCGCCAACGCCGCGCTTTTACTTTCTTCTTGTCTTGTCAAAGAAAATTGTTCTTAGCAAATGAATGAAATTATAAAATCAAATAAGATATTGCACATTCTTTGTCTATAATTAACAAGTTTCCGTAACTGAGAAGACTTGTCTGAAGGAATGTAACGGTCAGATCAATATTTTACATTTTTTATATTTTTATGTATATTGAATAGAACAATATTATAAAAAAAGATATTTGAAAAGAAGCCCTGCGGAAAATGTACCAGTTTTGATTAAATTGTACCTTTGCAGCAAAAGTAAATAAAGTAAGAAGTATGTACCACTTTTGGTACAATAGTACCAAAGCTCCAACCCTGAGCACCACAATAAAGGAATAGACGGAGGGAAGAAGAGCTGCCAAACGAAGGAAAGAAAAGATCGACGAAGAGAAGAACAGACGTACGATAGATGTGTGCAATTTCGTTACTTTGGAGTAACCGGAAGATCTCGCTACTACAAAAATCCCTTTATTTAGAAAGGCTATAAGGACTTCGTCAGACAAAAAAGTTTATTGACACCTCTTACGCAAAAACAAAAGAACTCCTACTCCTTACGAGAACAGAGCTAAAAATGATTACAGAGCCCTTCTCAGGGCATTGTTCATTGAGGTATCACTTCACAAGATGGGCTCGATCGAGACTTCATTCTGCTGTTTCTGTCTGGATGCTGCTGAAACCTCGGAGCAGCTCATCTGCAACTGCGAAACATTGGCCAGGCGGAGATTATTCCACCTCAAACATTATTTTCCTTCACCAAACTCTGTATGGAACCTAAGTCCGAAAATGGTACTAGATCTTATTAACAGTCTAAACCTAGGAAGGGAGTAAATCGATCATTCAGGCCGCAGTGATCTAATCTAATCTACAACACGCTGGATACTGGTTAGTGTATACGTTGAAGACAAGAAAAAAAAAATAGGTAAGCACACGTAAATCTTGCGTTCAAATCAACTATACCTCTTTATTTTTCTTGCGATGCAATGTCAAATAATGACAAACCAAATAAGTATAATCTCTTCAGCACGTACATGTAAGCACATTTTTGGTAAAAGGCAATTAAAATTATAAAACAATTGGTGATAGTATTCTAATAGTATTGCAAGAATTTTTAAATATTACAAGTAGAAGGCATTACATATCTAAAGGAGCCATAAATGGGAACAAAAGAAAAATTTAGGTAAAGCATTTGTTGCTGCCTTTAATAATTTGTTTTGATTAAAAAAAGAAACAATTTTAAGTATTAAACAAAATGATTGATAAAGAAACAACAAGATCATAAAACTATTCTATTAACATATTGTAAATAAAAGGTCTATAAATGTCGTAGACATTTGATGTAACTCAGCACTTGACGAAAAGTCTAGGCACTTTGTGAAATGTAGGCAGATAGTGTAACAGTTGCGCTTAAAGAGTTTTTACAATAAGTGTCTGAGATTTTTAGCCACATCATAGACTTTACGCCGATAGTGTAAAACGATATATACCGGAATGCTACGAGTTGGCTAAAAATTTCAGGCACTTCGTGTAAAACTCAAGCGCAACTGTTACACTATCTGCCTACATTTCATCAAGTGCCTAGACTTTTCGGTCTCCAAGTAAACGTGATGCAAATATTTATTATCTGATTAAGTATCAATGTAAAGATGTTCCTTATCTATCTATTAATTTAATCCTTCATAAAAAAAACAAGCAATAAATCAAAAAGACTTCCATTGATTCTCAATATAAAGTCAAAGGACTTCATTAACCAAATACCCCTACAAAAACCGAGATTCAAATTGAATAAACTTCTTATCGAAAATTCTCTAATATCGACAAACCAGGAAACTCCTTAATACTGTCATAGGAATGCTCATCGGAGAATAAGGTCCCATCGAGATTGTAAAATTAATTCAAGCACAAAAAGGAAGGTCTGATTCTTTGTCTTTTGTTTGTCTCCAAGGCCCTTTCACGCTTGACTTACCCTGTAAGCAGTTTTGTCTATTTCCAGAGTCAACTCTACAAGTCAGTTCTTATGTTTAATCTAGAGTTTGTAGAAAGGAACGGATGCCTTACACCTATCAAATGCTTCATCAGAAGATTGCAAATAATGTCTATATTCCACCCTTTTTGGCTCTAAAGATTGTTAAATGAATTTGTTCCTTGTCCTTACTTCCGGAATCTAAAAATGTTAAGAGCTAAATAATTTTACGCAGTCTGTATCAACTGTATATCAAAGTTTTGTTCAATATTCTTTTAAAATTTGGAGCCTCATGAAGACTTTTGTGTTTATAAAAAAATTAAAATTTTCTTTTACTTATATGAGGATAAGTGCGTGTGTGTATTGAGAACATCTGTAGTGACTTACATCTGCAGAATATTTAACAAACAGGAATATCTATAAACTATGTACATAAATTAAATGAAGCTGGACAAATATTTTTGTATGGTGACCAGTTTTCCACTATAAGATACTATTGCAGGTATAAATAATAAAATGAAGTCACGAAGTGGCAGTGCATTATTTCTGATAGGAGTGTAAACTTTTTCTACATACACGCCGGCCTTAGTGTGTCTTCAATAATATTCCTCTGGATAAAGCAGCATGGTTTCGTCAAAGGTTTTATCAACATCAGGAATCGACTGATGGTTTTTTTAATACCGATCGTATCTCTTAAGTGTTAAATGGCCAATTTTATAATCTGATGTCACCCCAAAAAATTGTAGTGATTAAGCTATTTAAGTAATTGAGGACATCACGGACGGATGTAAGTTTTTTGCGATAAATATTTGTAATTTTCAATTTCACGAGCAAGCAACGTTTTATATGCCTTCTGAGAAAAACAAATTCCGTCCATTTCCTAAATATTAATTTTACGAGCATTTATCGTATTCATGAGAACTACATAATGGTTTGATAAAATGAACATAAGCTCTAAAGTGGAATGTTTGTTTTATTAAAATCTTGTTGAATTCAAAGAAACTCTTTAAAAGTAAAAGTTCTCGAAACTGTTCTCATTAGCACAATTTAAGGATATGAAAAATTCTCTGAATTATTTCTCACTACATAAAAGATAATCACTTGGCTTGAGTCTTTTATGTATCAATAAAAGATATTCTAGAAGAGTACTCTTTCTCTCCACCAAGTCAATATTTTCCTAAACCATTTATGTAGATAGCTGAGAGGTTTTGAGTAATAAGCCACTATCTTCAGTCCATGTTTCAGAAAGTTTAGCCTGGAAAATCTACTCTCATACAACACCTGGGTGCACAACAAGGACAAGAAAAACTTGAATGCAGCAGACAGATTGATGTACATACGAAAGTTCTCACTTAAGTTTAGCGGATGACAAAAAAAAAAACTTCAGAATTATTTAAGGTTTTTTGTTCTTATTGTTTGCGTAATATCATGAGCATTTTTTATCCCAATAAATTCCCGTCTATTCATGAGCCTCAGTCAATTTACGGGGCACTTCAAGCGAGCACAAATTTTCCGCACGATTAGATAAACATTAAGGATCGTTTTTATTTGGGTCATGGATACGCCCAGTGATGACTCAATAATTCTGTAGGTGCATCGGTTGTCTTTAAGGCTGAGTCGTTGTACTAAATTGGACAGCACGGTGCATAATTCGCATGATGGGCGGGGCGTTAAGATTTTTGTATAAATCGCAAATTGATTACAGGAATATTTATTTAAACACCTAAGGCAACAAAATAACGTTTTCTAATTTTTAAATTTGTCCCCAAAAATGAAAATTCAATGTCTTTTTTTTTTAATTTTTCTGGTTTGCGGAGCGGGGCTGCCACAAATTTAAACTAAATAAAATAAAATTTTAACATAATCTTTTTGAAGTTAATAAGCAGAAAATAACTTTTTTCCGATTTTTAAAATTCTGCTTATATCTACGACAATTTGACGCAATAGATTGCTTTACCTGCATTTTACCCTACTTATGTAGCGACCCAGCCTTAAGATGCATGTTCCACATAGATGATATGGTTTCTGGGATAGTGGTGGGCAGTATTTCTTGTGCATTATCCTTGAGTCAATCAGTCCTTAAAATATATAATAATTCATGGCTCTTTTAATCCATTTTTTTTAACGAAATAACTTTTTTATACTTCTTTACAAAAGCGAAGACAACTATTTTTTGATCTGTCGAAGATTCAGAAAATATCATTTTCAAAAGTGACACCTTGCCGACAATATTGTCCGAAAGAGAGCCTTCAAGCTCATTGGTGATATGGCAATAGCTTGACATGTCGACTCACTCGAACACCGCCGCAATATTGGTTGCCTTTCGATCTTTTATCGCTACACGCATGGTCAATGCTCTGATGAAATATCTATAGTCTAATCCCTTGTAGAGTAATTCCTGCACGGAATACTCGCGCTGCAAACGGCGCACATCCTTATACCCTTCAAATTACAGTAAAATTCCATGATGCTTTTTTAACCCGAATGGTGCGAATGTGGAACAGTTTACCATCATCTGTTTTTCCTCCGGCATACAATCTGCTGAAGTTTAAGGGCGACATACATCATCACCTCCGCCACCTCCCTATATCCCCTAATCCTTTCCCTATTTCCTTCCTCCCATGCTGTGCTTTGCATCATAGGGTATCCCCTGAGCTTGGCTTAATAAAAAAAAATATTATGTCAGTAGCAACCCTCATATATTCTCCTGTATAAATAATCTTGAATTGTGTATGGGCAATTGGAGCTAGATGGCACTATCTCTGCCGGATTTCTTCCACTTCCATAACTGATTTTTTCCTCGAAGAGCGATACAGTTTGCGAGGGCATTTTTGTGGTTCCTTTTTAGCCGAATTCATTTTTGCAAAATTTTCACACACAAATCGACCGGCCTATTCAACTAAAAACAGCCTGCTCAACTGAAAGTATATGCTTTGAAAAAGTTGTAGCAATGTATGGAGAGCAAGGTCTGTAAATAATATTCAACGTCTGAAATGATAGCTGGCTTCAACTTATTCTACATGCATGCAGTTCATCTGCCGGATTAATAAAACTTTCGTAGAGGCCACAGAGTGCCATGTTCTTGGATCACCTTATCCTATTGATCCTGTGAAGCCTCTGAATCTTCGTTTTTCTCGGCGTACACATCCATACATTCAGTTGAAGTTATTACGGACACGCGAGTATTCAGTGCCCTGAATAGAGGGATGATTTTCTGAGTCAAATATAGTATATTTCTTGAGAACCAAAAGGTTTTCTGATAGTAGTTTGAAACGCCATTCTAGCCAAAAAGGACTCATTGCAGTGCCATTCTGTGTTTCTGATAGTATGCTTCCTGATTTTACTATTGATAGGAATATGAAGACGTGATTCGCCAGTACTACTGACATGGACTTGTTAATTATTTGACGTCACGTGATAGCTGTCCAAAGGCATTTTTGAGTTGATCACATAGTTATGGCCTAGTACATACAATAGCACATATTAGATGAATTGGTGCTCCCGTCTACTCCTGAAAAATATTAACAAATCTTATGAACTTCATAATTTTGCATTTCAACTGAACATGTTTCATGTTGCATATTTTTTCCTAAGGTAAACTTGGAAAATGCCGAACGCATAAACCCAAAAATTTTCTTTGGCGAATCGACAAGGTCATAGAGAGGTAGTTGCTCTATGACCTTGTCTATCATTAAAAACGAAACGAATTGTTTTAATTAGTAGTCTTGTTAAATAAAGTCTGAGTTTTTGTAGTGCGGAAGTTCAGCTAGAACAATTACTTAGAGCGAATATAATAAGGACTAAAATAAATTAATTACCGAATACAAATTTTGTGAGTTTTTGTATTGAACTTTTTCTTGCATGGAATTTAACATGTAAGGTTCCGCTCTATCAATTGGGCCTATTTATGAAAACTTATTTACAGCATTGAAATTAGTTTTACCATAATATTAGTGTGCCTTCTATGACATTTATTATTTAAACGAAGAAAAAACCAAATTAAGATCAAGTATTTCTTTTTTCTTGCAATAGCCCGACAAATAGATATCCGCTGGCCAGTCACTATTCACAATAGTAACCATATTATCGCATCCGATAAAATCGGTGCGAGTTAGTAATGATAGAAATCGAGCCACGGATATTTATCACATAATCTCACAGAATTTACTCACATGCCTTTTACTTAGCATGACATAATTATTAGAAGCGCTTTACAACGCATCTTATCACATCAACGCACACACAAAAAAATTACCTAATTGATATAACAAAAACAATTTGAATCAATAAAATAAAACTGTTGGTAGGTACTCACCATAGTTATCAGGCTTGATTTTACCTGAATTACTGGCTGATCGTGATCTGCAACATTCCAACTGCTCGCTGAATGTTCCAGTCGAAGTATTCATTGTGAGGAATTCTAGCGTTGCACTTCACCAAAACAAACCCAAACAGGTGCATTAAGGTTTTCCGAACCCGTGCACCTGTATTATGCACTTCACTAAGGAAAACAGAATTTAATTAAATTCTTTAATAAATTCATGCACTGTACTACGCGTCTATTAAATTGTCAGGTTCGACCACTATTCGACCGGCATCCCTACTTAGCTTACTTAGAAACGTAAACATCGAGCTGACAACCACATACTAAGTGACTGACCCAATTCGCATATCGTGTTTTTATTACACATAAGGTGTAGTAGGCGCGGGGCGCCTACACAGAAATTTAAGTTCGACTGTTTTGATGCAACGTATAGTCACCTACAACCAGCGGCAACAAACAACTTTTAAAAAAAAGTTGTCAATCACTTTCCTGTAGGACCATTGCTAGGAAACATGCAATGGCCTTCTACAGTATAACGATTATCAAACTTGGCCCGAACTTGAGACTGCCATAAATAAGCAATTTTCGAAATTTCGATTTACACAAGTGGTCCAAGCTGAGCTCTTTTCCATTAAACAAGAGTCTGTGTCCCATTATGCAGAAAGAATCGAGAAACTACTGGACGAACTTAATATATCCAGTACGCCAGGTGAAGAAGACGCAGGCAGCAAGGCTATTAGAGCACTTAACGAGAAAAGCGCTATTAATAACTTTAAACGAGGATTAAAGCATCCCTTAAAACTGATTATCAAGTCCACAAAACATGATTCCTTAACTACCGCCGTGGATTATGCAGTAGAGGAGGAACATATATCCCAAAGCTATTTCAAGAGTAGGGATGTAAAGAGGTACAGCTATTGGTGAATTTCAGGCCATACCGCTAATGAGTGCAGGAAGCTGTCAAACTGGTTTAAACCCATTTTTCAGAATAAAACATGCTCTCGAAGTCTTCCCCAATTCAATACCAGAGTTAACGCTATCCAAAACGTTCAAATATACCGGTACTGTAAAACGACCGGACACCTAATTAACGAATGTCGGAACCACCAGTATAATAATTCCCACAGAGTAAGCTCGACTCCTAATGGTATACCTCCAGATAGAGGTAAACCAATTGATAGATCGTCCCGTTATGCCAATGAACATTCACGACAACCTTTTCCGGGAAACGCTGCAACGCTTGGTGCAAGCAATGGTCCGGGTTCACTAATGTGCCAAAGCCATTATTCTCACAAAGGAAATGTAGCAAAATCTCGATTTACGACCAACAGTATTAATCATCGAAAAGCGAATCCTTTTACACATGCTCATTCTGAATAATTTTCTCCCGTCTTAAATCTCGATAGTAACAAATCTTTTCAAAGTGAGATTACCCTAAACATTGTCGAAACTATTTCCGACCAGAATAGTATTCTACTTGACACCGGCGCTTCAATAAGTCTGATCAAAATCGGCGCTCTCAAGGATGAGGTTGACGATTGGTCCACACCAGTTAAGGGCACCTCCACGCAACCCATATAAACTAAGGGCATTTGTTATTTAAATATTAAGTTGTCAGAAGCAACTACACTGTTGCATCGTTTCCATATAGTCCCATCTGACTGCGCTATCAATTGTGATGGAATCATAGGTGAAGACTTTTTCGTCAAGACCAACTCCAAACTCAGTTATAAAACACAAACGTTAACCGTTCACACCAACTTTTGACAAATCGAACAACCATTCAAATATTCGACAAAGAGTATCAAAATTTCTCCCAGAACTGAGAAAGTTCTAAAACTGGATCCCATGTTTGGGACCGAGGAAATTATTTGCGGACCTACGGAAATAGCACCCCAAGTGTATACAGCCGGATGTGTAGTTAAACCCGAACATGGTTATATTGTGGTACCTATCTTAAATACATCTCAGGAAGAAATTGAAGTTTCAAATCAAATACAGCTGAAGCATGAACAGGTTCAAAATTATGCAATATACAACCTCCACAGTGTTAGGAATGAAGACAGAATAGAACAGAGATTGGCGAACCTTACCTCTCTACTAGATTTGAGTCACCTCAATGCTGAAGAAAATGCTTCTATTGTTGATATTTGCAGAGAATTCAACGATACTTTTCACCCTGAAGGCGACAAGTTAACCTTCACTCCAACAATCCCTCGTTATATTCCAATCGCCCCAAACCAATCCCCAGTAAATATACGCCCATACCGGTTACCCGAAATACACAAAACTGAAATTAAGAAGCATGTAGATCAGATGCTGGAGGAAGACATAGTCCGATATAGTTCTAGTCCCTGGAATGCTCCGGATGCCCAAGGCAATAAAAAATGGAGAGTAGAAGTGGATTCCACTACCCTACATTGAATATATCCTCAACCAACTAGGGGATTCTAAATCTTTCACTACGTTGGATCTAGCAAACAGATACCATCAAATCCAAGTTGTCAGTTTCAATAAAATTTTACCTAAAATTATTTTACCGCCTAGAATGGAGAACACAGATCTCTAGAAAATTAGTGTAGACATACATGAGCTAAGAAATGTTAATAAACATGCTGACAAACAACTAGCGTTAGTTTTACTCTCCTCCTAAGTATAGTTGTCCTTATTGTAAGCGCTATTATAATATGCATTATTGCTTAGAATGTCATAAAATATAAAACTACAATTAAGCGAGACGAAATCCTCTAAAAAAAAATAAGAAAAAAAAACGAGAAGGGGAATTTTGAGAATACTAATAATCAATTTTTTTTGTAATACTTACTTTTATTTCCTTTATACACATAATCCTTAAATTATAAACTAGGGTAAAAACATATAAGTACAATGGACTAATTACTGTTTCTTGAAGGGGGAGGAATGTAGTGAAACGCGATTCCCACGAGCACAAACCATTTGCTTTTGTTGTTGTAGCTCGGACCAACCACTTCAAACTCAATTTTTATCGCTGAGTTTGTATTTTCAACACCCAAGATGATAACGTCGAGCAATATATGACCTCGTGTATCATATTACTAGTAAACAAGTGAAGTGTGTGGGAATCGTGCTTCGCCAAGACTGTAGAACTATTTTCTAAAAATTGTGTTGAATATCACCATACCATATAAATTAGTTGATAATAGAAATAAAAGTAGCAAAATTCCATAAAAATAAACAGATGAATGTATGTATATAACATTCATCATAATTGCTAAATATCACAGCTCTTACAGCAAAATTTGTTGACTAGACATTTCCCACATTCTTGTCGCCACAAAATCGTCTGGCAATGAAATTAGAATCCGTCAAAGGTATTGCAATGTAATTAGAATCCGACAAAAATATTTTGTGATGATAAGGTGTTGTAAATTTTCACGTTGCTTAGAGTTTAGCGTTTTACGAAAATGTCAAATAAGCATCTTTTTATTATAAAAATGTAATTTTGTGTAAAATAAAATATAGTACAGTTTTTACTTTTATCGAAGCAGGTGTTTATATTTTACCCAGTTCTCGTCAAATCGTCGCACTAGTTTTGTACTAGGGTGACATCACAAGGTTGCATAGGTTTTGTACTTAGGCAACGTTCTTCTACATCGGGCGGCAATTAAGCCATTTGAATTGTCGCGGTACAAAAAACATTTGGTGACCCCGACGTGATTCTCTATTAAGAGAATTGCACTACACTGCTTCCATAGCGAGGAAGCCCACAGACATCAGCATCAAAGGTGAATTTATAACATACTGCTGCACATCATAAAGGATCATTACAAAGGCTAAAATCAAGAAGTTTTATTCTGTTTCGAACCATGGCTGAAGCAGAAGTTGAACGGATGCTGCAAGAACAGGATGCTATTGGTAGTAACCTAGAAAAGCTACTAATAAATTTCGGCAAAGATCCATTAGACCGTAAAACTGAAGATTACATCGCAAAGAGAATACAGTTATCAGAGAAATACTGGCGTGCAATCAATCAAACCACAAAAAACTCACTCCATTCCAGGAGCGGCTTGCCAGTTCACACTATTTCAAGAAAGAGTACTTCAAAGAGCTAGAACAGGTGTATCTTACACTAAAGAGTTTATTATTGGAAAATCAAGCGAAGATCGGGTCCACAGCTCCCAATACAGAAAGTAATCATGGAGCGACAAGCTCAGCAGGCGCTGCATCCAGCAGCAACAATAAGCAGGCTGATGAAAACAGTGGTAACTTAGATGATGAGAAAGGTAGTGGCGACGACGACAGCGATGACAATGTTAAACAAAATAACAACGGACGAAAACCTTCCTTAAATTCGGAACTATATGAAAACAAAACTATGGATGTGGTCGCTTGCAAGCTACTACGCAAACGAAAGGCCCTAATGAGGCTCACAATACACCAAATAAGAGATATTGAGTCAAGGCAGGATCAACAGCATCCAAGCCAATCTTTCAAGCTAAAAAATGACATACTCAAACAATATCAGAGAGAGATGGTTGACAATGACCAACAAATTTGGGAAATTGCCAATGAAGACAATCCACTGGGATATAAATCAGAACTGTTCTACGACCTCGATGGCTGGACGCAAGATACTATCATTTCACTCGAACAGCAAGTATCAATTCTTGAAGATAAATCCACCGAGCACCCTGAACCTTCAAGACCACAAGAAGGCTTGATTAAATTGCCAAAGATTTTTCTGCCCATATTTGATGGCAACTATTTACAATGGACACAGTTCCGTGATCTGTGTGTCCAGCTAATACACAACCAAACTATAAGCAACACTCAGAAGATGATCTATCTAAAAACCAATCTGAGCGGAGATCTACAAATTTCTAATTGGAATTACGACGATGCATGGGGTATCCTGAATAACCGATATAATAATAATCGGTTACTTGTTACGGCGATATTAAGTTGATTGCTGTCACAACCAACAATTCAACATGAATCAGCTGCAGCTATTAAGAGCCTGCACAACACAACCAATGAATGTCTGTATGGACTGAAAAATTTAGGATTGCCCACAGAAACTTGGGATCCTTTGTAGCGTATACCCCCTTACGCTACTTTTGCTTGGCTTCTCTACGTCTGCAGAGAAAACCCCATGATTTCCCAGAGTATGTAATTTAGTCAAATTTATTTATTTTTAAGAAGTAGCCCTATGCTACTTCTTCATATCAGAAAATTCCTACAAAGTCAAAATTTATTTATTTTTTAAGAAGTAGCCTTATGCTACTTCTTCATATTAGAAAATTCCTGAAAAGTAAAAATTTCATTCATTTGCAAGAAGTAGCCTTATGCTACTTCTTCATATTAGAAAATTCCTGAAAAGTCAAAATTTATTTATTTTCAAGAAGTAGCCCTATGCTACATATACATTTATACACACCCGCATACAAGTACAGATCTAAACGAAATAACGACAGCTGCAAAATAATTTCAGTCCAAAAATTCTAAAATGCGCAAAATGAGCACAAAATACAATTTTTCGGATAACATTTACCGCTAGTCAACCACATCAAAGCGACGAAAACGGCAATTGGCCTAGCTGTAATACATCGCATGATACCATCATGTAATGTATTGCAGCGGGTCCACAAATGCAAAAAAAAATTCCCAGAGAATTTTGCTCCAAAACGAAATATTCTTTCTACCGAAAAGATTACACACACACCCGTACCCAGGCAATAGCACCAGCGCTAACTTGCCTTTAAAACTCACAAAAAGTGAAAAACGTTCGTCTAGCGGTGGGCACCAACGAACAGAGTCGGTGGTACACGAAGGCGCTCGTCTGTCGTGCGGTGGAAAAGACAGAACGGCGGAATGTAGGGAGATTGCGTGAGGGATTGGGAGTCTGGTTTAAGTTCTGATTGCGCGCGGATCTAATGAGTTTAGCGCTAGAGTTTTAGTAAAAGTTTTTTATGGGGATTTTCTTTTTTGGTGGAAAGAGAGAAGTTGAATCGTCGATACGCGACGATATCAGTACTTTTGGGTTTTTTTTTATTTTAGCGCGAAATTCGTGGTCGTGTCGAGGAAAAATCTAATTAGCTGTGTCGAGGAGTGTCACGGCAAACTTTTCAGTGTCATTTTCGGCACCATCCAGTCTGCAAGAAAGAATTGTGAAATTGTGCTTTAATAATGAATTTATTAATTTACCTGTGTGCATAATTGCAGCAGTGGAGTTTAAGCAGCATTCAGCCTGCAAGAAAGAATTGTGAAATTGTGCTTTAATAATGAATTTATTAATTTACCCGTGTGCATAATTGCAGCAGTGGAGTTTAAGCAGTATTCAGTCTGCAAGAAAGAATTGTGAAATTGTGCTTTAATACTGAATTTATTAATTTACCCGTGTGCATAATTGCCGCGGTGTCATTTTCAGCAGCATCCAGTCTGCAAGTTAGAACGTATGCGAATTTGTGCTTTAATAATAAATTTATTAATTTACCTGTGTGCATAATTGCCGCAGTGGGGTTTAAGCAGCATTCAGTCTGCAAGAAAGAATTGTGAAATTGCGCTTTAATAATGAATTTACTAATTTACCTGTATGCATAATTGCCGCAGTGGTGTTTAAGCAGCATTTAGCCTGCAAAAAGGAATATGTAAATTAGTGTTTTTGTAAAGGAATTCAGTAACTTACATGTGTGCATGATTGTCGCAGTGTCATTTTTGGCAGCATTCAGTCTGCAAGAAAGAAAGGTGAAATTGTGCTCTATTAATGAAAATGCTTAGAAGTACCGTCGCCAGCAGCAGGATATCCAGGGGTTTAAGGATTGAAACTCACGGATTCGGCGGGTGAGATAATAATTCGTCCAGTTGTGCATTATAATATTTACCTGTCGGAACGCTCCACTTGATTGACACTCAGAGAAGAAGAAGGGGTTTTACTACGGCTCGTGCAAGTATGAGATTGAGGTAACCTTCACAATTGTCTTAGGTTAAGTTGCATGCGGGACCCTTCTGGTCAAATATTAGTTTTGTTTCATAGTTACTAGAGGCCGTTTTTTTTTTTTTTTTAACTTGAAATCAATTACATGTATATATAGGGAAAGGAAAAGAAGAGGAAAGAGGTAGAGAAATAGTGACTTTGGTCCGTTTTGTGGAACATTAATAGTGAAGTTGATAAGATTTAGATGTAAGATTTCTCAGATTAAGGCTCGAGCAAATTAGGTAGGTAAAGCATACGAAGTCGGTCTTGTTTTTTTTTGGATGTGCCACAAGGTGGTCATCTCTTTTCTGTGTAAAAAAATTAGCTATGCAGGTCAGAGATAAGTCTCTTTCTGGATTGTAAACAGTTTGTGAGCAGGAGTCGTCGTAAAACCATACCTAATTATAAAGTTTTGAAATCTCATATCTACGTGTATATTTTTTTTTTCTTCCCGTTTTATTGCAGATTTCGTCTATTCGTCCGCTGGCTGATCAGGTCGCTATGTTCGCGTAAAAGAAAAACCAAACGGGGAGGGGAGGGGTGGCAAGGTTATGTTGTGAGAAGCTTGAACAGACACACACCAAGTAGAAACAAATGGGTCTAAGCACCCACACAT
The DNA here is from genome assembly GCA_963930735.1 of Dioctria linearis. Taxonomy (NCBI): domain Eukaryota; kingdom Metazoa; phylum Arthropoda; class Insecta; order Diptera; family Asilidae; genus Dioctria; species Dioctria linearis. The sequence continues at coordinate 57,434,646 of OZ005740.1, forward strand.
ATCCTGGATATGATTTTGTAACATAGGAGTGTCGGATGCAGTATGTATCTACATTCACGAACAATGAATGTAGGTATATCTATCGGCTGACAAGCTCTTCGTTACAAATGGCGCCCAAAATGGTTTTTTGGCTTTAGTCAAACTTCTCTTCACAAAAGTGCAATTACTATTTTCAATGATTTTTTTTCTGGTCGCCCATTTGTCGTTACAAATGGCGCCCAAACTTTGGTTTTTTTTTCTCTTCGCATTTAGTCAAGCTTCTCTTGACTAGAATGTAATTGCTATTTCAATGTTATTTTCTCGATTTTTTTTTGTGTTATTATCACTATAAGAACTTTTCTTTGTTTTGTAAGACCTCAGTATGTTTAAAGCGGACACAAGTGATTTGCCTGGCGGATACAAGATGCTGGATCTACGCAGAGCTCTTCTTGCTTCTGTGGAGTGCGTTACTTCCATGATTGCTCCCTTTTGGCTCTCGTTAGGCCCGACCTTTGTATCGCGGCTGGGTCACTCGACCATGGTTCCGGCGGTATGTGCGATCGTAAACTGCCTTCGGCCAAGTCTAAGTCAATTTCTACCTTAAATTTAACAGTTTCCTGGTTTAAGTGCTCATCTTCTCGGCAACAAGCGAGTCTTGTGCGCGAGGCGTACCACTTTTGAAGCCAAGCTTCGGCTCGTGGACGCCGAGATGACGACCACTTGTCTGTTTTACTTGCATGACGAGCTGGTCAGCTGACCCAAACCTGGCAAGTTGTTGAACGACGTTCTTCTTTTGATTCTGTCTTTGTCTGGGTATTGGGGTCAGCTTACCGGTTTTAGTGTGCTACTTCGCACCAGGGTTTTTTTTGTTCAAACCCTTCTTCCCTTATCAGTATTAAATTCAGTAATTCCTCTTGACGTTCCCTAGTGTAACGGTGAGTTGTGCGGTTTGCGGTGGTCAGTCAGCGTTGTATGCGAGGCATACGTTGTTGAAATTGGTTCCGCGGACCTCTGTTAGTTCCAGGGAGAAGCCAGTATTTAATTAAATTCCTATGTTGTTTCGGGCTGTGAGAAATTTTAGTTTTGGGTTTTGTAAAGCTGTTTGAGGCTTGTATTGTCACAATTGGCAGGCATGAGCTTCCATTTTCGTTGCTTCCTGTTAATTATCTCGAGTTATTTATACATACCACCAGCTACTGCTTCTCGCCTGAGTACTGGCAGCCACTGATTTGCTGACAACTCACCTCTGCCGTCGATCTGTTGACTTCAGTCTCTTGCCAAGTTGATGGACGTTGTCCGTCTTCTCTGATATTTTATCCTTGGTAAAAGAGTGTTCGTCCTGATCATCCTAACATGGGACGGCAGCCCTTCAGGCTCCGGTTCCACAATTTTTGTTTTCTACAATTGTTAGATCACCGTATGGACTAACCGAAGGGCTTCGATGAGCAATATTCTGCGTTGAGAGAGAGAGAGAGTTTTTTTTTAAATCCAGCGGGGCTGGAGAAGAACAAGTTTTTTTTGTGTGTATTGAACGGGCATACTGTCCTCGCCGAACCGCCATGCCAACCTTCCTCTTTACAAATGATCAACGTATAGTATAAAAGCATTTTCTTATATGTATATGGATATTTGGCACAAACTTTCTTTGAAATTATTATTAAACGTTTTTTTTTATACATATATCTGGCGCAATTTTTTTTTTGTGGCTGAATTACCTTCAGCATTAGGATAAACACACTTATACATTCCTTTTCTTCGGTGTTTTTTTTATATATACATACCCGGCACAGTTCCAGGTGAATATTCTCTCGCATTAGGATAGACACGTTTTTTTTGTAGTTTTATTTTGCACAATTTCCGTCTGAATTATCGCGACATTAGTACAAACGCATTTTTTTTCTCTTCTTCTCTTTCCTTTTATGTATACATTCGGCAAAATTTTTCTGGGCATCATCTTTGGCCTTATCATAAAGGTTTTGTGGTTTCTTATATATACGTAGATATTTGGCACAATTCCCGGTTAAACGCCTTTTGGGTTTTTCTGTTTACCATACTTGGCGGAATTTTCAGGTGAATTATCGTGAGTAGTCACATCATTGTTTCCCTGTTGTATTGGGCGCAATCGCTGGTTGAACTAATCTTGGCACTACTATAGACGCGTTTTTTTTTATATATTCAGCATAATCCACGGGAAATTCTCCTTTGATATCAACCACAGAGCATTACTTCGCGGGTTCTGTATTGTTAGTTTATTTGTCATTGAGTTTCATACCAGGATGGACTTCTCCTTCTTATCACCGGACGAGCTTGAGGTCGAATTTGTTGTACGCAACCTTAGATCTGCTGACGCTAACGCTCGCCGTAAGCTCACGGAAATGTACGAGGCCGAGAAGTTGGAATCCGGTAGAGCACCCTTCAAGTCTCACGCCCATAAAAATCCAGAACGCGAATTAGAATATATTATCAGTCGAGTCGACGCTCTGAATCGTGACCTGAGTTCGGACCCCATCCGAACCGTCGAAGGTCGTTCGCGTTATACCAGTCAGGTGCTCCATGTACTCTATAGAGCCCAGCGGCTGCGTAATACATCTCCCTCTGTCCAGTCTGAGCCGCAAGCTTATGTCCAGACCTTGGAGGATATCGTGAGCCGTGTCGAGGCTTCTCAGCCTACGACAGAGTCCGTGGCCGAGGGCGCTGGAGGCGCAACGCTCTCAGTTCCTGTGATTAGCACAGATAGTCAAGGGGTTAAGCCGCTGACAGGTCCTAAGCCGAAAACAGTTTTGACTACCGAAGGCGCTGCGGTGCACTTACCGGGACCTAACTCGCCTGCCGAGTCGTACCTGGACTTTTCAATAATCGAAGAGCAGAGGGCTCAAGCAGCTCCCACTGACATACCACACACGTTTGCTGACCCAATGTCGGCAAGGTCACGTATTCCATCGATCAACGATCGGTTGGAAAGTTTGAATAGAGGTCCAGTCACGGGAGTACCTCCATTGCCGAGACAAAGTAATACTGGGTCTCGTGTACCACCTTTATCGGGTCCGTTTGTTTCTCCGCTTAACATTCCAACTCATCCTCGACAGCCAGCCGCGAGGGACCGTAATAGCGTATCTCACAGTCCTGTCTGCCGCTGGAAGTTAAATTTTTATGGCACCTCCGGTTTGGATGTGACAGAGTTCATATTTCGGGTAGAATCGCTGGGAATATTAGAACAAGTATCCGCCTCCGAACTGTGTGCTGGGTTTCACACACTCGTCACCGGGAAAGCTGCCAACTGGTATTGGTTATATTTACGAAATCAGCATACGCACTCGTGGCAAGAGTTACGTTCAGCACTCCTACGCGAATTCCGCAGCCAGGAAACTGACTACGAAATTCGCAAGCTAGTTGAGTCAAGGAGGCAAGGAGTTAACGAGTCCTTCAGTGATTTTCGATTAGCGGTTCACGCTTTAGTGTCCAAAATGAGCATGCCGATTACAGAAGCCGAGCTGGTGGAAATACTGTGACGTAACATGAAACCCGCTTTACAGGAGGCGTTACTCCTTTATCAGACTGATAATGTGCTAGACTTGAGGGACCCGTGTACCCGATTTGAAAAATTATGGTCCGATATAGGCTCGCCGCGGGCGGTTGCACCGCGACGAGCAGTGCATGAAATCTATTCAGATACGCCGTATCTGAATCACACCTTGTCCAGTCAGTTAGATGCCATTGAAGTTCCACCGCGAGGCGTCCCGAGTAATGCTCAGAGAGACATCCACCGACCCGCTAGATCTCGAGTGACATGTTGGAATTGCTTGGCGGAAGGTCATGTCTACGTCAACTGTCCACTAGGGCTACAGAGAGTCTTCTGCTATGGATGCGGTGCAGTGGGGGTAAATAAAACGAAATGAAGAGCTTGCCTGTCGGGAAACTAAGGCAGGGGTCAAAATTTTGTAGGTGGCCAGCGCCGTTTGACTCCAAGCCAAACCTTCAGGCGCACGACAGAAGAAGCGGCTACCAACACCGAGCTCGATCGCTACCGTTAACTTCACGGCGTAGAGCTGTCAGCGATGCTGCAGCGCTCCCAAAACATAAAACTCGCGAACCCAGATTGAATTCTAAACCTGTTAACAGCCTTAAAGTAAACATGTCTAGCTCTGCCACTCAGACAGAGAATTCCAGCACACAAAGCACGTCTTATCGTACCACTTTCTCGGAGTCCGGTTGTTACATACAGAGCACCAATTAAACATGTATATACATACAGGCATGCATCTCTGAATCGATTTCGCTTCACGCAGAATTCTAAAATTCATGCATGAATAAAGAAATGCAAACATGTAGATATGTACATACCTACAGCATTCTCATTGCATGCGGAATTACAATTCCCAGCTGCAAGTATAAACATACTGTTGCAAGATCTCGGATTTAGATCCCGCAATGAAGATAAAAGCTGCACATCTCCGATGTAATGGGGAAAGTATGGCAGCACGTCTGAGCGAGGACCCAAACAAAAAAAAACCCCAGAGATGGCGACACTTTCCCCCGACTGTGGTGAAGTCGACCCCAACAACATTGAGCAAGAGATTCCCCAACCGCAGCGAGAAGAGGAGAAAAAAAAAAAAGAAAAAAAAAGCGGAGATTGGACAGGAGCAGAGTCTTCATTCTTTTGTTAAGAGTGACAGAACGAATTACGAACGAGGAAAGTTTGTGATATTAAAAAGTTTTTTTACTGTAGAAATTGTTCAAAACTGAAGATTGTAGTGTTCTAAAAATAAAAGTCTATTGTCGACTAACGAGCTGAATTATTAATTTCCATCATAATTGAAGATTTTCATCCACTTTCGAATGGTCTGGGTATACCCGTTAGCGAACGGACAGGCCTTCCAACGGATCTTCTGAATCCCGCTTTTCTTTGGGCACTGGTACTGAAAGATAAGTAACTACTTTATTTGATTCTATTAGTTTCTTACAATTGTTTGAACTTCAATAAAACAGCGATACAGAGATAAAAAACCTACTGCGATATTAGTTCTAACCACAACCGAAGATTGTACGTAGCACCTCAAGAGCCGACATATATCCGTTAGTGAACGGACAGGTGCCAAACGGACCTTCCCAGTCCCGCTCTATTCCGGAACAAAAAGATAAGTAACCACCTATATTGATTTTATTATAAATTTATTTGCAATTACAAAAGAAGAAGTAATTTATTAGAAATTTCGAAACAAATCTAGTCAATGAATTATTTAATTTAAACAATCAAGTTCTTATCCTGCAAAAAGGCCGAATACAAATTCGTTTGTAATATTTAAAGCATGCCACTTAGTACATTTCGATAGTGTGTAGGCGGTATGCATAGATCTCCATGATTGACTTATATGTTTTTCTCTAGTTTGTTAACAATCCGCTGGACAGTAATAAGCACCAACGAATTAACTGAAATAATTTATCAAAAATCCCCGCATAGAGCTAGTAAATGAAAAGTAAAGGAACCAAAGTGACAAAAAATCAGCACCTCACCTAATTTACGGAATTACCAATACGCCTTTCTACGCTTTTCTAGGAACGAAGTTCCAATTAGTTCTAGGTATAAGGGAAAGCTGGTTGTCATACGGAGGAGTTATTTATTTCACTGCTAAAAGTTTCCCGATTTACTATCAACGAGCAGACAAACAAATAAAAATTTCAAGTAAGCTACACAAATTCGCATAGGTACCGACATATGTGCCTACGTACCTACTACGATCGATTGCCAGTACACTGTTCGCGCATAAACAATCAATAACACTCGGCTTAGTTGTGTCGAACGAAACTATTAGGTTCTCACAAATCGAACTTTAACACAGATTGAATTGTTGCTGGAGAAAGTTTCTGAAAACGCGAAATCCTGACGGCAAAACTGCATTATTACTGAATCAGAACGTGAAAGTGTAACCGGATCGCTAGTTCGTTTGCTGAAAGGCGGAGTGATTCCGACCTCGGTTGGAGACATCAGGAAGTGTTCCTGGGAAGCCTCTACGAACAACCTGAATCAATTTCACAGGTTACTAAGCGGAGGACCCCCGAGCCCAACTTCCTCATAAACTAGCCTGTTACTCTCACTAAACAGGCACGAGTTCGCCTGGTAGTTCCACAAGTCACGTTACATCAACCAATCCATCTCACTTCTAAGGTAACTAGCCTAGTCGTGTTATTACGAACCCTTTTTGTCTTCCGCGACTGCGACACATTAAATAACAAACGTAAACGAGCCTGCGGATTTTGACACTTAGCCATACGGCGAAAACAGCTGAGGCTCATTGCCGCTCGTTAAATTCGTGTGATTTTCTTCGTTGAGTGTCTTATGTTTGATTTCCGTTCATTTGGAAGCTTTTAGCGAGGGCACAGAAGAAGTGAACGAAACTGTCCACCTCGACTTAAAGAGCTTTCATGTCGACTTCTTATACTTATACGAGTTCGAACTGGCTAAGGTGAATTACCTCCTCCAGTGAAAGCTCAAACAGCTAGCTGCCAGAGTTTGTGTTTAAAAATCGAAACTAACTCCCAAATTCAGAGTAAGATTGCTTCCTCGCTTACCGCTCGGCCGGAGCAATTTCTGTTAAAGGAGATAAAACGTTATAATTGGTGCCAAGTGTGGGGTTTCGTAGTAATATTTCAAAAAATATTCTCTCCCATAACTTGGTTACATTTTTTTTTGTTGTTGCCCCTCTTGAATACGATAACAATATTCGGGAGCTTTTTGTGCTTTTCTCCCAGCAATTGAAATTTATAGAATAAGCCCTTGTTTTTTTTAGTTATAAGCTTCAAAATTTGATTTTTAATTACAGGTGAATTTCGTAGATTAAGTTTTACTCCGAGTTTTTTTTAGTTATAAGCTTCAAAATTTGAATTTTTAATTACAGGTGAATTTCGTAGATTAAGTTTTACTTTGGTTTTACTCTAGTTTTTATTCCTATTTGAATTGAAATAGAGGAGTTCGAATTGAACTGGTAAACTTGAATTAGAATAGAGGAGTTCGAATTGAACTGGTAAACTTGAATTAAAATAGAGGAGTTCGAATTGAACTGGTAAAATTGAATTGAATTCTATCTTTATTTTATTTATATTTCTTTTGTTTTGAATCATAATTCGAATCGAACTATCGGGATTTTATTTTTAAGTTTGTTCTTCTTTTGTTTTTCTTCGTCGAGTGAAATGGATTCCGAACAACTAAAAGAGTTGAAGGAAGAGTTTAAGGCCTTAGCCACGTCTTTGGTTAGAGGCGTTGTTAGTGAGTTGAAAGAGGAACTGAAACCTGAGCAAGCTAGTTCCATGGCGGCAATCGAGTCGGGAATAGCCGAACAGATAGCGAAACTGTCGACCAAAGTAGATGACCTCGATAAAACGTTGAATGGGTCAGCGTTTGTTCAGCGTGTGTTTGAAGATTTCTCTTTCACGGCATCTACTTCTTCGCCAACGAGTGCAGTGACATCAACCACGACATCAGTAGTGTCATCGGTTGCTCCTGCTCCCATACAATCGGGTAGCTCCACGTTAGAGTCGAAGTTCATTTCAAAGCCCCCTAACAGCTCTGTTCCCCCATTGCCTACTGCCATGCATGGACCTCTGCCAGCCACGTATTCGGCCCCAATCAGTCAGGCAGTTAACTATCCGCCACAGATCTCAACTAGTTTAGGCATACAGCACAGCTTCAGCCCTAGTATGCATGTAAATAGCCACCCACGGACTTCTAGCTTACGTTACCACTCAGAACCACCTCCCTATTAGCCAAGCCATTCCAGTTAGCAACTCTACTTATTGTGCTCAGCAGCCCCAACTCCTGCACAGTTCAGCAGTCTGGTCCAAACGCGGCTCAGCTACCTTACTATAGCTTAGCTCAGCATCCTACTTCACAGACAACCCAGCACCGGTGTCAGTCAGTTGGAGGTTGCAATGACAACCGCTCCCATCAAGCTTCTGCACAAACCACTCCGAATGGAATAGCCGGCAGCTCTAATTCTTCAAATTTCATGTGTAATTTAGCTTCTTTTGATGGGACAGCATCTTGGTCCGATTACCGAGTCCAATTTGAGATAGCTGCTCACAACAATCATTGGACAGAACAAGAGAAGGCTGATGCCATGGCTACACAGCTCCGTGGTAATGCTCTCTCTGTACTGAGCGTTTTCCTCCTGGACATCGGATCCAGTATAGGGAATTAATCACATTGTTAGAACAACGTTTCGGCGTGGACTCGTATACAGCCAAGTTCAATTCTGTGGAAGAACTCAAGGCGCAAGGGAGAGTTTCGCAAACTTTGCACTGGAATTGTAAAGGTTGGCTACAGCGGCTTTCCCTTCCTGTCCAACGGATGTGGTTGACAGAATGGCGGCCTTACGTTTTCTAGAGGGACTTCGAGATGACGAGCTGAGGACTTTAGTAAGGGTGCGAGGTCCAAAGACCTTACATGAAGCAGTCAGTGCTGCACAGGAATTGTCTACCGGAACGAATGCTGCAAGGCACCTCAGAGTTCATCTGGCACAAACAACTTTCAATAATCGGGGCCGTGCATTCCGAAAGACACGTTTTAGAGGTAATTCGCGTTTCCTATGCAAAAATACTTCAGGTCGTCTTGAAAGTGCAACAGATGGACCCGCTCCCCTTTATGATTCTTTTAGACCTGCCTCCCATACAGAAACATCTTTTTCTTCCTCGCTGAACCCGGAAAACCCCTCAACATCGACCCAAAGGGGCATGAGTCGATGAATATTCCACCTGCCCCAACATCAGGTAACAACGTTGTCAACCCTTTAAAGCGTCCGACTACAACTCCAACACAACAAAAAAGCCTAGAGAAAATCCCACCTCGAAACTATCAGATAACAGCACGGAAAAAAATGTAGAATTCGCTTTGACGGCGACAAGATCCATGAAAGAACAGTCTCACAGTAAAAGGAATGATAAATTGTAAGCCTGCCAATTTATTATAGATACAGGGGCTACTATATCTATCATACATCCCGACTTTGTAAGTTGTTCGTCGATGTCAGGGCTTGAAAAAGTCAATGTAACTATTCGAAGTGTGACTGGAGACTGCATTGATGTGCTAGGTAAAATAAGGGTGGATATAATGATAGAAAATTATAGCTTACCCACACACAGTGCTCATAGCCAATATAGAGCCTGTATGCATACTGGGAGTAGATTTCCTTGATTTGTACCAGTGTCGACTAGATTTTAAAAAGGGCGATCTTCAGATTGGCCAGGGGACTGTCAAACTGCACAAACCCAATTATTCCGTCACCAGAATCTGCCTCCTCGAAGACGTCGTACTCTCTCCCCGAAGTGAAACGATTATCCCTTTCATTAGGGAACGTGAGACCTCTAACGGCCCCAGTTTACTATTAGAACCTTTGTCCCAATCAAAGCTGCCTCTTGGTGTTTACGCGGCTCGTGTCCTCATCGAACCTACCTCTCGACAAATTCCAATACGACTCGTAAACTTAACCACAAGTAATGCTTTCGTCTCTCGTGACACCTTCATTGGACAACTTGAGCCAGTCTCTATTTCAAATTTAGACACCTTAGACGCCTCAGCCTGTGATGCGGATCACGATATTCTTGATTCCATTCTCAACGGAGTGGAAGAAGAATTGTCCAATGAGGAAAGGAGAAGTTTAACTCTCGTACTGGAAGATTTTCGCGACATTTTCTCCACTGGGTCGAATGATACTGGGCGGACAAATATCACCAAACACCACATCGATGTTGGTGAGGCCCGTCCTTTTAGAATACCGCCTAGAAGGGTGCCTCTAGCGAACAGGACTGAATGCGAACGATTGGTGAAGGAAATGGAAGAGAATGAAGTCATACGGCCATCCATCAGTCCCTGGGCTTCCCCAGTAGTCCTCGTGAAGAAGAAAGATGGATCAACTCGGTTTTGTGTGGACTATCGACGCTTAAATGATATGACGAAGAAAGATTCTTACCCACTGCCCCGAATCGATGACACTCTCACGTCGTTTGCTGGATCCACTTGGTTTTCAACACTCGACTTGCAAAGTGGGTACTGGCAAGTTGAGATGAGCGACGAAGATAGAGAGAAGACTGCATTCGCGACAGGTGGAGGATTGTGGGAATTTAATGTAATGCCATTCGGTTTATGTAATGCCCCTGCTACGTTTGAGAGGTTGATGGATGGAGTCTTTCGCGATCTAGGTGCAGAAACAGCCCTTGTGTACCTAGACGATATAATTGTTCATGGCTCTAGTCTCGAAAGCCACCTCGACAACTTGCGAAAAGTCTTCCAGTGTCTACGCGCATCTAATTTAAAATTAAGCCCAAAAAAATGTCATTTGCTTCGTAAGGAAGTCTAATATCTGGGTCACGTAGTATCTGGAAGAGGGCTACAGACTGACCCTGACAAAACAGAGAGCATAAGGACTTGGCCAGTTCCTAAAACTAAAAAGCATTTTCGCAGTTTTCTAGGCCTAGCGTCTTATTACAGAAGATTTGTTCGTGACTTCTCAACTTTGGCAAAACCTCTGTCAGAATTGACTGAGGAAAGGCGGAAGTTTCAATGGGAACAGAGACAACAAGATGCCTTCGAGGAGCTGAAATCGCGTTTAATTTCTCCTCCCATTCTAGTCTTTCCTCAAACAGAGGGAGAGTTTATTCTTGACACAGACGCCAGTCAAGATGGGATCGGCGCAGTACTTAGCCAGATGCAGGATGGCAACGAGAAAGTGCTAGAATACTACAGTAAAACGCTGAGTAGGCCCGAACGGAACTATTGTGTAACAAGGAAAGAACTGCTAGCAGTGATAAGGGCGACTTGTCACTTCCACCATTTTCTATTCGGAAGGCAATTTCGCGTTCGAACCGACCATTTCAAATTTCAAGGAGCCTGATGGCCAGTTAGCAAGATGGCTGAAGAGACTCCAGCAGTACGACTTCGTCATAGAACATAGAGCTGGACAGAGGACACCTTAATGCAGATGCTTTGTCGAGGCGTCCTTGTCAAGAATGTGCTCACTGCGACCAGAAAGAGTTGAGGGAATTAGAGCAAGGAGTCGACCTGGTATCAACTGAGATTATGCCTGACTTGGCTATAGAACAAGACCAGGATCCTATTCTGCGAAATGTGAAATCTTATTTAGAGAAAAATCAGAGGCCATCCCGCGAGCAGGTCCTTGTCGGAAAGTCCGCATTTAAAAATTTTTTGGGCGAAATATGAATCATTACGAATGGTGGATGGCGTTTTGCATCTCGTGCGATATGGTGACAACGACACCCTTGTTAAGATAGCTCCGCCAAGTCTGGTACAAAAGATTCTTCGTGAATTCCATGATAAACCGACAGGTGGACATTTCGGCGTCCGGAAGACGACTGAGAAAATAAAGGAGCGTTGGTTTTGGCCCGATTTACAAACAGACGTAGAAGTATGGTGTGCAAAGTGCCACCTTTGTCATGCAAAAAGAGGTCCCTCTACGAAAAACGCGCGGGGAGCTTCAAGTATTTAACGTTGGAGCTCCATTCGAAAGAATCGCCATCGACGTTCTAGGCCCACTTCCTAAAACTGAGAACGGGAATAGATATGTCATAATCGTGATAGACTATTTCACTAAATGGCCAGAAGCTTTTGCAGCTACAGATCAAAAGACCGAGACTATAGTGGATGGGTTAATTGAGAATGTTCTTTCTCGATTCGTATTCCCTTCCAGCGTACATTCAGACCAGGGTCGAAATTTCGAGGCAGAAATTTTTCACAGAGTACTACAACGATTTGGAATAGAGAAAACCCGCACGACTGCTCTCCACCCTCAGTCTGATGGAATGGTAGAGCGGTTTAATCGCACACTGTTAAACTACCCTATCAAAGTTTGTAGGCAGCACCCAAACCGATTGGGATCGGTTCCTCCCTCTAGCACTTCTAGCTTACCGCTCAGCTGTTCATGATAGTACCAAATTTACGCCCGCGATGCTCAATTTTGGCAGGGAGTTGAGACTCCCACTTGACATTCAATACGGCCCGGTAACCGAGTCTCCATCTAGAAATCAGGGAGAATACGCTGATAAACTGATACAAGCCTTAGCTACAATACACCAACTAACCCGCAAACACCTAAGCTTGGCTTCATCTAACATGAAAAATCATTACGACCTTAGAGCACATCCTATTAAGTTTTCAGAAGGCGAACAGGTATGGATATATAATCCAAAACGGCGAAAAGGCAAAAGCCCCAAACTTCAGCGCGACTGGGAAGGTCCTGGTATTATAATATCTCGAATAAACGACGTTCTTTATAGAGTAGAATTCCCCGGTGGTAAAACAAGGAAGGTATTACACGTCGATAGGCTAGCTAAATTTCTGAGCGCAAACCGTCCAACAGACACCAACTTCCACGTCAGCGTTGCTAACAACAAAACCCCAACAGAAATTATTGAGATCGCGCCATGGACAAAATATTCCAAGGAAACCTCGCCAAACCTACTCCTAAAATGTGGCTTCGAGCCCGGAAAAGGGTTAGGGAAGAATTTACAGGGTATAGCAAAGCCCATTTTAGTACGACAGCAGTCGTCGCGCGTAGGCTTCGGGTTCAGTACACAATAATAATAATAATAAGAAAACAAATCGTATTGCTCATAAGGGCTCACCCTTCTGCTGAGAAAAATTTTGAGAATTTTGCAGAATAAAATAAAAAAAAAAAAAAAAAAAAATGGGAATTGCGACAATTGGAGTAAACTAAAGGTTGTGCACCTGTATACATATGGAAATAAAACCATCTCGTCAAGAGCAAAACATTAACAGGTAAAAAAAAAAAAATAAGGATATTTCTTTTACAATTTGTCCGACTTCGGCACTTTACACACCACCCTGGGAAGCTACCCGAGGCTCATTGTTCCTGGAGAGCCAATGTCAGCACAACGGCCCCAGTGAAAATGATAGAAATTGATATCTGACAAACGATATCCAAGATACAGCTAACAGAAGCCCACACTTCTGGGGATGTGTCATAAGATTGGTGCTATTTAGACACTGGCTTAGTCAATAATGCCAACCGAATAGAGAATTCGGAAGCTAAATTGACAAAAGCAGCCGATAAATTGATATCTGACAAACGATATCCAAGATACAGCTAACAGAAGCCCACACTTCTGGGGATGTGTCATAAGATTCGTGCTATTTAGACACTGGCTTAGTCAATAATGCCAACCGAATAGAGAATTCGGAAGCTAAATTGACAAAAGCAGCCGATAAATTGATATCTGACAAACGATATCCAAGACACAGCTAACAGAAGCCCACACTTCTGGGGATGTGTCATAAGATTCGTGCTATTTAGACACTGGCTTAGTCAATAATGCCAACCGAATAGAGAATTCGGAAGCTAAATTGACAAAAGCAGCCGATAAATTGATATCTGACAAACGACATCCAAGATACAGCTAACAGAAGCCCACACTTCTGGGGATGTGTCATAAGACTCGTGCTATTTAGACACTGGCTTAGTCAATAATGCCAACCGAATAGAGAATTCGGAAGCTAAATTGACAAAAGCAGCCGATAAATTGATATCTGACAAACGATATCCAAGATACAGCTAACAGAAGTCCACACTTCTGGGGATGTGTCATAAGAAGCGTGCTATCATCTATCTTGAAAACAATTGCAAGTAAGGGAAGTAATAATGGTTACAAAAAAAAAAAAAAAAAAAAAAAAAAAAAAAAAAAAAAAAGGAACGTAGTCAACCGATCGAAGCCATTCGATGTAATTGATATGCATACCCTTCTCCAGCGCGATCTTTATATTTGATGTAGGATAGTGTGATGTGAAAAGTTCTGAATACCTGAACCTTTTTATCTCTAGGAAAACAATCACTCTTGCTACAGACGTACAAATAGGTATTGCTCCAATAGTTGCAAGATTAAATACCTTCCACCGTGGTACTAGACCTGTAATCAGAATGAAATATTTAAAGTAAATATTATCTAACTTAAGCATTTAAAAAATAAAAATAAAAATAAAAATAAAATAAAAATAAAAGGGCTTATCTAGAAGGAATGAGCCTTTAAGTACGTTAAGCAAGTCATTTCAGGTCGTATCTGTAAATTCAAATTGCTGACCAGGCGTAACTTCTTCACTAAGAAAACAAATTTAAATAGCTTTAACCATGGTACTGGATCTAGGCAGACGAGCACCGACATACTTTCATTTAAGGAATGCGCCCCTAGTAAAGCCCAATTAATCCTACCTTGTTCGCCGCCGGGGATCCCTCTATTTCTGCGAATACACATCCGCGTTTTGGGAACGGCCGCCGGTGAAACAGGACTGTCGTCAGATTCTGTACCTCCCGGTAGAGTAAGGTCCTTTCTTATACCGATAGCTATTTTGAATATAGGAAATAGGGCATATTTGTGAAATAGCAGAATAAGGCACTAATCTTCTCTCCAGCAGGTTCACACTCGGATATCTGCGAGATTCTTTCCCGAGCCTTCCATCAAAGTTCTCGGACCATTCTCAGAGAGGAAACTCTTGCCAAACTAGACGAATCGGAGACTGGATTAAATAAGTTTATCGATTTCATTTATTATTAAATTGTTATCCCGGATACAGTAATAGATCTTGTTACATTACAGGTATATACTCGGTCGGAACTTGGAGTCCACAGGAGGGGGAAGTGTTGCAAGATCTCGGATTTAGACCCCGCAATGAAGATAAAAGCTGCACATCTCCGATGTAATGGGGAAAGTATGGCAGCACGTCTGAGCGAGGACCCAAACAAAAAAAAACCCCAGAGATGGCGACACTTTCCCCCGACTGTGGTGAAGTCGACCCCAACAACATTGAGCAAGAGATTCCCCAACCGCAGCGAGAAGAGGAGAAAAAAAAAAAGAAAAAAAAAAGCGGAGATTGGACAGGAGCAGAGTCTTCATTCTTTTGTTAAGAGTGACAGAACGAATTACGAACGAGGAAAGTTTGTGATATTAAAAAGTTTTTTTACTGTAGAAATTGTTCAAAACTGAAGATTGTAGTGTTCTAAAAATAAAAGTCTATTGTCGACTAACGAGCTGAATTATTAATTTCCATCATAACTGAAGATTTTCATCCACTTTCGAATGGTCTGGGTATACCCGTTAGCGAACGGACAGGCCTTCCAACGGATCTTCTGAATCCCGCTTTTCTTTGGGCACTGGTACTGAAAGATAAGTAACTACTTTATTTGATTCTATTAGTTTCTTACAATTGTTTGAACTTCAATAAAACAGCGATACAGAGATAAAAAACCTACTGTGGAATAATAAAACCCCCCTGCGATATTAGTTCTAACCACAACCGAAGATTGTACGTAGCACCTCAAGAGCCGACATATATCCGTTAGTGAACGGACAGGTGCCAAACGGACCTTCCCAGTCCCGCTCTATTCCAGAACAAAAAGATAAGTAACCACCTATATTGATTTTATTATAAATTTATTTGCAATTACAAAAGAAGAAGTAATTTATTAGAAATTTCGAAACAAATCTAGTCAATGAATTATTTAATTTAAACAATCAAGTTCTTATCCTGCAAAAAGGCCGAATACAAATTCGTTTGTAATATTTAAAGCATGCCACTTAGTACATTTCGATAGTGTGTAGGCGGTATGCATAGATCTCCATGATAGACTTATTTGTTTTTCTCTAGTTTGTTAACAATCCGCTGGACAGTAATAAGCACCAACGAATTAACTGAAATAATTTATCAAAAATCCCCGCATAGAGCTAGTAAATGAAAAGTAAAGGAACCAAAGTGACAAAAAAATCAGCACCTCACCTAATTTACGGAATTACCAATACGCCTTTCTACGCTTTTCTAGGAACGAAGTTCCAATTAGTTCTAGGTATAAGGGAAAGCTGGTTGTCATACGGAGGAGTTATTTATTTCACTGCTAAAAGTTTCCCGATTTACTATCAACGAGCAGACAAACAAATAAAAATTTCAAGTAAGCTACACAAATTCGCATAGGTACCGACATATGTGCCTACGTACCTACTACGATCGATTGCCAGTACACTGTTCGCGCATAAACAATCAATAACACTCGGCTTAGTTGTGTCGAACGAAACTATTAGGTTCTCACAAATCGAACTTTAACACAGATTGAATTGTTGCTGGAGAAAGTTTCTGAAAACGCGAAATCCTGACGGCAAAACTGCATTATTACTGAATCAGAACGTGAAAGTGTAACCGGATCGCTAGTTCGTTTGCTGAAAGGCGGAGTGATTCCGACCTCGGTTGGAGACATCAGGAAGTGTTCCTGGGAAGCCTCTACGAACAACGTGAATCAATTTCACAGGTTACTAAGCGGAGGACCCCCGAGCCCAACTTCCTCATAAACTAGCCTGTTACTCTCACTGAACAGGCACGAGTTCGCCTGGTAGTTCCACAAGTCACGTTACATCAACCAATCCATCTCACTTCTAAGGTAACTAGCCTAGTCGTGTTATTACGAACCCTTTTTGTCTTCCGCGACTGCGACACATTAAATAACAAACGTAAACAAGCCTGCGGATTTTGACACTTAGCCATACGGCGAAAACAGCTGAGGCTCATTGCCGCTCGTTAAATTCGTGTGATTTTCTTCGTTGAGTGTCTTATGTTTGATTTCCGTTCATTTGGAAGCTTTTAACGAGGGCACAGAAGAAGTGAACGAAACTGTCCACCTCGACTTAAAGAGCTTTCATGTCGACTTCTTATACTTATACGAGTTCGAACTGGCTAAGGTGAATTACCTCCTCAAGTGAAAGCTCAAACAGCTAGCTGCCAGAGTTTGTGTTTAAAAATCGAAACTAACTCCCAAATTCAGAGTAAGATTGCTTCCTCGCTTACCGCTCGGCCGGAGCAATTTCTGTTAAAGGAGATAAAACGTTACAATACATATATCTACAAACATATTTGCAAGTTCAGTAAAGTCACTCGCTACTGACCTACACCAATTTCTTAATCATATAAAGAAACAAGTGAAGGCAGTGACACAATCCCCTGAGCGCAAGAATTCACACGATGCAATTTGATAACCTTGCGCCAGCAGCGGTAGAACGAAACAATGGTTCATGATGATGTCATAATAGCAGCAAAGCGGCGGACGGTCTGCGGAAGTATTTATGTATGTACATGTGAAGGCGATGAATGCCGTGATGTAATAACAACAAACCGGCAAAAGCTTTCCGGAAATTAAATTATGAATGCCACAAAGAAACACTTGGCGGAAATAATATTTATATACGAATAAATGCTGTGATGAAATTAGCTTACCGTAGTAAGAAAATAACAATAGTATTAAGTGAAAAACTGTATAAATAAACTGTGATTTTGAATAAAGAAGTCAGTAAGTGAGTTAATCAGAACACGAGTTGTTTCACTTACCCAGGAGTAAAGCTAGTAAGCTGCTCCATTCATCTGTACCTAGGAGTAAAGCTAGTAAGCTGCTCCGTTCTCATATACTAGGAGTAAAGCTAATAAGCTGCTCCATTGAACCGTACTGGGAGTAAAGCTAGTAAGCTGCTCCATACGCATCGCTGCTCTAGCCATCTCGGGACAATCAAGGAAAACGCCCAATCATCTTGACGGCACGTAGTGTAATTACCGTGTCGTGTTCCAGATCAAAACGTGCTCAGATGAGAGTACTAGAAGTACATTAATAAACTCAACAATTTTGCCGCAGCCGATAGGATCGGGGAAGTTATATAAATTCAAACTTGAAAAACCTTGATCCTCGAATTTACAACAAACACACAAAACCGAGACGTTGGGCATTTCAAACAACATCCATTGACATCAATAACAACAATAAAAGCATCATATGTGCATAGCGGAAAAAACGTTAACATCTTTTCTCTTCTCTTCAACTAAAGTGAAGTAAAAGTAAGTTAAAAAAAAAAAAAAAAAAAAAAAAAAAAAAAAAATTGAAGAAGACGCGTCAATTTAGTAGCAGAATTACTTTAGACTAATAAAAATTAATAAATAAATAAAGAAATAAATACAGTAGTCACAGCGATATATGTGCATGTACATAAGCGACAAAAAACAGTAGAAACATTTTAATTAATCATTCTTCGGTTATTATACGGAATTAGATAAACTACCTAATCTCTTTTTTCTTCGCTCTCAATAATTACGTAAAACTCAAAGTTTTGTCTTTCATGCCAAGACCTGATCAAGGCTCTCCTGGCTCAGATTTTGAGGCAGCAATAAACTCATTGTCTTTTGACAACACAAGTCCTCCAGACAGCCCAATAGTAGAGCAAAATTCACCCCAAAGCAGACCATCCATAAATTGGTATCGCGAGCATCGCTCAGGTAAACGCTTCAAATTACTTCTAGCACAGAGCAACACAATAAAACGGATAAAATGTCAGTAAACTATGAAAAAGTAGTAAAACTGAAGGCACAAATGGTGCCTTTGTTCTCTGGGCAAATTAGCGCGCAAATTCTTACAGAATTACAGACTTTTATAGGTTGTTGTAAGCAGGTGCAACAGTGTCTAGGGGAAAAGGAAAGGAAAGCCTTCATGCAGATTTTCCCCACCAGATTGAGAGGAAACGCGTATCAATTAATAGCGTCCAACTCTCTCACAAAATTTGAAGAAGTCGAACAACTGCTTTACCGAACGTATTTACCTCGTGAAACATACCATGAACTAATAAACAAGTTAATTACTTGCCGGCAATATCCGCCAGAATCATTTAGTTCATTTACAAATAGATTAAAAAGTCTTTTAATTCAATGCAACGAGGCAGCACAAAGTAAATACGGATCTGAAAATTTTAAAGTAGTAAAGCAGCAAATAGAAGACTTTTCTATGGCTTCCATAAAGAGTGGTGCAACTAATCCCCATCTAAGCGCCTATTTACTCACATTGAATGAAAATTCTTTGGAAACACTCATTCAAAAGGCACTAGATATGGAAAGATTGCAGCAAGGACTCTTTTTCATTCCACAACCAACAAATTATATCCCTAACCCAACAAACTCTTTCCAAGTGGACCCTTTTCTAAGACATAATATCCCAAATTTCTCTAATACCTATGGTTATCCCATACCTGAGAGTGTAAATTTGTCTTCCTACCCTTACACAAAGGAATTCGGAAGACATAACATAAAAACTGAAATTGGTATACCTCCAATAGCGGAACCACCAAGAGAAACTTCAGTATCCTTTAGTACCGACAGAAACTCAGAAAATTATTGGCGCTCTCCTCAAACAAACATAACAAGGAAATCGTTAGCAAGTCCACCTCCAAACAGGAAATCTTTTTACGAGCAGGCAGAAAGTACGATAAACAGAAAGTGCTGTTAAACAAGATCACCTGCAGCTACTGCAATTATAAAGGGCACACGTATGACGCGTGCCTGAAGCGTAAGAATACTCCTTATTGTACTAACTGCAGAATGAAGGGACATGATGCCCAATATTGTAAACAGAATATTAAAGCGCCACCCGAACATGTAAGTTCAAAAAACAATGATCGGTGGGGCTCTGCAGATAGGGAACAAAGATTTAACCCCATACATAATATGTGCGATTTCTGTGGGAGAAGAAGTCATACGGTGTCCACTTGTCAGCAGAAACAACGATGGGAGGCCACACATTCGGGAAACGGCATACTGTCGACCGAAAAATCCCCGGCTCGACATTAAATAAAACTGTTCAAATTACTTCAGGGTCCTCTCAAACAAAACAACAATTAAATAGAGAAAATGTACCAGTGGTAGACTTACCACTGGACATAGGCAAAAACACAGCCGTTCGGCTGATAGTAGACACCGGAGCTGAAGTAAGCATCATAAAAAAGGAAGCACTAGATAACCCAAAACATATAGAACGAAGCCAAAAGGTGACTTTGAAAACTCCATTTGGAGAAGGAGAAACATTGGGAAACTGCCAAGGCAACTTTTTATTAAGCCGCAGTGTCCCATGCAAACTCCAGGTAGTAGAAGACATTGCCCAAATCTCCCACGATGGGCTGTTAGGCAATGACTTTCTTGCAAAAAATTGTAATATCGAAGGGCCTAATAAATTACTCCGGTTCCCTCGCACGGAAACCAACCCTATTGAATTCACAGTACCTCTCGAAACATCCCTAGAAGATGGAGAGGAAATACCAAGTGATCAATTGGAGGAGCAATTTAAATCACGGGCACCAGATAACAAAAATGCTTTACCTCCAATGGAAGAAACTCTGAACATCTCAAAAGAAGATGAAAGTAGGCAATATGAAGTAGTTCTTCAGCGATCCAATAAAATACCCCTCGATCTCAAATGGTACTGAGCATACCGTTACAAATAGACCAAGAAATGATCTGCTTGTCTCAGGAGATCCAAAAAGGAGTATTTGTCGCAAATTGCCTAGTTAGTCCTCATAAAAGCTTCATACCGTTATCCGTTCTAAATGTAAACACGGAACCAGTATTCCTAAGGAACTTAACGCTTACTCTAGTTCCAAGTAATTGCTATAACATACAGTATCTCCATGTACCTTTGGACGACGTAAATACCCAAAGTACTCATAAAAAGGGTGATCCACCTTTCCTAAGTGCACAAATCAAAAGCACACACAACGTCAAAAACGACAAATTAAAATTTAATTCCAACCCACATTTCCTACGTGCACAAATAAAAAGCACACACAACGTCAAAAACGACAAATTGAAATTTAATTCCAATCCATATTCAAGAAACGTAAACCATATTAAAAGCTATAACCCAGACAGACTTGTGGCTTTACGTAAAGAATTACTGTTGGATGAAAATTTAAATCGCGAAGAAGAAAAATCAATTCTTGAGTTATGTTATAAGTATAACGATCTTTTTTATTTAAAGGGAGATAAGCTCACATGCACTAATACCATAAAGCATACCATCCCCATACTACACAATCAGCCACCCATAAATCAAAAGATGTATAGACTTCCAGAATCACACTGGGCAGTCATAAATGAGCAAATTAAGGAAATGTTGGACAACGACATAATCCAATTAAGTAAAAGCCAGTGGAATTCTCCATTGCTCGTAGTCCCCAAGAAAGCTGGGCCCGACGGCAATAAACGTTGGCGAGTAGTAGTAGATTTCCGTAAAATTAACGAGAAATCTATAGGGGATGCCTTTCCGTTACCCAGGATAGAGGATATACTGCATCAGCTTGGGCATTCGCGGTATTTTACTACACTTGACCTTGCAAGCGGATATCACCAAGTATTGGTAGACCCAAGGGATAGACCAAAAACTGCATTTAGTACCGCTTACGGGCATTATGAATTTAAGAGAATGCCATTTGGGTTGAAAGGCGCACCTGCGACTTTTCAACGCCTGATGAATTACATTCTAACGGGTCTCCAAGGACTAGAATGCTTTGTCTATCTCGATGATATTGTATTATATGGAAAAAATTTACAAGATCATAACGAGAAACTAGCTAAAGTATTCGACAGACTTCGAGCCCATAACCTTAAATTACAACCCGAAAAGTGTCAGTTCCTTCGCAGAGAAGTAATATACCTCGGACACAAATGCTCAAACGAAGGGGCACTTCCAGATCCCAGTAAGACAAGCTATGTCCAAAATTTCCCTCCACCACGAACTATCAGACAAACTCAATCGTTTCTGGGATTGGAAAACTACTATCGCAAGTTCATCCCTAATTTCTCCAAGATAGTCCGGCCAATAACAAATCTATTACGGAAAGACGTCAAATTTAATTGGACGCAAAAATGCCAAGACTCTTTCAATGAGATTAAACATTCTCTTATAAATCCACCTCTACTCAAATATCCAGATTTTACCCAACCTTTTAATCTAACAACAGATGCTAGCAATGAGGCATTGGGAGCTGTTCTATCACAAGGGGCAATAGGTAAAAACAGGCCAATAGCGTACGCAAGTAGAAGTTTAAATAAGGCGGAACAAAGATACTCCACAATAGAAAAAGAGTTGCTCGCTATTGTGTGGCCCCAGGAACTTCAGGTGTTATTTACAGGGCAGAACGTTCACGGTTTACACAGACCACAAGCCCTTGAAAGGCGTATTCAATGTGAAAGACCCGACATCGAGATTAGTCAGGTTTCACCATAAACTCTCAGAGTTTGACTATAAAATTGAATACAAGCCTGGAAAATATAACACTAATGCAGACGCGCTTAGTCGAATACCTACCGAGCTAAACCAGGCAAACCCCAATTCGTTCATTGTGGAAGCTCAGGTACATCACCGAGCCGATTCCGACATGGACGAAAAGGATTCTAGTTCTCCAACACCCTCAAAGCCTAAACAAAAACATTGTCATGCTGTTACGAGAGCTCAAATAAGGGAGGCACAAAATAATATTGAAGAGGAAAATCAAAACACAGAAACTCCCAATAAAGTTCAAAAATATCCACGGAACCTCCAAAATGAATTGGTCGAAATTGACTCAACTGATAGCAGCAAATCCGAAAGCAGTGCATCTGAACACGGCGAATCACCCTGGAACCAAAAACTAATAAATTCCCAACATACGTTACCAGAAAATATCTCAGACCCTGAGGAAATCGAAACAATTCTGAAGGACTATCATGACTCCGCATTTGGTGGTCACCAAGGAGTAATCAAAACTTATAGAAGAATAAAGAAGAAGTATAAGTGGAAAAACATGCTTAGTTCTATCAGGAAATATATTCGGAAATGCTCTAAATGCCAAAAACTTAAGGCTAGCCCGGAGTATCGTATGCCAATGGTCATAACAGATACTGCCCATTTGCCCTTCGACAAAGTTTATTTAGACATATTAGGTCCTCTTGAGGAAACGCACTCAGGAAACAAATATATTCTGACTTTCCAATACAATCTAACGAAATTCGTAGATTGTTATGCCATACCAAATGGCGAAGCAGAAACGGTAGCAGAAATATTTTTCGATGAGATAATCACTCGTTATCGCATTCCTAAAAAGGTAGTAACTGACCAGGGTTCTAACTTCTTAAGCGATCTTTTCAAACGAGTATGTAAACTTCTGAAAATAAAAAAAATGCAGACTTCCGCTTACCATCCGCAATCCAACGGCGCACTGGAGCGAACCCACAGACCCCTAGTGGAGTATTTGAGAATTATTGTATCTGAAAATCCAAAGACTTGGGATCGACTCCTGAGAACCGCGGCTTTTGTATACAATAATATTCCACATGATGGCACCAAGCTCACACCAATGGACTGTCTGTTTGGATTCACAGCGGATGTTCCCTCTAATCTGAAAGGAGAGCCGGAACCCATTTACAACCACGAAAGTTACTACCACCTTCTGAGGTACAAAATACAAAAAGCGTACGCTACCGCTCGGAAAAATTTGTTGAAAGCTAAGGAAAAGTCAAAAGTTTACTACGATAAGCGTTCACGTCCAGTAACCTTCAAAACAGGAGATAAAGTTTTACTGAAAAACCCCGCTAAAAAACACAAATTTTCCCAGATTTGGCTAGGACCATATCTAGTGGTACAAGTCTTTAACACTGTTAATACTGTTATTCAAATCGGTAAACGAAGAGTAACAGTACATAACAACAGATTGAAGCCATTTCGCGAATAATGACTGTCAAAAATAAAAAAAATAAAAAAAAAATAAAATAAAAATGGGGGCAGTAAAACAATGGACAAACTTAAGAAGCAACAAAAGGCAATCCAACACACCTATTCAGGAAAAAACACACAAAAAAAAAAAAAAACAACAAAGAAAAAGAGAATATAGTTTGATAAACTTTATTTTTCAAAAAATTGCACAGGAAAACATTTTTTTTACTTATTATTATTATTTTTCTTTGGTACGTTTAATTTCATTTATTTGGCGCACCCTATCCTTCACTAGTTTCTCGAATATAACTCGATCATCTCTAGAGGTAGCCAGACTAGCCCTCAGTTTGAAGTAGTGTAGCTCCCTTGTTAACCTGGCACGTCTATCTCGCCGGGTCGAACTAGGCGCTACTGGAAGTCCACGATCTTCCTCACAGCACTTCCCAATTTTTTTTCCTGTACTCTTCAAGTGTGAGCTTCTGCGGGCCAGGTATATAATCCGGGACCTCCCGCAGACTTTTCCCACAAGTAAAGTCAAGCAGATCTCGCAAAATTTCCAGTCGGAGATCACTAACGCAAACAAATCAAAATTTAAAACTCTAACCACTGTAGAAGTAACGACAGCGAGAAACAAAGAACTAGCTGTCTCACAAACTTCTCATTCAGAATTAAAGGATGCCATTAAACAACGTGCCACCCATCAG
Organism: Dioctria linearis; assembly: GCA_963930735.1. Classification (NCBI taxonomy): domain Eukaryota; kingdom Metazoa; phylum Arthropoda; class Insecta; order Diptera; family Asilidae; genus Dioctria; species Dioctria linearis. The sequence continues at coordinate 57,458,878 of OZ005740.1, forward strand.
CAACAAGCAGGTAGCAGACAAAATTTACCTATTCCTCCACCACCACCTTTTCCACAAACATTAAGCCGTATCGAATCTGAATCAATTCCACGCACCCGCCATTTACAGGTAGTTTAATTCCATTATGCATAGCCAAAGATAAAACAAACATCTCAATGGTGAGCTCAATTGCTACACACTTTTTACATGTACATATAGCATTAATAAATCAATATAAATAATTTATAAATGTATAAATAGGTTTAAGTTAAATTTTATAAGTACCAAAAAATATGTATTCACACATATAGTGCTAATAAAAATAAATATGTAATTACACATATAAAACATAAAAATAATAGTACCATAAAATATGTACCCACACATATAGTACTAATAGCAAAAAATATGTATTCACACATATACTGCTAATAAAAATAAATATGTCATTACACGTATAGAACATAAGAGTAATAGTACCATAAAATATGTATTCACACATATAGTACGAATTTTTACCTATAAAAAAAAATATTATTGTACCAAAAATGTATATAAATTATTGTACTCATAAATAGTAGACATAAAAATAGTTATAACAAAACAAAAATATATATATATATATATATATATATATATATATATATATATATATATATATATAAATAAATAAATAAGTACAAAATACAGTTAAGCTAATACAAATTAATCCTCGCTTAGATAAGCTTGGTTCTTTTTAATACAGCTAAACACCACATGTACTCATCTCAGCATAACGTATATACATACAAAAGTTTCAAGTAAATGTTTTTATTTTTCCCAAGCTATCAAACAAATAAGTTAATTTTTTCATGCGTTATTCCTCTCCCAAGAATAACACATTTTTTTTAAAAGGGGGAGATTTGTTTCATACAGAGCATCAATTAAACATGTATATACATACACGCATGCATCTCTGAATCGATTTCGCTTCACGCAGAATTCTAAAATTAATGCATCAATAAAGAAATGCAAACATGTAGATATGTACATACCTACAGCATTCTCATTGCATGCAGAATTACACTTCCCAGCTGCAAGTATCTACAAACATATTTGCAAGTTCAGTAAAGTCACTCGCTACTGACCTAGACCAATTTCTTAATCATATAAAGAAACAAGTGAAGGCAGTGACACAATCCCCTGCGCGCAAGAATTCACACGATGCAATTTGATAACCTTGCGCCAGCGGTAGAACTCAGGTGAACGAAACAATGGTTCACGATGATGTCATAATAGCAGCAAAGCGGCGAACGGTCTTCGGAAGTATTTATGTATGTACATGTGAAAGCTTTGCGGAAATTAAATTATGAATGCCACAAAGAAACACTTTGCGTAAATAATATTTATATACGAATAAATGCTGTGATTAAATTAGCTTAGCGTAGTAAGCTGCTCCATTCATCTGCTCCGTTCACATATACTGGGAGTAAAGCTAATAAGCTGCTCCATTGAATCGTACTGGGAGTAAAGCTAGTTAGCTGCTCCATACGCATCGCTGCTCTACCTATCCCGGGACAATCAAGTAAAACGCCCAATCATCTTGACGGCACGTAGTGTGATTACCGTGTCGTGTTCCAGATCAAAAGGTGCTCCGATGAGAGTACTAGAAGTACATTAATAAACTCAACACGGTCCTTCAGAAATCTGTAGTTGCACCTTCTCGGAGGATAATACTTCAACCTCCACCTCAGATATAGAGGGTGCACCATTTTGTGGCAGCGAGTTCCCACCGGTTTCGGGGTCCTTTTCCTCCAGGATTGTCCCACGCACACATAGGTACCTCAGCTTGCGCCGAGTCATAAAGGCGGCCATTGCCGAAACAGTAGTATCTAATGAAGAGGACCTTGGGATCCCCGTCCCTATGCCGATGTCTACATTCAGGGACAAATGATACGAGGTCTACTGGATAGCGGTGCTAATGTGAGTGTGCTCGGGGCTGGAGCAGAGAGCTTTCTGGGCAGGATGGGGATTCCGTTCCACTCGATGCCGTCTTCCGTTTCAACCGCTGATGGGCGGCAGCAAAAGGTCCTGGGCCACATACGGGTCCTCGTAAGATATGGCGAGAAGACGCGTATGATGAGATTGCACATAGTTCCCACCCTTCAGCAACACCTATACCTGGGAATCGATTTTTGGAAAGCATTCGGTTTAAGGCCTGTCATGGTGAGTGAGCTTCTTTCCTTGCCAAAAGCTTCACCTTCTTGTTCGCAAAAGCACGATCTTCCGGAGTAGGAGTCGCAACGTTTGCAGGAGGTAATCACCTCCTTTCCATCATTCAGCCAGCAAGGCTTGGGTCTCACCACGTTGGTAGAGCATGAGATAGACATTGGTCTGGCGAAGCCCATTAAACAACGTTTCTATTCAGTGTCCCCCTCAGTGCAGAAATCCTTATATGATGAGCTCGACCGAATGTTGTCGTTAGGGGTCATCGAGGAGAGCCAAAGTTCATGGTCGTCACCAGTGACTTTAGTTAAGATGGCCAACGGTTAAAGTGCGCCTCTGTCTGGACGCCCGAAAATTTTACCCCGTAACAGTCCCAGATGCCTTTCCGTTACCTCTTATAGATGGACTCCTTAGTAGACTCCAGGAGACAAAGTTCATTTCTTCTATAGACCTGAAAGATGCGTTTTGGCAAATCCCTCTCGCTGTGGGGGTCAAGAGATAAAACTGCTTTCGCAGTGCCAGGAAGACCCCTATACCAGTTCAAGGTGCTTCCGTTTGGACTTTGCAACGCTCCGCAAACGATGTGCAAGCTGATGTGCAAGGTCATCCCTCACCAACTGCATGACCGAGTGTCGGTGTATCTCGACGACTTACTCATTACTTCCTCCACGTTCGACGAACATCTAAGGCTTTTGGCGGAAGTCGCGTCGTTGCTTTCGCACTGCCGGTCTGACGATCAAAGTGGAGAAAAGCAAGTTTTGCATGAGAGAGGTCAGATATCTCGGCTTTGTAGTTGGGGATGGGTGCTTGCGAGCTGATCCCGATAAGGTCACTGCTATTCAGCGCTTGCCAAGGCCAACAACTGTCAAGAAAATACGTAGCTTCCTCGGAGTATGCGGCTGGTATAGGAGGTTCATTCCACGTTTTGCTACCATCGCTAGTCCTCTGACGGATCTTCTAAAGAAAAACACCAAGTTTGAGTGGAACGAACACGCTGAACTGGCATTCCAACAGCTAAAATAGTGTCTGACGACCACCCCCGTGCTCGCAAATCCTGACTTCTCCAAGCCTTTTTTTTCATTCAGTGCGACGCTAGTACTACCGGGCTTGGGAGCGTCCTGTTTCAGCGTTCTGTGGATGGGGATGAGCATCCTATCGCTTACATGTCTCAGAAGCTGAACGCTGCTCAACGCAACTACAGTATAACCGAGTTAGAGTGTCTGCCGCCGTGTTGAGTATTAAAAGGTTCAGGCCGTATGTGGAAGGACTGGAGTTTACGGTCATTACTGATCACGCTAGCCTCAAATGGCTCATGGACCAACGGGATTTATGTGGCAGGCTAGCTCGTTGGAGCCTCAAACTTCAGGCCTTCAAATTTCACATTGAATATCGTAAAGGTAAGGACAATGTGGTGGCTGATGCTCTTTCCAGATCATTTGCTGACGAGGCCGCAGAACAACACATGGACGAGTTAGTTTATCCTGCACAAGTCCGTTCGCTTGATTTGAAGTCACCTGCGTTCCATGAGAAAACGTATGCGGAGAGGATCCAGCGTATCACTTCTAACCCAAGCGGGTTTAGGATCTTACGAATTAGCGATGGTAGGGTCTATATTTCATTTTCATGTCCAAAGAACAACGTCTCAGGGAGCAGGGTCAGTGGAAGCTATGGGTCCCTGATAGTCTTCCCGGCGAGTTGATTAAATCCGAGCATAGTCCTCCTATGGTAGCACATTTCGGTTTCGCAAAAACCTTAGAGAAATTACGTCGTCATTATTACTGGCCGAGCATGGCTTCAGAAGTACGACAGTTCATAAACCCTTGCGAAATGTGTAAACTGATTAAGCCGTCCAATGTGTCTCTAAGACCTCCTCTGGGTGCGATACGCAATACCGATCTGCCCTGGCAACGTATCTTCTGTGATTTTCTAGGTCCTTATCCGCGCAGTCGAGATGGTAATAGATACATCTTCATCGTACTGGACCACTTATCCAAGTTCGTGCTGTTGGAGGCAATGCCCGAGGCCACAGCCTCGCGGATCGTCAAATTCCTGGAGAAGAAGGTCTTCTTAGTGTTTGGGATTCCGGAAATGGTACATTCAGACAATGGTAGTCAGTTCGTCGCAAAAATATTCGCTCAACTGCTAGATCGTTACGGGGTGAAACACACTTTCTCACCAGCTTACTCCCCTCAGTCAAACGCATTAGAACGTGTTAATCAATCAATCCTAGCAGCGATCCGCGCCTATGTCGGTACAGAGCATCGAAATTGGGACGAACACCTTAGTGAGATCGGTTTTGCCATCCGCAACGTCGTGCATGAGTCATCTAAGTGCTCACCATATTTTCTGCTCTTCGGTCGACACCCAGTAACATGCGGGGGGTCATACAAACTACTTTGAGAGCTAAGTGCAGACCCTGACGGGGCTGTCGAGTGTGTACCGGTCAACCAAAGGCTTCAGCTTTTGCGCGACGAAGTAAAGTTCCATCTTACGGAGGCGTATAGAAAGTACGCCGTAGGCTACAACTTGCGAACCCGAGAAAAAGCTTCTGTACCTGGACAGACTGTGCACGTTCGGAACTTTGTACAAAGTAGTGCAGTCGATCGTTTTGCGGCCAAATTAGCACCTAAGTTCATCAAAGCGACCATTGCAGAGCGAATCGGGCATATTTCATACCGTCTGCAAAATAATAGGGGTCTCTCCATCGGAATTTTCCATGCTCAGGACATAAAGCCTTGATGTAAGTTGTTTAGTTCTCGGTAGCCCTAATAAGGCATCCGGCAAGCTTCACTTGCAAACTATAGGGTATCACATAGCCCTCCCACTGCCCCATCAGTGGTGGGTGATACACCTTTTGTAGTCCAACCAGTTATCCCCTCCCCTGTCCGACAATGTTTCAAACTCAACCCACACGGTACCCTACGCGTAGGAAACTACGGTAGGAATTCCGCTTGCAGAGCTCTTCTGGATTAGCCTCGATATGAGGATTTTATTCTTTCCTTCTCTTCTTCACTATTTCCTAATCCGCCGATGGCGAGCGAAAATTTTTATAGGACAGTGATCCTAGTAGAACCCATCTCTACCTTTAATGAGTAGATGTTTCACTTCTAATCCCGTCTGGATTAGCCTCGATATGAGGATTTTATTCTTTCCTGTCTTTCTTCAATTTGCTTCCAAGGTTTCCGAGTGGTGTTTGGTGTGGCTGAAGTCTCTGCGGAGCGTAGGTTTTTTTAGTGTATTATCTCTAAACTATCAAGGTTAGATGGTCTTAGCCTTTGCTACTAACCCCTTCTGGGTTAGCCTTCATCTGAAGGGTTTTACTTTCCTGTCCTTTCTTCAATTTCCTTAGAGCTTGAACCCGATTGCTGCATTTCGCGGTATTTCCATCGTCCTGAGTGAGTTGATAGATTAATTCTATCTGTCACGAAACAATTTCCTCTCTTGGGATTGGGGGAATTTCCGGGGTGCTGCGACCGGATTCAGCAGATCACAGAGCGATAAGTAGCGGCGTTTCACCGACGAAGTCGTAGTCTCGAGCCGAACATTTCCATACGTAATAAACCGATCGCTGCACTTCTTCCTGGTCAGCTCATTGGGCGAGGCGAGTTGATAGACGAAGTCTATCTGTTGATAGGTCCTCCCTCGTTCAAGGCGAGCTAGGATTATGGCGCAGATGGGACGTTTAGTTTAGTGTATGCCCGGCTTAAGACTCTTGTGGGTCGTCCCCACGTTGGGCGCGTTGTGGGTGGATCTATTCCTTTTAGTGCATATCCTGACATATGTCTCGTGTCAAAGCCCGGCTTGAGACTCTTATGGGTCGTCCCCAAGTTGGGCGCGGCTGCAAAAATATTCATAGTTCACCTCCCGAGTCGACCTTCATGTTTTTTTTTCTTTCTTTTCTCTCTTTTCTCTTCTTTCCTCGTTTTGCCCGGCATGAGACTCTATTCTCGGTGGGTCGTCCCCACGCTGTAGCGTATACCCCCTTACGCTACTTTTGTTTGGCTTCTCTACGTCTGTAGAGAAAACCCCATGATTTCCCAGAGTATGTAATTTAGTCAAATTTATTTATTTTTAAGAAGTAGCCCTATGCTACTTCTTCATATCAGAAAATTCCTACAAAGTCAAAATTTATTTATTTTTTAAGAAGTAGCCCTATGCTACTTCTTCATATTAGAAAATTCCTGAAAATTAAAAATTTACTCATTTGCAAGAAGTAGCCTTATGCTACTTCTTCATATTAGAACATTCCTGAAAAGTAAAATTTCATTCATTTGCAAGAAGTAGCCTTATGCTACTTCTTCATATTAGAAAATTCCTGAAAAGTCAAAATTTATTTATTTTCAAGAAGTAGCCCTATGCTACTTCTTCATATTAGAAAATTCCTACAAAGATAAAGCCATATTTATACACACCCGCATACAAGTACAGATCTAAACGAAATAACAACAGCTGCAAAATAATTTCAGTCCAAAAATTCTAAAATGCGCAAAATGAGCACAAAATACAATTTTTCGGATAACATTTATCGCTAGTCAACCACATCAAAGCGACGAAAACGGCAATTGGCCTAGCTGTAATACATCGCATGATACCATCATGTAATGTATTGCAGCGGGTCCACAAATGCAAAAAAAAATTCCCAGAAAATTTTGCTCCAAAACGAAATATTCTTTCTACCGAAAAAGATTACACACACACCCGTACTCACGCAATAGCACCAGCGCTAACTTGCCTTTAAAACTCACAAAAAGTGAAAAACGTTCGTCTATCGGTGGGCACCAGAGACACGAACAGAGTCGGTGGTACACGAAGGCGCTCCTCTGTCGTGCGCTGGAAAAGACAGGATGGCGGAATGTAGGGAGATTGCGTGAGGAATTGGGAGTCTGGTTTAAGTTCTGATTGCGCGCGGATCTAATGAGTTTAGCGCTAGAGTTTTAGTAAAAGTTTTTTATGGGGATTTTCTTTTTTGGTGGAAAGAGAGAAGTTGAATCGTCGATACGCGACGATATCAGTACTTTTGGGTTTTTTTTTATTTTAGCGCGAAATTCGTGGTCGTGTCGAGGAAAAATCTAATTAGCTGTGTCGAGGAGTGTCACGGCAAACTTTTCAGTGTCATTTTCGGCACCATCCAGTCTGCAAGAAAGAATTGTGAAATTGTGCTTTAATAATGAATTTATTAATTTACCTGTGTGTATAATTGCAGCAGTGGAGTTTAAGCAGCATTCAGCCTGCAAGAAAGAATTGTGAAATTGTGCTTTAATAATGAATTTATTAATTTACCTGTGTGCATAATTGCAGCAGTGGAGTTTAAGCAGTATTCAGTCTGCAAGAAAGAATTGTGAAATTGTGCTTTAATACTGAACTTATTAATTTACCCGTGTGCATAATTGCCGCGGTGTCATTTTCAGCAGCATCCAGTCTGCAAGTTAGAACGTATGCGAATTTGTGCTTTAATAATAAATTTATTAATTTACCTGTGTGCATAATTGCCGCAGTGGGGTTTAAGCAGCATTCAGTCTGCAAGAAAGAATTGTGAAATTGCGCTTTAATAATGAATTTACTAATTTACCTGTATGCATAATTGCCGCAGTGGTGTTTAAGCAGCATTTAGCCTGCAAAAAGGAATATGTAAATTAGTGTTTTTGTAAAGGAATTCAGTAACTTACATGTGTGCATGATTGTCGCAGTGTCATTTTTGGCAGCATTCAGTCTGCAAGAAAGAAAGGTGAAATTGTGCTCTATTAATGAAAATGCTTAGAAGTACCGTCGCCAGCAGCAGGATATCCAGGGGTTTAAGGATTGAAACTCACGGATTCGGCGGGTGAGATAATAATTCGTCCAGTTGTGCATTATAATATTTACCTGTCGGAACGCTCCACTTGATTGACACTCAGAGAAGAAGAAGGGGTTTTACTACGGCTCATGCAAGTATGAGATTGAGGTAACCTTCACAATTGTCTTAGGTTAAGTTGCATGCGGGACCCTTCTGGTCAAATATTAGTTTTGTTTCATAGTTACTAGAGGCCGTTTTTTTTTTTTAACTTGAAATAAATTACATGTATACATAGGGAAAGGAAAAGAAGAGGAAAGAGGTAGAGAAATAGTGACTTTGGTCCGTTTTGTGGAACATTAATAGTGAAGTTGATAAGATTTAGATGTAAGATTTCTCAGATTAGGGCTCGAGCAAATTAGGTAGGTAAAGCATACGAAGTCTGTCTTGTTTTTTTGTTGGATGTGCCACAAGGTGGTCATCTTTTTTCTGTGTAAAAAAATTAGCTATGCAGGTCAGAGATAAGTCTCTTTCTGGATTATAAACAGTTTGTGAACAGGAGTCGTCGTAAAACCATACCTAATTATAAAGTTTTGAAATCTCATATCTACGTGTATATTTTTTTTTCTTTCTTCCCGTTTTATTGCAGATTTCGTCTATTCGTCCGCTGGCTGATCAGGTCGCTATGTTCACGCTTTGCTCTGAGGGACCTACCCTGGAATAACTCATTGATTCTTCCACCCTATGAGGATCGCTTGCAGCTCTTGAATATGCACTCGCTTGAGAAACGTCGCATGGTTGCCGATGTAATTTTTGTTCACCAACTCTTAAACCCGAATGTTGATTCCCCGTTATTACTTGACAAAATCTCTTTCCGTGATAATAGGCACAATTTTAGAAGGCTACCTCTGTTGCATGTCAACTCCTCAAGGTCTAACTTTGGCATGTATGAACCTATTAATCGCATGTGCATTAATGTTAATAATTTGGCTGAGTATTTTGTTGTTGACGACTCTAAGCATGTCTTAAAAAAACGTCTATATAATATTTAATCTTTTGTTAAATTTATTTTAATTTTTTAACTTTTTGTTCTATGTCGCATTGCATGACATTTCATCTGGTGTTTGGTCTATGTTTAGGGTAACATACTAATACAAACACCGACTAAGTGATGAAACGCATGTATTGTTGAGACGTTTATTTATTAAACGTGTCCATGCAGCGAGCTTGTGTTAAGCTGGTTCTGATAGTCAAAAAAAAAAAAAAAAAAAAAAAAAAAAAAAAAAAAAAAAAAAAAACCAAACGGGGAGGGCAGGGGTGGCAAGGTTATGTTGTGAGAAGCTTGAACAGACACACACCAAGTAGAAACAAATGGGTCTAAGCATTTCAATACGGCTTTGGAGGCTTAGCCAGGGTGGATGGGGGCGATTGGGCCAAACATTACCCAAAGCCGGGGCCTCAATAACATCAGGGACCCCTCTCAGCTCTCTCACTCTCTCTCAATCGTCCATTGGCCAGCGTTGTAAGCTCTCCGGGTGAATCAGCCCTTGTTCGGCGTTGCTGAGGTCTTCTATTCTCCTTCTTTTGGCAGCATATTAAATAAAATCAATTTTCTTCTTTTTAGGTTTTCAGGTTCCATCATGAGAAGGAAGCCTGCATTAGATCTTTTCTTTTATTGTCCGTCTGTCCGTCTGCAGTCACACATTCAAGTGTTTTTTTTATTGTCCGTCTGTCTGTCCGGTCAAACATTTTACTTCTCTATGCACAGCCTAACAAGCATAGAAGGGATGTGGGTGGCAAGAACCACCTCAAGCCGGCTGATCGCTAGCGGCATACTCACTGTGCAGCCACCCACATATATCCTGGATATGATTTTGTAACAAAGGGGTTTCGGATGAAGTATGTATCTACATTCACGTACAAGTGAATGTAGGTATATCTGTCGGCTGACAAGCTCTTCGTTACATCTTTGATAATACATATAGTAATCAAAAAATTAGACAAAACTACGCATGGCTTATACGAGCAATCACTAGAAGCACCAAGAGAACTAGGCACAATTGGGAACTTCCTGAAATTTCTAGAAACTCGATTTCAGTCCCTAGAAGCTCTCGGAGGCCGAACTTTATGCAACGTAAGAAATAGCCCGAAACTTACAAATCAGTCGAAATTATCCGCATTCATGGCAACCTCCATGAACAGCAAGTGTATCATTTGTAAGCAGAGTCACCCATTATATTCTTGCAAAGACTTCCTCTCCAAGAGCCCATCAAGCAGGCTTGACATAGTTAGCAAACATAATCTATGTGTAAACTGCATGAAGGGGAGCCATGCCGCTAAGAATTGCTCTCTTAGAGGTTGTAAAATGTGTTCCTCAAAACATAACACCTTATTACTTCTTGAAAGAGAAGCTAAAAATCAATACAGCACAAGAGGAGGAGTTCTACAGAAGACACAAGAATCAACCCGGCCGTATCAACCGACGGGTCAACAGAACTCACACCTTTCGCCAATCAGCTCATCTTCTCAAAACCCAACCACTTTAGCTGCACAAGTAACGAAGGCGCAAAGCAGTTATGTTTTGTTAAGTACTGTAATTGTGAAGTTACGAAACAACGAGGGATTGGAAGTGGAGGGCAGGGCAACACTAGATTCAGGCTCTCAATTGAATTTTATCACAGAGCAGGTGGGGAAGAATCTGTCGTTAAGAGAAACATTTGACCCATTGCAAATTCAAGGCATTGGTCAAAGCCCAAAGAGGGCAAACAAGAGGATCAATGTAGAACTGCGATCAAGAACATGTAGCTTCTCAACCAGAATTGAAGCGCATGTTCTGCCAGAAATAACAACACATCAACCATCTCAGTCTTTGGATGTCACAAACTGTTCCATACCACGAAACATTGAGTTAGCAGACCTGGGATTCAATCGTCCAGGGAAAATCGACCTGCTTATAGGAGCAGACACCTTTTTCCAGCTACTCCTAGCTGGACAGATTAAACTAGAAGATGGCCTTCCCATCTTGCGAAACAATAAATTAGGCTGGACAGTCAGTGGAAAAACGTCGCACGCATCCGCTACCAATGTCTTGTGTGGTATTTGGTCCGAAGAACAAGAAGCCAAACTAAATGAACAAGTTGAACGGTTTTGGAAACAAGAAGAAGTTAACTCTACTAACCCAACCTTGTTGGCCTCAGAAATTAAGTGTGAATCACACTTCAACCAAATCGTGAGAAGGGACGAAACAGGTCGCTTTGTGGTAAGGCTGCCCTTCGCAAATGAAGCAACGAACCTAGGAGTGTCGAAAGACATCGCGGTTAATAGATTTTATTCGTTAGAACGAAAGCTGACTAGAAATCCTGATATAGAGACGCAGTACATTGACTTCCTTAACGAATATAAGAATCTTGGGCATATGGAAGAGAGCTGTTTAAAAGTAATCTCACTCCCCTATTACTTCCTTCCACATCACTGCGTGACTAAGCCAGATAGCACCACCACGAAGCTTCGGGTAGTTTTCGATGCATCAATGAAAACGTCATCGAACGTTTCATTGAACGACATCTTATACACTGGGCCCACTATTCAAGCTGAGCTCTTCTCCATATTACCACGATTTCGCCTACCACGATATGTATTCACAGCGGATATAGAAAAAATGTACCGTCAAGTAATACTGGACAAGGATGACAGGAAATATCAACTAATCCTTTGGAGAGATGATCCATCCAAGCAGTTGTAGTGTTATCAATTATCTACGGTTACTTACGGTGTAAGAACGGCTTCCTACTTGGCGACGAAATGTCTTCAACGACTGGCAGGCCACATGGCAGAACAACGCCCTCTGGGAGCCGCAACACTCATTAAAAATTTTTACGTCGACGACGTTATGACTGGTTGCAACAGTCTCAGTGAAGCCATAGAAACACAAGAACAATTAACTCAGATTCTCCAATCTGGAGGATTCAAATTACGTAAGTGGTGCGCGAACCACACGGCATTATTAGAAAATATGGCTTCAGAAGACAGAGCACCGCAGCTAGAACTCCATGACGATAATGACGGCCACGTACAGACTTTGGGAATAACATGTATGCCACGTTCTGATGAGTTTGCTATCAAAACTCAATGGACAGATGAACAAACTATTACCAAGAGAAGTGTTTTGTCAAACATAGCTCATCTATTTGACCCTCTTGGTTTCATCAGTCCGGTTATTGTAAAAATGAAGATATTCTTACGAGAATTGTGGGCACTTAACCTTGGCTGGGACGGTAAACTACCAGACGAACATAGCTCTATCAGGCCCAACTTTCGTCAGAGTTTTGGCATCTTAAGTGACATAAAAATACAAAGACATGTTAGTTCAGGAAATGTGCCGTGCTCTATGCAATTACATGCTTTCTCAGATGCATCTGAACAAGCATTAGGGGCTGTAATATATATACGATCTATTCTCGAGAATGGACTTATAATAGTGAGATTGCTATGTGCCAAATCGAAAGCAGCACCAAAGAAAAACGTAACAATACCCAGATTAGAGTTGTGCGCTGCCAAGTTAACTGCCAACTTAATGCATCGAGTTAAGGAGGATTTGAAATGGAATCAACCCTGTTATTATTGGTCTGATTCAGAAATTGTGCTAGCCTGGCTAAATTCATCATCATCTTCACATTACACATTTGTAGGGAATCGCATAGCTGCAATCCAAAAAGTAAGCACTGCCGATCAGTGGCTCCATGTACCATCAAAACACAACCCTGCGGATCTTGCTTCACGGGGAACTACGCCAGAGCGCCTAAAGAACAATTCTCTATGGTGGTATGGGCCACTCTTCCTACATGGGTATCAATCCTCATGGCCGCTAAAACCATCAAATTTGACGACAGACTTGGAAAAGAGACTGGCAAAAGTGGTACTATCAACAATCACAAGGAGGATTTCTATATTAGAAGGTATTGATCACAGAAATTCGTTTAAATATTTACAAAGAACGTTGGCATACATCCTGAGATTTATTAAAAACATCGGTTAATTGCCGAAGGAACGTAAAAACGATCAGCTTAGCGTACAAGAATTAGATGTTGCATTAATGGTGATCTTAAAGGAAGTTCAACAGCAAGGTTTTGAAGAAGACATAGTACATCTTCACGGAAGTAAGCACGTTAATGCAAACAGCAGCTTATGCAGTCGGAGCCCATTCTTAGATGAAACGGGAATTATAAGAGTTGGAGGAAGGCTTCAAGAATCCGAATTGCCTTACGGCGCTAAACATCCGATTCTTCTACCATATGGTCACCACGTAACCAAATTATTAATGACTCATATTCATGAAACAAACTCACACGTAGGCGCACAACCACTATTTGCAATAACAAGACAAAAATTTTGGCCCATCAAAGGAAAAACTGTTGCCAGGTCAATAATTCAAAATTGCGTCCGTTGCTGCAAATTTAAGCCAAAACTCTTTGGGCAGTTTATGGGAAATCTTCCTGCTCACAGAGTTCAACCGTCAAGACCATTTATCAACGTGGGAATTGACTTCTGTGGACCGTTCTCCATTTATTTCAAGCTAAGAGGTAAGAGACCTCAAAAATATTACGTGGCCTTATTTTGTTGCTTTCCACCAAAGCAGTCCATATAGAAGTGGTAAGCGATCTTAGTACCGATGCATTTGTTGGAGCCCTGAAGCTATTTGTGAGTAGGCGAGGTAACTGTAGAAATATTTACTGTGACAATGCAACTAACTTCGTGGGAGCCAGCAACCAGTTAAAGGAGATTCAACAAGCAGTGTATAGCAAAAATGCTGAAGGAAAAATAACACAGTTCTGCACAAATAGAGGCATTGACTTCCATTTTATCCCACCAAGAGCTCCTCATTTCGGTGGCGTATGGGAAGCTGCAGTGAAGTCAGCTAAGCATTTATTTAAAAAGAGTGTAGCTTCAGCTTCCCTGACTTTTGAAGAATTAACGACAATAATGACTGAGATTAAGGCAATTTTGAACTCAAGGCCTATAACACCAATGTCAAGCAATCCAAATGATCTTTGTGCGCTAACACCAGGTCATTTTGTAATTGGCGAACCACTAACAAGTGCTGTTGATCCCAATGCACATTCTTCAAAGACGTCTCTGCTCAAAAATTGGAAACAAATATCAGAGTTAAAAAACCAGTTCTGGCAGCGATGGACAAGGGAGTACTTATGTGAGTTGCAGCATCGCTACAAATGGAAGCAGCGCTGCGAAAACGTGCAGCCAGGGACTATGGTCGTGATAAAGGATGACAATCTCCCTCCGTTAAGTTGGCAATTAGGACGAATAGTCAACACTATTAAGGGACCAGATGGCTTGGTTCGAGTGGCTGATGTCAAAACAACATCCGGAATATTACAACGGCCGATACATAAATTAGCTCCATTACCTATAGAGCAAGAACAAAACATTTCCGCTGGAGTCGAGCCTTCAGCAGATGCTAATATCCAGAACACTCTTCGTTCAGGCAACCAGCGAGAAGAAGAGAGAGAAACGCAACATGGGACTCCTGCAAAAAATCCCGACGTGCAATGTCACCAATAAGTTTTGTTCTTCTGGCATGCCTGATTGTACCAATATTAGCGAACATTCCAATACAGTTATCTCCTTTCAAAACTCAACCAGGATTGTACTTTGAAAGCATGGGATCCACTCACCTCGTGACCAACGAATGGAAACTGATCATATACTACAACTTGGAATCATACTGGAAGGAGCTTGAAAACATCAAGAATGGGATAAACAATCCTAGAAAGATTTGTGATTCAACAAGCGATACTAAAGCATGCACACAAACAGTTGTTCAATTTTCTGACACAGTAACAGAACTCGAAAACAACAATTCGTTGCTCACCCGTGACTCGAGTTCAAGACATAGAAGGGCCCCATTAGATATTGTTGGAAATCTTGCACATTCCTTATTTGGAGTATTGGATTCGACTTATGCCGAGAAAATGTCTCAAATAATAAATAATCTTGAAGGAAATCAGCAACATCTACTGGAATTACTAAAAAACCAAACTTCTATAGTGGACTCAACGGTAATTGTAATCAAAAAATCTAGTGAGATAATGGAAGGTCGACTACAAGAGTTTGAAGTGCATATAAATTGAACCATTCTCCAACTTAAAGGGATAACCAAGGAAGTTCAAGAACAAAGAATCTTAGAAATGTTCAACGCTTTGGCAGTGCGTTTAATTTTAGCAACCACCAACTATCAACGAATGCAGAAAATGTTGCTGGATGTCATTATAGACACTCACCACGGAAAGATGAATCCCACACTACTAACACCGAAGCAGTTTCGAAATCAATTAATTATTATCAAGGAAAATCTACCACCAACTTTGCGGTTACCAGCAAATGAAGGTAATTTATTGGAACTCTACAGCCTCATGACCGTTGAAGTGCGAGTATCAAAAACACAGTTGATCTTCAGGGTGAAACTACCACTACTTTCATACGAACCATTCGAATTACTACGAATTGTTACGGTTCCAGTTTTGGTTAACGACTCATTTGTGATCATCGAGCAGTCATCTCAATTCCTCATAATCAATGTACATCGTGATCAATACTATCCGTTGTCAGAACAAGAAATGGCAATGTGTTCTACAATTGGCCACTTCAATCATCTATGCAAGCAGCATCATCCTCTATTCAGAAAGGGAGCTAACACCAGCGCCTGTGAAATTGGATTTCTCACAAACTCTCCATCATTACCTACCTGCAAGATTAACAAATCCTACAATACACCCCGATGGATACAACTTGTCAGTTCGAACCATTGGATCTACATCATGAAGGAAGAAACAACAATAAACATTGTATGCGGAAACACAGTTGTTCAAAAATCACTATCAGGATTAGGAGTACTCAATATCAGCAATGGCTTTACCATCAAAGATGAATCAACTACTATCCAAGCACATAACCTATACCCTTCTACATTAAGAACATCGTTTATCCCTACCAAGAATTTAACTGAACTTTTAGGGCCAGTTGAGATTGCAGAACTCTGGTATAAACCCGCAGAACATCAAAATATCTCCAATGACATTATTGAGCTTAAGGATAAACTACAACAACTACGTATTGCAGAAGACTCCACCAAGGTTATCGCTCATCAAGATGCCCATCAGTTTGCGATCGGATACATTGGGCTGCTCATAACTCTAATCATCTGTAGTTTTCTCCTCTGGAAGCATCTCACAAGACAACACCCAGCAAGACGACCATTGCCACCAATTCCGCTAGCTAGAGTAACACGACCCAACAATGTAGACTCTCAATTCAGCCTCAGACCTGAAACGGTGGAAATGGTTGAACTTAACGTTCAACGCGGGGGAGGATGTTGAATATCACCATACCATATAAATTAGTAGATAATAGAAATAAAAGTAGCAAAATTCCATAAAAACAAACAGATGAATGTATGTATATAACATTCATCATAATTGCTAAATTTCACAGCTCTTACAGCAAAATTTGTTGACTAGACATTTCCCACATTCTTGTCGCCACAAAATCGTCTGGCAATGAAATTAGAATCCGTCAAAGGTATTGCAATGTAATTAGAATCCAACAAAAATATTTTGTGATGATAAGGTGTGGGAAATTATGAAATAATAAATTTTCACGTTGCTTAGATTTTAGCGTTTTACGAAAATGTCAAATAAGCATCTTTTTATTATAAAAATGTAATTTTGTGTAAAATAAAATATAGTACAGTTTTTACTTTTATCGAAGCAGGTGTTTATATTTTACTCAGGTACTAGGGTGACATCACAAGGTTGCATAGGTATTGTACTTAGGCAACGTTCTTCTACATCGGGCGGCATTAAGCCATTTGAATTGTCGCGGTACAAAAAACAAATTGATTCAGTGTACTTTTAACCCATTAATACCTAATGGGTATTTAAATACCCAAAAATACTAGTGAATTAAAAAAAAATATATCTGGCGACTGGTAAAAGATATAGCATTCATTCTCTTTCTGTTAGAAAGCAGACAGACAGAGCTATTAATAATTATTACGAACAAATCGAGATTTTTATATTTACTTGTCTTTTTCCGCAGTCAAATGTCGTGAATTTTCCACAATAAGAAATTAGCATAAAACTTCCTGTGAAAATTTTAATAAAACGAAAATCGGGAAAATCTTTTAGGGATTGTTAGGCTTTAGTGTTTTCTATCTAATAAAAAAAAACTACCGCAATTGCGTCAATCCTCAGGTCTCTGGAGATAATTTGCTTTGATGGGTATTTAAATACCCAACAGGCCAAAGTGTGAACAAAATAGACATGAAAATTTAAAAACAATTCTTTGTATTTATAATCATAGATTTCAAGATATTTTAATTTTATAAGTAATGGAAACATGCAACTTATCGATTAACGTTTCATACAATATCTCCTGTCACCTCGAAGGAAATTTTATTGAAATTGTTCAGTCAAGCAGCATCTGGTTTAAAGAAGCTGTCATGCCTTCATATCACATCGTGTAAAGGAAGCTGTTGGTGTGCTTCATATATTGGCTCCATTATCTGTAGCAACTTACTGGAGCTAAAAATACTTTTCTCTGCAGAAAAGCTCCGTTTCCTAGTTTTTCCTTCAACTGGCAAAGATTTTTGCTCCAGCTAGGGCAAAATACTTATTTTTTTTTTATTTTTCCGCTCGTGCTCGAAGCACAGCTGAATACATCACTATTTTCGTAGCAATATTTCAAGCCTCGCCTATATGATTGCCTGCTTTGTGGATATCATGTAGGCATTAGTGAGAGTGTATATTTTATGACTCTGCAATTTATATTTTTTTATAACTATTTATACTTGTACCAGGGTTGTGTTTATTTTTCCCGGGAGTCTAAGATTTTTTCTGATCCAACAAAATAAAACCTTTCAATAGACACAACACGCCTTAAATGTAGTTCCCATATTACCTGCATTACTTGTACAATTTACAGCATGAAGCAATTAGAATTTAGCTGATAAAGCTTACATCGCGAATTCCACTTGTCTTCACTGTCCACACAAGTGAAATCGGATATGCAGCTTGTGTGCGAATCTCGTTGACAAGGCACTTTCAGTTGGCAAAGACTGCAATTTTCGTGGAAAAATACGACGGTGGAATTCGCGAGTGCAGCTATGATATTTCCATTTAATATTAAGATAGTGGTAGGTATTTGTTTTGTTTTAGCTGAGTAAGTAACTTTTTATTATAAATTACGGTATGATAGAAGAATAAGTGATGAGTCGGTCAGAGGTGTTCTTTTAATTATCTACGGCTACTACGAAGTTCTTTTGCCCCCACCAGTAGTAAGGCAGTTTAGAACAAGCAAAGTCAAGGGAAGCAATTTTCATATCTACATTTGACGAGACATTCAATTCTGGAGTGCTGGTATAACGAACCAGTAGCTCCCACAACAAGGTCCAGGTAAAAGAGCCTGTGATCAGTATATCATCTAGGGGAACAAAAGAGTTTTTCTACATTACTTACATATTTAGAATGGATGCCTCCCAAAAAGGATTTCTGTGTTTCACACAGAATGCTATGTTATCTTACACCTCATGAAGGCAGATTGAATTGTATTCATTATATTTTCGCTATTTCTCCGAAATTAGTTTTATTTTTGAAAAGTAATTTGTCGGAATTATTATAATTTTCCTGTATCAATTCATATCATTCGAAAATATATATTTTTTTACTCCTCATCTCTAGAATTACGTAATGTGTAAGCCAAGTGTCTAGGGGATGCCTTGACTTGCATTCTAATTCTGAAAATTTGATTCTGAAAGATTTTATTTACGGATAAGACGAAGTTTAGATTTTAAAATTTCTGTTTTATTCGTGTCCTTCAATCCCTACACAAGGATAATTATTTTCCCTCATATCCCTACGGCCGTCCTAAGTTACATTTCTAATATAAATTTGAAAATACTAAATTTTCTAGGTTAGTAATTATTAATGCCCGAAACATGTTTTTTATTGAATTTTATTAGTTAGTAATTTGCTTTGGTGACTTAGCTTTTTCCCTGGATGAAATCTATCTATTAGCTACCTAAGGGATTTTGGATTTTGGATTTATAATTTTCGTCCAACTCGAGCACAACTCGAGCATTGTTTTCTAGTACACTAAACCGGGAGAAAAAAAAATGGTTATGTCGCAGTAACGTATATTACAAATGGATCAATGAATTAATCTCTTATTTCAAATAATTTGGTTTTCACATTGATAATAATCAGTCAAAACGTAAATAATTAATTGTGTGTATTTAGGCAGTGTTAATTAATTATTGTAAAGTCACATCAGTGCTACAAATAAATAAATCTGTATTCAATATGTCATTTGAATGGAGAGGGAGACTGCCGAACGAAAGGAAAATCCTCGACCTATTTTCCAAAGTTAAGTTTCCATTTTAACAGGTAAAAAAGCTAGAATTGGTCTAAGACCAATTCTAATGGTACCCTAGATGAATGGCAGTATGAATTCTCGTATGGTCATGGTTCTATGCAAGTTTGATTTTCGAAGTGATTTTTCGCATATATTTCTAATTTTATAGGATTTCGCATTCTGAAGTTATTGGTACAATAAATATGTCCAGGACTGATCGTTTTCACAGTACATATATGTTAAAAACCTAAATTGTTATATGGCAAGAAGGGGTTACCTGATTTATTCCGTTTTAGAAATTTTATTTGCTATTACTATAAAAACATCATACACCAAAATATCTCAACGTGTTCTCAGGCAGTGTCCAAATATATGGTTTCAAACGAAATTGGTATGGCAACCCCGCGAAGGATTAATTTTACTTTTTTTTAAAAGTCCGTGTACAAAATTTCAGTTCTCTAAGTGAACGCGTTCTCGAGTTATCGTGCGCATAGACGGACAGACGGCGGACATGCAAAAATCAAAATAACTTTTAATATTAGGCATGGGTGTCCAATCCATTTTGCTCTACCATCATTATTTCTGAGCGTTACAAACGGAATTACAATCTTATTATTTCCTATATATTTCATCTAGGATATAATAATAACAAAACTAACTTAAGGATGAATTTAAATTCTTAAACAGCATGAGAGACACAAAAGAGAAACGCAAATAAAACATTTTAAGGTAACCAAGTATATCCCCGTACGTCTCTAGATTCGTCTATGTATCTGATGTCAACAACTAACCCATAAAAGTCCTTCATAATGTCTCGAGGTCGCGCATGCTATTTCCAAATGAGGTTAAGTAGTAAAGTTGCAAAGGATTTGTGCATATTAAAAATAGCATGTTACTGCTGAGTAGGATAATGGAGCCAGTCAATCCGTTGTTTACCCTGATGTCCTTTTCCGAACGGATTTCAAAACTTTTGTAGAGATCTGTTCATACACTCTTATTTCCTATGATATTTAATAAAAGATCCATTTTTCTCATCATTTTGAGGAATAACCTTTTCCTACTGAAAGATTCAATGTAGGTTATGTAGGTATGTATGTATATATATAATATGCATGTACATTGTACATATATTGAAGATGTAGCACCATAGGAATTTCAACCTCCTACACTCATCAAGATAATCTCTTATCAAATTGGATGACTTCAAACTAAATCTGATTTTATCGGCCATTACTGAACATGAACTGGTTACGTTTGACTTTTGCAACAGGATCCCTAATTTGTGGGTTCTCAGCAATTTGTGATAAAACATGCTTGGTCCGTTCCTTAAGGAGTGATTTATTTTCATCTTCTAGTTTCGTATACATGGGCAGTCGGAATCAATATATTTTTGTTATACTGTCGAATATAGGAACTAATTTTTATTGGCTGTAATTAGTTATAGAGATATACTATATGCATAGGGATGGGGATGGAGTTAAATGCAATAAAGTAATTTTAGAGCATGAAGGCTGACGATTTCCTAGTGTGGGAAAATAATTCGTGAGGTTGTGAAGGATTTGAATTATTTAATTGTAATTAATTGTAATTTCATTAAATTGAAAGAACCATATTATGATAAAAATGTAAAAATTTTGATTGCCAAGTTCACCACATTTATGTTATGTTTTTGTGAAGTACAGACGAATCTCTATAAGTTGAGTTTAATATAGAATATACGACGTTTTCGCGAACCTACGTAATTTCCACATTTGTATATATACATTTTCAAATAAATCACAATGTACTTTTTACTATTACTTGTATTTTTCATCATTTTTAAGTATTAAACAAGTCGATTAGCAGGCAACTTAAAATTATAAATTAAATATACATATTACATATTCATTTACATACTTAATGTCCATTTTTTATGAAAATTATTCTTCTACTGTGTTGATTTCCGACTCTTTTCATTCCAGGTTTTGGCATTAATGACTGGCAACAAAAATTTTAAGTTTACTCCACAAGTTTTATGCAGTTTTGCTTGTAACATATATATTATTCGCATCTTTCAGGAGTGGAAATATTTTTCTGAACAATCTGAAATAATAACTGATTTCGAAAATGCCGAAATGAATGGACTAGCATAGAGAATTTGAAGCTATATATTCTCAAGTCCCTAGTTTACAACCAGCAAAATTTTAAAGGCAAAACAGAAAAAGTGGGGTTACGTTTGCTTTACATTTCCCGTAGAAATCTAAAATCTAAAAAATAAAATACCGATATGTTGAAAATCAAATAAGATTTTATACGCTGTTTTAGTTGTGCGGGATGGGGAGGGGGAATTGGGAGGGTCGTTGTGAACACAGATCATTCATGTACTACTGCTACATATATCGCTTTTTGTTTACATTATATTCATGACTTTCTTCTAATATATTATTAGTGTCATGTTGAAACGCTTTCTCGCATACGAGAACAGTAGATTCGTCCCATTATATTAAAATTTATTATCACTCGATCGATTTTGAACTTTCCAATTACGGGATGGGTTCATTAGAAAGTTCAGGATCGATCGAAGCACTTTAAGAAATTCCAATTTCAATAATTTTCGAAAATATAAGAACTCAATCCATTTTCGATTAGATGGTATTCAAAGGATACTTGGGAGGTGATACTGCATTTATATACATACATATATGATTGTATGATTGATTAATTCGGAGAAAAAAGAGGCATCCAAAGACATGAGCCCTTGCAATTGCCTTTGTCGTACTCTTTTTACCGGAGGCTCTCTGGCTTCGATATTATTAACAATGGCATTCCACAGGGTTGTCTTCTTTGTCATATCGTTTTTTTTTGTTCTATTTATCAATTTGAATGTCGAAGTTATTAAGAACTGAGGTTTTCATAAATATACTACCAGTAGGCTGAATATGCCACAAAACATAACTTAGTGCTTACAAATCTGAGTAAAGTGTAATTTTTCGGACTGAGAGATACCTTCCAGGTGTAGGTGTCTATATAATGTAAATTAAATACAATTTCCATACAGGTGTAAGGAAATGAAGGTAGGTATTATATTTTTATATTTAAAATAAGAGCACAGTTCTGCCTAGAGTCTACACAACATTTCGTCTAACTGCTTCTTTTACTCATAAAGAAACTAAGTCAGTCTTTTACGAACAATCTGTTGGTGCCAAAAGTAATTTACAGATTTGAACTTTGGTGTTCAATAGATTCGACATCGGAAAGGAAACTTAAACTAGAATTTAATGCTATTACTCGATATGTGCATAATTTCTGACGGTAAGACCATGTTTATTCATCCATTTATTTCAGGCCGTACATTTTTTTGATTTTTTCACTGATTGGTTCTGTGAATCTCACTATTAACGTAAATGTCCAATGATAGGAGGGGGGGGGGGGGGGTACCACCAAAAAAAGCTCACGATTTCTGTTCTCAAAAGGACAGCACATAAAATTATGCAATTTGAAAATTAAAACAAATCACTATATGTACATGCAAATCTATATGAACGAACGAAATATGTGCGCTCTGTGCTGTTGATCAGACACTTCTCCTTGTACTTTGTCTGGCATCATTTATTGCTTGGGAAAATGTTATTTTACTGAAGCCGCTCATCAAATTAAACTCTCCCGAGAACTATGAATTGAAATGTTTCATATAATTTTTTAAAATATTCACACTATGTCAGTTTTACCATTTAAAGAGATCAATTTTACTTTACCAATAAACATTTTCTCCTTCCTATAGATTTACTAAAACCTATTAAGGATTAGATCCATACAATAACATAAATAATATCGGGACTGCACATTTTGAGGTATTCAACGATAACCGAAATATGCATTATTCTTGAAAGCAAATTTTCTGAAAAATGATTTTGATTAATTTTTCTCGGAAACCTCAAAGCTTCCCAAACGTTTAATTCACGGAGATACAATAATAAAGTTACATCTATTAAGCAAAAATTCTCGGTCATATATGGATCACAACAGAAACTTGATATTTTCAATATTGCCAACCATCCTGTAAAATTTCATCAAAATAAAAAAAAAAATAATTACACAAAATTTGTCGGTTTTCTGTGTAACGGTTTATAGGTCCCATAATAATTACTCACAATTATAAACAAATAGATTATAAATAGAACTGACAAAATAATTTGTCGCCTGCCAAGCAATAATAAGAAATTACCAATGCTAAAACTTAAAATATTCCGCGAAATCTGCACTCATATACCAAATGCAGAAAATGGCGGCATACGCTCTTCGAGCCTGTACACTACAGCCCGCCGCAGAGCTTTCAAAACAAGTAAATGCTTTCCAAAAGCATATCATTCCATCTGACGGTGATGAAATGAATTAAAACCGCCAAATTGCTTGCAATTTATATAACAACAAGAAATTTTTGTCGTTACCATGGTTAACACTATTGACTTTATTATACCCTAGATGAAATCTATAGGGTATACTAAGGGCCTGTCCGGATCCAAGTCTTCGTCTTCATCTTGTTATTACAGCTAGTGACGTAAGATCGAGACAAGCTCTATCCGAATCCATGTCTATGCCACCGAGCTTTGCTACTTTGTATAACACTTTTGACATTTGGTTAGCTTGATCATCGAGTCAAGGTTCGAGTTGACTATTTTAAATAGACAACATATTTTGAGGTTATGTTTATTCGTTGGCTGTCGAGATCAAGCTAAGCAAACGAATTCGGACAGGTTAGCTTCGTCTTGAGCTTTGAAATATGATGGACGCTGAAAAACTGAAGTGTAAGTATTGCGCATGCTTTATACTGTTCTTGTAGTTATTATAATATCATTTTGTATTTTAGGGACAAGTGAAATTGTGCTTAAATTAATTAAAGCCCGGGGAGAAGATTGTAAGCACCTTTTTAAAGGAAAATCGTTTAATAACCAGGCTGCATGGAAATATTAATGCTAAATAACATAAGTATTGTTAAATTTAATTATCTTATTTTGCAGGAATGTTAAGGAGTGCTTGGGCACGGACCACGACGTTAAGCCAATTTCAAAAAAGTGGTCAAACTTGACGCAAAAATATAAGGTATGTATGTCACTGATCTATATTTTGTTTTTATATCTGAATAATGATAATATTTTCAAATAAAAACACTAACCTTACTAATAAATTCTTGCAGACAATTGAAAGATCCCCCAAGTGGAGTGTCCACAGAAAATGGGGAGGAAACTGCTAGTTCGTAGCCTTTTTATGCCGCAATGGACGAAGTGCTACGGATGCAGCACACAATTTCTCCCCCCACATGAGTTTCATCAATGGCGAACATACTCGACTCCCCTGTCAGTACACAAACACTGACACCCCCACCAAAGTCTGGTCCAAGTGGCAGTCGCAGGAAACGCAGTCTGTGTCAGCAGAACATAAAGATAAAATAAAATTGCCCTCGAGCAAAATAATAAAATGCTGCGACTGTTAAATGACTTTGTCATTTCTACTGGTGGAGAGGGTTTGGGGAGCGAGGTCGAGGTCCCTATAAATATATGCTCAGACGACTCAGGTAAAAATTAATATTATGAAAATTTGTATAAAAATATTTCTATTTTAGACTGAAGCCACGTTACCTTCCATTTTTTTAAGACTAAATATTTTTTAATGAAGTATTATTTTTTTAAAGACTGTTAATATATAGAATGAAGTGCTTTTTTTTAAAACTATACATATTTATAATGAAGAAATGCAGTTTTCTTTTTAAGTTTTTATTAACTGTTATTTATTTTTTTTTAAATGAACTGATTTTCAAAATAAGGCGTAAAAACAAGGCTTTTATTCTCTCAATTCCCTTAATAATGCCGCACACAGCTCGCCTCTAAACTGCACAGCTGGTGGTTGCTCAGGACTATCATCATATTCAATAGGATCTGTTCCTGATGAATGCACTGAGAGCTCATCTAAGACATCTCCGTTTGTTACACAAATATTGTGTAATGCACAGCAAACTGCAATGACCTTAACTGCTTTTTCTATTTTCAATTCAATCGGTCTGTCCCCAAATAAATATCGCCTCCTGTTTTTAATAGCACCAATAGACCTTTCCACAACACTCCTAGCTAGGCTGTGGTGTGTATTAAATATTTTTTTATCTCTGTGGAGATTTTGCCTTTTGTAGGGGACAACAATCGGCACAGGTGTCGTTGGAGTTTTGTAACCCGAATCTCCTAATATGAAATATCCAGGAGGAGGATATTCCGCATTTAAATATAAAGGGCTGTTTCTAAACACGCGTTGATCGTGAACAGAGCCAGGATAGCCAGTGAAAATATTTGATAACTTTCCACTGGAATCGCACAATACCTGCAGTTGGATAGCATCGCGCAATTTTCTAATAATATATTCATCCTGCAGGTAGGGTGGACATAGCACACTTGCGTATGTCCCATCTATAGCGCCTGCTGCTCGATGAAATATAGCTGCTTTTCCTTTACGCTCAAATCCTGTTGATATTGCATTCTGTTCATCACCTTCACTCGGATATTTTATGACTTTAGGTATTATTTCCAGCGATTTTAGCAATACTTTAGAAATCATGTCAAATGCTGTACTTCTGGGTACATTTATTGCTAAGGAAACTACCCTGTAGGAACAGCCAGCTGCTAACCAAAAGAGAAATATAATTGCCTCTATGTCACGATTCCAACCGTGTCTTTTAACTTCCAGAAAGTCAGCAAAGCAGCGGAAGGACATTAAATTTATTTGCAGGTGCTTTTTGCATGTATTTTCATCTCCCGCGTGGATTTGAATTATGTGCGATGATGTTGGGGATGGACAATACGTCCTCGGAGTCTGCAGAAATAAATAACTTTTAAATTGAACTATTATTAGAATTAATTTATTTTACCCAAAAATGTTCATATTCTGCTTCATCGGCATCTTCTATAATAGCATTACTGTTTGTCCAAAACGGGCTAGCAAGCTGCATTACAGCCATGCTAATCCTAACGTCTCGTGCTCGTCTCATATTCATTGTTTTCCTTCAATAATTCTCTGCAATATAAGCAGTTAGATATGTACTAGAGATAATTGTAACACATTTTTATAAGAACTTTAATAATCAATAATAACATTACAAATAATTACATTTATTAATTATTACAAACCACAAACCGTAGATACCTACTGGTTCTAAACGTCAAACGTCAACCACACGAATTCGGATAGGTTAGCTTCGTCTTCGTCTAACTATTATAATAGCTGAGCTTGTTGTGTTACGGCACTAGCTGTAATAACAAACGAAGACGAAGGCCTGGATCCGGAAAGGCCCTAAGTTTGTCATTCCGTTTGTAACACTTCGAAATAATGATGGTAGAGCAAAATGGATTGGACACCCACGCATAATATTAAAAGTTATTTTGATTTTTGCATGTCCGTCCGTCCGTCTGTGCGCACGATAACTCGAGAACGCGTATACTTAGAGAGCTGAAATTTTGTACACGGACTGTAAAAAAAAAAGTAAAATTAAGTTCGAAAATGAGACAAATCAGGCAACTCCTTCGTGGTGTTGTCATACCAAACTTTCGTTTTCCACTATATATTTGTACACTGCCTGAGAACGCACCGATATAGAGAGCAGAAATTTGGTACATGGTGTTTTCATTGTACTAGCAAATAAAATTTCAAAAATGGACTAAATCGGGCAAGTCCTTCTTGTTGTTGCCATGTAAAAATTTAGGTTTTTTACGAATGCTGTGAAAACGATCTGTCCAAGACATATTTATTGTACTAAAAACTTCTTCAGAATACGAAATCCTATAAACTTGGTTATAATCATTTTTTCTGTTCGACAATTCGTTCTAGAAATATATACGAAAAACAACTTCAAAAATCAAACTAACTTGCACAGAAGGCTGACAATACAAAATTTCACACGGGCATTCATCTAGATTCTAGGGTATCATAAGAATTGGTCTTAAACCAATTCTAGCTTTTTTACTTGTTTCCATTATCATTGAACTATATATTTTTGAATTTTTCATAATAAACAGAAAAAGGTGCGATCTTTGTTACAAATTGAACTTAGAATTTATCTACTTGATGTACCATTATTACGTTATTATGTACCAAACTTTGCTAATTTCATGAATTTGAGAATTTTCTAAATCTAATTACATACATATAAAACCCCGAAATCTTTACCTAAGTTTATGCTTTTTCTCAAAGTACGTGGAATTTTGATCATGATAATACGCACATATTTAACACAAAGTCGTATTAACTTTTCATGTTTCTTAAGATTGCAGTAATAACCCCCCATTAAGGTAGATGCACACTTACCGGCACAGCACGAACCGGCATAGACAGGCATCGAGAGGCACCGGAATTTTTCGTGCACACATAACGACTATCGCGAGAAAACTATAGAAAACTGATCCCGTGTTAACTTCACAACTAAACCAGAAACCGCAACCCCGCGAAGGATTAATTTTACTTTTTTTTAAAAGTCCGTGTACAAAATTTCAGTTCTCTAAGTGAACGCGTTCTCGAGTTATCGTGCGCATAGACGGACAGACGGCGGACATGCAAAAATCAAAATAACTTTTAATATTAGGCATGGGTGTCCAATCCATTTTGCTCTGCCATCATTATTTCTGTGCGTTACAAACGGAATGACAAACTTAGTATACCCTATAGATTTCATCTAGGGTATAAAAATGGGCTAAATCAGGCAACCCCTTCTTGGTGTTGCCATATAAAAAATTAGAATTTTTATTTATATGGTGAAAACGATCAGTCCTAGACGTTTTTATACCGTAGATGAAATCTGTAGGGTATACTAAGTTTGTCATTCCGTTTGCTATACCTCGAAATTAGACATTTTTGTTGATTAAAAACTTCTTCAGAATATAAAATCTTATAAAATTAGTTATAAACATTTTTTTCCGTCTGACGAACCGGTTCAGAAATATATGCGAAAACCACTTCAAACGTTGTATAGCTCAATGGTAGATGAGTGGAGCGGTTTGGATAGGTAATAGGTATATTGCCTGCGCTTACCATTGGTGGAGGCGCGAGATAATAAGGTGGATAGGATAAGCTACGGATGGCACGTAGAATGAACCTTATAGTGACTGTAGGAAAAATTTATTATCACTGAAGATGTTCTTACAATATTTCGATTTATATATATTTTGAGAACTACATACTAAGCAATAATTACATTTATTAATAATAATAATAATGCCTATATCGATAATTTGTTTTTCAACAATCAATTGCTCAATACAATTGATTAATTTAAATAAGTTGTTAGAAATTATGCAATTGGAATTATTGCTTTTAGGTCAATATATACTGGTTTGAGACATGTTTCCTAAACAAACGTCAAAATTGCACGGATGGATGGTCCTACGAAATTTCATACGGCCATTCACCTAGGGTATCATAAGAATTGGTCTTAGACCAATTTTAGCTTTTTCACTTGTTTGAATCAACTTCTGATGGAAACCCGTTAATCCCACAACTCTACAGTCCTGAGAAGTAACATTTGTTCTCAGATTTTAGCCTCTAACCTCCTTTATTTGCTGTTGTTGGATAAACGTTATTTGAGGTTTTCTCCAAATCCAATTGAACATACCTAGGTGAGGATGCTTCGACTCCGCATACACACATACATGACTTACTACTTAATGGAATTTTATAAATTTTTTATAAATAATTTTTAGTTTTAATTAATTATACTAAAGCACAACTATTGATAACGAATGATTTAGAAATTCCTGTATTTTCTTATATGCCCATAAAACATAAATACAAAATATCCCCTCAACTTAATTTTCTTCTTGTTCACTTTGTTTTAGTTAGTGACAATTGATTCTATCAATTCTTAGTTATTCTGAGTTCAAATTTTAAGCAATGAAAATTGCACGTTCTTCGTTGAGTAAATTTTTGTGAAATTTGCAAAGCCTGCATATCTTGATTTAAAGTAAATAACTGCGGGAAGTTATACCCGGGTCGATGGAAAGATAGAATAAGAAACGTAACAACACAACGTTCCGCTAATTTAGTCTAGTTTTCTTCAAGGTATGGTATCACCGATAGTGGGTTGGGTATATATGGAAATTGTATGCACCTTAGTGCAACCGCAACTTTGTCCTTGCAAGTGTGAAGTTTAATTAAACGGCTTATACAATTTCTTTTATTGAAGTTGTAGTGAAAACCTAGCTAGAAATAAAGTCATCTTCTGACTTCATCATTTTATTGAAAGGTTTTAACTTTAGTTGCATAAATTTTATTCGAAAGATTTCTGGTATGTCTGTAACTTAGTTTCAAAAGAGAGTAGAGGTAAACGCTTCAGTATCACCATAATTATTTACTGTTCGACGTGGTGCTTTATAAGGGAATCTATGTCTTTCTAAAGAATATTTTTGAATATAATTGGACCAATTTTGAGGTGATAGGTATATATGACATATATATAACACATAGAAAAATTGAACTATTCGTCTAAGCGATCAGAGAGGTCTCATCAAGTAAGTATGTATGAATTATTTGGCAGCAAGATTGCTCGTTGCAATTTTCAAATCTCGCCTTGTCTCCATAATAGCAAAATAAAATATTAAAATAAAGTTTACTTGTAGCTGTTTTCACTATTCGCCGGGAGTGCTTTCTAGAAATTAATTATTATAAATTTTCGTCGTTTTGGCGAAGATGTTTGGTAAGAATAGGTTATATAAAATACTTTTGAATGAAATCTCCGGTAATGAAAAAAATCTTTTCCATGAATTACAAAAGCGCCAAACAACAGAAGTTTCAGCCTCAAAAAATTGAAACAAAACTATCTGTGGATTACAAAATTGAGATGATTTGTAGGTTATTATTAATCAGAATATCTTAGAGATATCATTCCTTCATGATTAAGATTTTACATCTTAAAAAACTTGTATCAAATTTTCTTATTACGCTACTTTCCTTGATCAAGTAGACTTGACCGCTTTAAAAGTAAGACGGTACTTAGAAGCTCATCTAATTTTACCTTTATACCACCTGATTCGACCGTGTAATCTGCCGTACAAACGTGCACTAAAATATGTCAGTTAACAAAAGAGACTCTGATTCCACCATTGTTTCTACTTCTTTATTTTGATCGTCTCCTATGAGGTAATTTATTTTGGATTCTGTTCCGTACAGTCTAGTTGTAGCTCGAACGTCCGTATGTGCATAATATTTGTGTTAAGTTGTATTTTGGGAAGTAAAATTTTCTCTTTCAACTATTTTAATTAGTAAAAAAAAAGAGCTTATTATCGTATGACGGTTTAAATTAAATAATATGAAATTTTATTGTGAATCCCTCATTGCAGTATTCAGATCCAACCAATAAGGTAGGTATATACTTTAAATTGTATACAAAGTGGTTGCATTTAAGAGCGGCGTACAGTGGTATGTTGAGGAGAGGCGAGTGCGCCACTCTGGACATATAACATATTGCGCAAATTTTCATATTATTTTAATTTATTTCTTAACAAGTATTCTGGTATTTTATTATAGAAATATATTCTTGTGACAAAATAATTGTGGTTTCTATTTCTGGTTCAGTTTTCAGTATTGTCCATGCATTTTTGTTCGCACTATTCTTAAAAATGAGCTGTGCCACTCTAAAATAGTTGTTTTAATGACTGGCGCAATTGAGATAGGATTAGTATTTTTTATCGCGATGTAATATTTATCTTTAATTTAAACAATGGTAGAAACTTAAAATGTTTTTCCTAGTAATTATTAAACAGCAAGCGCAAGAGAGATATAATATTAAGCGCTATATCATTAACTGTCGTATTCGTACCCACATCAGCAAATATAGAGCTTTGACCAGTGCCAGGAATATTATGGTATAGAATCCGTTTTAGTTGTTATACAGGTTGCGGCAGAAAGATCTGACGGTTTTCACCGCCGTACTGTTTAGCGAATAAGTGGTGGGGGGTGGTAGGGATAGGCTCGTTCCAGAGCCCACATATGAATATTTTTAGAAGGCATGGAGCAGTGGTCAGTTGAGCACTGTGCATTTGTTGTCGAGGCGTTTTTTAAAAGTGACGATTCCTGCATTGCTGCTTAGCGGCAGCTCCGTACGCGTTTTAATGTGGGTCCAAGAGGAACAGTCGCAACTCGTAAGACAATTCTGTAATGGTGTGGTTCCAGCAGGATGCGGCAACTACCCATACAGCCAATGAAGTGATGGACTTTTTGAGAAGTTTCGTGGCCGAGTCATTCCGCGTTTTGGGGACATTGTATGGCCAGCCCGCTCCCCAGATCTTAGCATTTGTGAATTTTTCTTGTCGGGGTTCCTTAAAGTAATAGTTAACACAAACAAAAACCGCACACTGGACGAACTGAAAGAGGCCATAAGCCAAGAAATCGCCAACCTGTCTCCTGCAATGTTAGAGAAGGTGCTCGACAGCTTCAGTGCAAGACTGGAAGAATGCTTGGTCAAAGAAGGACATCATTTAAAGGACGTTATCTTCATATTTTAAACTGATGAAATCGGTTGTTCTGATGTTATTTTCATTAATTTACATGAGCACCCTTCTGCAATAAGCAATAATACAATTCGCTTCACTTTTAATTTTTGTGTTGTTTTTATTTTAAAAGCGTCAGATCTTTTTGCCACACCTTGTATAATAAGAGCCATATTCTTTCTAAGCTTCTAGAATTCGTATATTTTCTCGGGAAAGTGGTAAACCACCTGTAGAGACCTGTTTGAGAATTTTTGAAAACTTTTAGTTTTTACGTATCTAAATAAAAGCATAAATACATACAAGAGAAAAAACAACCGGTTTTTGAAGCCGAGACATGCCGGGCGAATTCTCTTACCACTGAGCTCAACACACACACGCTTTTTCCTCATGTATCTCTGAATTTTATATAGTCTATCAATCCAGATTTTCTTTTAGCTGGTATTAACCAATATCGATGAAAACGTACAAATAAATTATCAACTTTTGCAATATTTTCAGAAGTAAAGGCATGTGTCTCGTTAGTTCAGTGGTAAGAGCAGCCGCCCGGAAAGCGAAAGGTTCCAGCTTCAAAAACCGGGCGAGGTGACTGTTTCTCTCTTATCTATATATGATTTAATTTAGAATCGTTCTATGACCGATTACAAATATTGTGAGTTCGAGTCTAGTATAGGACAAGATTTAATAAAAGCGTGATTAAGAATTTTATAGAAAGCCTAGACGGGTCGCTATCATTTGGTAGTTTAACTATATCTTTATACCGTATATAGTTAGAGTGTTGCGGGACGTTAAGTGAACAAACTTTCAAAGTCAGAACCGCGTACCCTACACTTATCGCTCTAATGACTCTTTTCTCATCATTTTTCACCTACAATTTTCGTTTTAAATCAAGTTTCTCTAACAGTCTTTTGGACTTTCTTTCGTGGACACATGCTACAAAAACACACTTGAAAGCTTCAAGAAAAATCTCCTGAATAAAATCGTGAATATAATAGGACATTTTGATTTTATCTGTGACGCAGACCACAGGACACCGCCTCAGAGGTGTGTAACAGTTTTTTTTATCATTTTGTATGATTTAGTAGCAAGTGGTAGATTTAATTGTATTTGAAAATTGCAGTACAATGCACTTGATTTGCGCAAAATTTACTAATAAGTACTCCAACATAAATTCTACTGTAAACGGCTACAATTACGAAAAAATTGTTTTTGGTTTAAAAGTAATAATTTTTCTTAGGTTTTCTATCGTATACCTATTTCATTTTGGTGGTTTTCTCAATTTGCTTTTTCTTGATATTATCCTGAAAATTTTTCTGTGTGTGTTTTAGAATCAAAGTTTTTATCTGTCCTAAAATTGAGGTAGACATGTCATCAAAAGGCAGTAATAAACTAAATGTTGGCACATAATAATTTTCCCGTTTATACTAAAAGAAAAAAAACCCCGCAGCAATATCATAACCATTATAATCTACAATTGTTTAATTAACGATGAACTAAAATCATCTCAGCTGAAATAACTTCCCTCGTGACTGTATCCTGCTTTGCAATTGCCTGTCTCATTTTAAAAGTTTTTCAAATATTTTCATTATTATCCTAGTAAAATTTTATTATCTTTTATTATATTATTATTATTATTTATTATTATTATATTTAAAATCGTCATGTCCTTAGATTATCAATTTAAATCTGTTACAAAGTTTTGTTTTGAAAGTCATTCTATTCCATAGTTTTTTGTTTCCATTTTCTTGACGGCTTGTATGTTTTTTTTAAGAGAATCAGTATTCTAAAACTCTACTTCACATCAACGCCGACACTTTTTCACAATCTATTGTGAATTTTTTGACAATTTGAACCTTTGCGTCAGGTGTAAATGCAAAAAATATTTAAGCCTATTTCATTTGTGTCATATGAAATTTTTTTGATGATGTGAATATGGATCGCGACTTTTCCTTTAAAAAAAACGAAGTAAATGCGGAGAGGAGGGTGAGTTAAGATGCTAGCTAATAGTAGATTGAAGCAGAAACAGCAAGTACAGTCGATTCCTATCCTTTGCGTCTCGATAGAGAAGACCTCACATTTCATTAATCTTTCATCTGCAATTAAAAGATGACACGCGGTTGACCCTCCATTCATGACGGATGAGTTGTAGTATTGAAAAGCTTCCAAATCTGTGTTTCGTCAGCTTTGATAGGTATTTCCCGATCTCTATCTTTATTCCTGAAAATCAGTAAAAATTCATCAGTCGATATTCGCTTTTTATTAACTGTTAGGACACAGAAGTTGAAATGCATGTTATAGGGCTTGAATTGTATCAGTTGTTTCTTTTTCCCCATTCCTACATATGTGCCTACATACTACAAAATATACAAAAATAATATAGGAATCATTATAAACCAGTTTAGATCCGTTAATTCTTTAAGGAAAAAAATTGAAAATGATAATTTTATTGCTTCGAAAGTGTAATTTTAGATATGTAGATCTGTTAATTTAAAGAAAATGATTAGCTGTCTAAATAGCATGAAGCTAACTACATTGAATTCAGATCCAACCTTGAAATATAAGAATGTTGTGGATAAGATGATTAACAATAGCCCTATGAGTTTTGATAATTTTGATGGATTAAGATTAAAACAGTGTAATCCATCAGCACTAATTCTATATGGCCTCCCTAAACTCCATAAAGAAGGCACTCCAATGATACCGGTTTCAGTTTATTTTAATGCTCCTGCACAAAAGCTTGCTAAAAATTAAGTGCAATAATCCCTAAGGTTATTAACTTTTCGCCACAATATTCCTTAGAAAATTCTATAGAGTAGATTGATATAATCAAAGATCTTATGATACGAAATTAGTCTCCTTTGATGTGTGCGAACTTTTTTCTTCAGTATCGCTGATCAAACTGAAATCTATTCCTTTTAACTTAATTATAACGAAGCTGTCGATCCCGGATAAGGCGTCTGAGTTAATTAACATGTTGAATTTTTGTAATGACTAAAATTATTTTTTGTTTAATAGTGATTTTTATTCACAGTCGAAGGGATTAGCTATGGGATCAGCTCTGTCTCCGTTTTTGGCGTAGTTTTTTATGTGTCACTTGGAAGATATTTTATTTAATAGAGTAAAAAACGAATTATTAGAACATGTTTTTGTAATCTGGACTGGAACGCAGCGTCAGCTTACCAACTTTTTTAACAACATTTTAAACAACCTAGACGACTGTATAAAGTTTACAGTACACATTGGTAATAATAGCTTAAATTTCTTAGATATCATTAACATTTTGATTACTGACAATTACAAACTTAAGGAATTGTGTGATTTCTTCCGACATAAAGTGAAAGAAAAATGCCCTGAGTGTAAATATTAGTTTTTTCTTATTACATATAATAAATGAATATATGTATAATGTATATATGTATTTTAATAAAATGTGACGTTTTATTCGTACCGAAATAATAATAAATTCGCATGTATCCTTTATTCACACAATACCCACGGTCACCTGAAGGTGACCCCCACCCCCTACACGTAAATAAAAACCGTGAATAGTTTATTTTTGTTTTTGCATATATATCTGTCTTAACTAAATGTATCTAAGCTATTTCATATAAAGATATAGGAAACAAAATTATTAGCTTGGACATGGAAATTGAAGAGTTGAATCGAAAAATGTAAAAAAAGAGTTAAACATGATAATCGACATTCCCACAAATAACGGTTACACGAGGAAAATAGTCTAAAAATGGAAAGTCTACATTAAACTTAAATTTTCCGGTTGTGAGTTGCGACAAAAACTTTCAATGGCGAAAAGTCCCACATATTAAGGATACAACTAATAGCCTTAAAAATGTTCAACTTAAATACAACATTAAGCCAGCTTTTGTTAACAAAAACAATTAAAAGAGGATTGTGGTTAACAATAAAATTAAAAGTAAAGTTTCAATTTTAGGAAAACCGGTAATATATTAAATTAAGTGTGATGACTGCTCATCGGAATATATTGGTTTTGGACGAACCTAAAAGAAAAAGGAAACCAATATATCTAATTCAAAATGAAACAAAACGAAACATCTTACCTGCAGCTGGAGTATACCACAGGTGCAAATGTCCCTCGCTAGCCTGAAACAAAAAATGAAAGTTATTAGAAAACTGAATTAAAATACAGATAAGTTTAGTTTTAAGAGCAAAGAGACGTTAAAACAAATAAAGAAATACGCAATTACACATCCAAAGTGTCTTGATTTACATGCAATTTATATCAAAACAAAAACATATAAGACAGGAAATTATGTGCAATTTCCTTGCCATAACATGCACATAACTAAACTAGATAAATATTCACAAGGTCAATCAATCTAGTAAAATAGAAGTACATGCAGGAGATTGATGGAAATTTCAAGTGAGAAAACAGCCAAAACAAAGCTCACCTTTACTGGCGTCCACCAACCTTAAAACAAAGAAAAACACAATAAATCCAATAAATGTTGTAAATTACCTGTCGTACATTATATCCAACTATGAAAAATCAGCATACACCACACAAAATACTATTATATCAATAAAAAATCACTAAAAGACACTTCGCGCGCGTTTGACATTTCGATTTATACGCATGGCGAAACTTCAATATCCAATGACATTTGACAAGTAATATTGGGGTAAAATTGTCGCGCGATTTCAATGGTCACATTCGTTTCGCGATATTTTTCGCGCAACTACGCGTAATTTGCGATATTTATATTTCTAATACACACCAATGAGGGTGAAAGAGAGGGAAGGTGCGAGCAAGACAGAACAGCGAAAATCGCGAGAGGAATTTATTGGAATGAACCAAAAAAATTCGTGTGGACAATCAGTTAAAGTTAATAAAAATAAAAATAAATCTTTATGGAAAGGATGTCAAAAAATGTAAAATTCATTTTGGCATATACAGAGAATAATGACAAACTCTAATAAAGTTATAAAAAGTTTATATTTCGAAAATTTAACTGCATGGATAGTGAAATCGGGACAAAATTTTCCATAAAAAGCACGTCATTCACTCATTCGCTATCTTATTTTTGCGAGTTGTCATAAAGTGAACACATGTCGTTTGGTCATCCAGTTTATTTTTCATCATCGCAAGGTCTTAAAGTTTTTTTTCAAAGTTTTCTTCGGTTTGGACTTATAATTTTCCACAAAATTTTTCATCGGCTTCACTTCTAAATTTTGGGAGTAAAATCTGTCACCAAATTGCGTGGCAATTTTTCGGAATTTCTTTACGGATCAGCACCGAGCTTCCAGAATCCTAATTTTAAGGGAATTTTTTATTTCACAAATATATGTAAAGAAGGTATATTTTTTATTGCTTTTTTTTTAACCAATTTGAGGTTATGGGACATATGTTATCGCATGCTACAAGGGTACTATTACTGGTCACAAATTAACCTTAGCAAATTAATTATTAATACTAACTAATAAAATTCACTCTTTTAAATTTTTTTTTCATAAATACAAACATTGAATTGTAATTCTATAAAAATTTAATTAGAGTAAATCCTTTAAGTGAAATAATTAATTGTGTAGGTAATAATGAACTTTACTGAAATACTCGTATATATTGAAATATATATGGTTTGAATTAGTAAACATAGAATGAATTAAAGAACACGCGGGTTTGTGTCATTAAATTAAACGTAATATATTTGAGTAATTTTTTGCATTCGTTGAAATACAAAAAATTTGAGTTGTGCTAAATTTAATTTTCAGTATAGAATTAGTTAACGCTGCTAAGATAGTGGATTTTATGATTAAAAGTGAGTGACAACCAAATGATATCTTTCAATCGCTACTCTACCCATCACCATTTTGATTTACAAATCAGCGCAAATTGTGGTTTGTAAACGCAGCTCAACGAATGTCAATTATTGGAATTGACTAGTGAATTGGTTTATAGACGCAGGCCACTATATGACAATTACAGGAATTGATATATTGTATAATTAAAGTTTATTCGGTTAAACAATTGACAAAGGAAAAAGAATAAAAAAACTACATTTACTGAACATGTCGCCGGAGTTAAACACAAGACGCCTAAATTGGGCCAAAACATGTTAAATCTAACATAAGCAAATAAAAATAAAAATATAAATGCATATAGGTATATGTATAAAAGGAAAAAAAAGGGACATGAGAAAAATAAATAATAAAATAAAATAATTAAGATATATGAAATAAGCCCCTAAATTTACTGTTAAAAACTAAATCAAAAACATAAGGAAGAAAAAAAACAAAATTAATCACTACTTATCTTAACTTGCTACATCTGCTGTACTATAAAGCAACCTCCAAATATTTGGCTAATAAGAATTCAAGTACTAATGCTTGAGCACATGATTTCAAAAAATCTTTCCTTGGTGCTGACGAATGATCTCGACACAACCGATAACTTAATACTGGGCGGTAAGGAGTTGTAAACTTTGATGGGATGACTGAAAAACAGGCGTTTAGAAATTAAGTAGGTATTCAGATCTTGGCAGAACGCAATTAACAGTTTTAGAAGATCTCGTGAATTGAAGAATGCGGTATAGGTAGATGCGGTATTTGATAATTTTAACTAGAAAGATTGCCGATCAAAAATCCAAGAATGTTAAAAGATGAGAACCCAAAAAGGATGTAGCCGACACGTGATCGTATCCTCTGAGGTGATATATATATATCAAATAATGGAGTTAAACGCGATCTGCAATATGGTAAAATTAAGATAATCAAGTTTTCCAAATACTTCACAACCGTACATTAAGACAGGAATAAGCAGAGAACGAGCAAGAAACATACGCGTGGAAAGTGAGATAAAATAGCTCGAAGTCCAGAAGGAGCGAAGACCATCGTATATTTTACGTATTATTGATTTCATGTGATCACCCCAAGTGAGAGTGTTATTGATAACTAAATTACGAACAGACTCTACCCAAGGTATGACAGTATCGTAAATGTATAACGGTAGAATAAGTAGACGTATCAAGTTAATAACGATACACAGCTAAACAACATGATTTTGTGGGATTCAGCATCAAACCATTGTCAATCGTACATAGATATATTGAAATTAGGTCTTCATTGATACAACTAATTATATCTTCGACAAGTCCTAAGGGTCTTGATAAGAAAGTTGAGCATCATCAGCATAGAGATGAATTTCACTGTGAGTAAAACAGTCAAACAAATCATTAATAAGCATGCAAAAAACCAGCGGGCCAAGAACCGAGCCTTGCGGTACACCAGAATTAATTCTAAGAAAGGTAGAGTAATTACCATTTGAAAACACTGTTTGATAACGCCCTGTTAGATAACTAAAAATAAGCTTCGTTGAGCTTAAAGACAAATTAAATTTGGTAATGAGTTTTCTACACAGGATTACGTAATCTACAGTATCGAAGGCTTGGGAGAAGTCAAGCAGCACCAGTAGAATTAATTTATCCAAATCTATTGCTTCTCTAATTACATTGACCACCTACAAAATATGTACATACTTTTGTTTACACATTGTTCATACCTGAACAAACAAATTAGAATTCTGTTCTAAATCAGCAACTATGTATATACTTCTGAACATTTGTTGTTATCGATTCATTGACTCATGTCGTAACAATAATATTCAATAAATTTTCCTTGCTTTTTGAGCAAATTCCGCACTCATTGCACTCAGTAGGTCAATGAAGGTAGCGTACAGAAAATATTGTTGCTTAGTGTGTCAGTGTATTGTGGGACAACAAATTATTTTTCTTAGATGTAAGCATTTAATTTTTATATTTAAAGACTTTTGAAGCAATAAGATATTCAGTCGGAAATCAATTTACACCTACCTAGTTCTGATTTTTTTCACATTTTTTTTCTCACGTCTACGGTTTGAAAGAATCTTTGAAATTACAACGGTTCGCGAGCCTAATTTAAATTTGAGCAGCGTTACACATATATTCAAACTTACTCACAGTAAAATAGTCGGAGTGCATCTCCCATGTGGTTATTATTGGAGGACCACAAAGGACTGGGAGTGCTTTTCATTAACGGAGGAAGGTGCACCAGCCCCACAAGATTAGCACTATCCTTTAAAATTTAATAGTCCAATTTTTATTAAAAGAGGAATATGTCGATAGCAAGAATATATTATTCAATCTTTAATAAAAAGAACTCTGGTTGTGTTATTATTTGTAAAAGACACTTTTATTGGTTAACAAATTACTTAATAACATAAACTTTAATAGTCTATTTATTATTAAAAAATAGGCATATTTTAATAGCCAGAATTTATTGTTCAATATTTAATAGAAAAAGTAGATCTCATATTTATTTAATTATTCACGAAGAACACCTTAGATGAGTTTTTACATCACCGCCGGTAACTGTTCGACATATCTCCCGCTACCAACGCCGTTTCTTGGTCTGTTTGCTGATTAAGCGTTTTCGCGATAAAAATTGCGCGGAGAAAAATAATCGCGCACCGTTTTAGTTAATAAAAATGTTCGGAGGAAATATCCCCTAGCAAGAAATATTGTATTTCTTATCGCTGGTGGACAATAAAGCCCACCGTCAGCATTTCTGTACGTGAGAAAAATAAAGTGTACAATTTGTACACAGGAAATGAAATGCTTCTTCTATAGGGCGTGCATATTTTTACGTACGTATTTTTTCCGTTGTGAGTGAAAACTCATAACACCCACTAATAGCAGTCGTTATGGTCCATTGAGAAATTTTCGAAAATTTTATTGAATAAAAAATACAATAAAAACAAGTGAAAAAGCTAGAATTGGTCTAAGACCAATTCTAATGGTACCCTAGATGAATGCCCGTATGAAATTTCGTATTGTCACCCTTCTGTTCAAGTTTGATTTTTGCAGTGGTTTTTCGCTTATATTTCTAGAACGGTTTATCGGACAGAAAAAATGATTATAACCAGTTTTATAGGATTTTGTATTCTGAAGAAGGTTTTGGTACAATAAAAATATCTTGGACTGATCGTTTGCACAGTATACGTAAAAAACCTAAATTTTTATATGGCAACACCAAGAAGGAGTTGCCCGATTTAGTCGATTTTTAAAATTTTATTTGCTAGTATAATGAAAACACCATGTACCAAATTTCAGCTCTCTATATCGATGCGTTCTCAAGCAGTGTCCAAATATATAGTGGAAAACGAAAGATTTGTATGGCAATCCCATGAAGGACTTGCCCGATTTGTCTCATTTTCGAACTTAATTTTACTTTTTTTTTTAAAGTCCGTGCACAAAATTTCAGCTCTGTAAGTATACGCGTTCTCGAGTTATCGTGCGCACAGACGTACGAACGGACGGACGGACATGCAAAAATCAAAATAACTTTTAATATTATGCGTGGGTGTCCAATCCATTTTGCTCTACCATCATTATTTCGAGGTGTTACAAACGGAATGACAAACTTAATATATAATATACCTTAGGGTATAAGGAATGACAAACTTAGTATACCCTATAGATTTCATCTAGGGTATAACAATCACTTAAAAGATTTTTCTTTGAATTAATTTGAAATCAAAAGAGTGAGTAAACTTAATAAATCTTTTTACATATAACAACAAATTTATCAATTCATTAACGCTTTCAAGATTTTTACTTCCTAAAACAATGAGGTAGGTAAATGGCAAAAGATATTGTGTTGATGCTTTTTCCAAAATATCTTTTCCTAAATGTATCTTACATTTGCTTGAGTATACAATTATTACATACTGATTCCCGTGAAAGCTACAAGGACGGAACTTAACCCCATTCGAGAGAGACGTTGTAAAAATTGTGCTTTGCTTTAAAAGGGATCCGTAATAACGTAAATATATATTTATCGCTCTCAAAGGGCATAAAAAAAAGCTCTTCGACAATATTACAACAACAGCAGTAAACGCCCTTCCCTTTATTACTCTTTTGTTCGCGGGTGGCAGTAGAATCATAAAAACTCACAAAATTTTGACATTTACGTGAGTGGTGTAATCAAGTTTTACACCCTCTAGAATTTCTAATGAAATGGCTTCTTTAAGTATATTTAAATGAGTTTTTTTTTTGTTTGTTGTAAAAATGAAACTTGAAAGGCTTATTACTTTGCTTAAAACATTCGAACGTTTTAATACAGACGATTCCAACAGCGAAAGATCACGTAACACAATGAGCAAGTACATAATTAAAGGAAAGTATTTATTTCAGCATACATAGTTAGTTAGTACAAATTAAGTATCGTTTGCGTAAATAAATACTTCTCGAGTTAATATAGATTGTAAATAAATTAACATTAACAATTAATTATGTCAGAAAGAAGGAAACTTAGCAAAATTTTTTAAGTTTGTTAAGAAGAGAAGAAGGATAAAAAGAGATATTTTCCATTGGCTCCCAATTGTTATATTGTTTAATTTAGTAGTAGCAAAAAAAAAATAAAACACAAAGTCAAAGTATCACAGAAGAATCTAAGAGCTGCATTCATATCACGTTTTTGTGAATATTGGTACACTCACATGATCGCACATTTAAAGCTAGTCAATGACTTTGGAAAAAAGTAGCTAATTTTAAAACAATAAAGCTAGGACCCAAATCGAATTGTTAAACCACATGCAGTGAATTCCGCTGGGCCATCACAGGAAGGAAAGTGTCCAAATATATCTTCACCAGTTTTCAATTCAGGAGCAGTTCAGTCAGTGCAAAGACATAGTATGTTCTCTACTGTCTATCACGGATTGAAAGCGGCGTAACAAATGCGGAGAAAAAAATTTTACCGCGTTCATTTCTAATCCTACGTTTGCTACTTCAATGGTGTCAATAAACGATTTATATTTAACATAAGCAACTTCACATCAAAATGTGTAGTGCCAATTTAAAAGCGC
Organism: Dioctria linearis; assembly: GCA_963930735.1. Taxonomy (NCBI): domain Eukaryota; kingdom Metazoa; phylum Arthropoda; class Insecta; order Diptera; family Asilidae; genus Dioctria; species Dioctria linearis. Next base: position 57,501,623 of record OZ005740.1, read on the forward strand.
TACTTCAACGCGGCTTCTAACTATGTACAAAATAGTTTTATTTGGGTTGGGAAGTTTTAAAAAATTACGGAAAAAAGACTGATAAAATTATAATAAAAGATCCAATTTTCTACAATAAGCCAATAAAACATCAAAGTTTGTATCTGAAAGATAATGTGTGGAAAACTATTGCAAAGGAGCTGAAATCAGCAAGTAACTAGATGAACAATTTTTTTTTTTTTTCATATGTAAATAGTGCTAATGTAACTCAATTTGAGTTAAATGCATATAAAAGTACTTCTTTTTAGGGTTCCGTACCCAAAGGGTAACAACGGGAACCTTATTACTAAGACTTCGCTGTCACCAGGTTGTATCTCATGAACCTTAATAGATAGACAGTTGAAATTGTCACAGACTGTGTTTTTCTATTGCCACTATAACAACAAATAATAAAAATAAAATTAAAAATTAAAGGGGGCGCCTTACAAGAAACGTGATTTTCCGGCGTTTTTTTCCTCGTTTTATTCTCATTCATTATTATTATCATAAGTAGGCATTTTTTTTTTCAAATGACAGCATAATTTTTTTTTTCACATGAAAACATAAATAACAAGTACATAGTGTTAAATTTTGTGCGATGGTACGGAACACTTCGCGCGCGAGTCAGACTCGCACTTGGCCGGTTATTTTAGTGGTCGAAGTTATTGCTTGAGAATTTCTTCCGGAATAGCAGGACTATTTTTTTTAAAATCATATACATATATAGAGAAGAATTTTTAGAAAAACCTTTTATTTTTACGATTCAAGTCAAATTATTAAATACAAGATAAAAAACAACAAGTTTGAATCGTAAAAATAAAAAAGGTTTTTTAAAAATTCTAATATTCCATCTTACCGATTCTAAAAATTTCAAGTTCGAATCCACCACTGCCAAGACCGAAAACATGTATATTGGACATGAATTATATTGGCTTGATAAATCTTTTTATAAGTTATATATCGGAATTAAAGTATTTGTCCCTGAACGTATAACGAAATAATGACAAAATAAATAAAATTTGAAGTAAGTTTTTTTTTAGCATTCCCTTTAACTCCTACATGAATTTGTCTATTTATATATTTCTTTACTATTTTCGACACTCTCGTAGACCCACTTTTCGTCATCACAGCGAGCTGAAATTTGGCACACAGTTTCATGTCGCGTGACAATTGAATCTGTCAAAATTTGAACCCGAAATTTCCATGGAAAACCCGGAAAATCGGGAAAATCATTTGAAAATTTGGTGGTACAAATTTGATTAGTGATAAATCCGTTTCAGGAAACATGCAAAGTTTTCCGATTTATCCGAAAAATTTTCCGGAATTTTCCGACTTTTCCGGAAAATTTTCCGGTATAAAAGTCTTCTAAATTATGCAGGATCAAGTTCCCTATCAACTGGCATCATTACTTTCTCTCCGACAATGCTGAAAACTTCCAGACAAAATCGAGGAAAATTCATGTAAAACGCTTTTCCGGAGTTCTTCAGACCAAGGAAGCGTTTGAGCGTTTTGCAACCTAAGACAAAGTTGTAGGGCGAAATGAGTTGCATAAAGTTGTTTTTGTGGAAAACTCCGTGGAAAACCCGGAAAAGCGGGGAGAAAATTTTCATCGATATGATTAGTGATAAATCTGTTTCAGGAAAAGTGCAGAATTTTCCAATTTTTCTGGAATTTCCGGAATTTTCCGACTTTTCCGGAAAATTTTCCGACAAAAACGTTTTATAAGCTATGCGGAATAATTTTTTTTCGTCCTACTGGCATCAATACTTTCTCTTCAACAATCATGAAATCATGCATGAAAAATCGGGGAAAATTCATGTAAATTTTTAAAAAAAATTCATAGTAATAGGAAAAGTCTGTGGAAAACATGGAAAATCGGGAAAATTCATATTATATGGGATCAAGTTGGAGTACAGCTAAAAAGCGCTGTTTAAAACATAATTTGAATTTCAGAAAACCGTTGCAGTACCTACATCAACGATTTGATACTCGAAAAATTTTTGGATCGGCACCAAACATGACTTAAAAATTGTTTTAAAATATCTCCATGCAGCACGTAATAACAATTTAGTTAACGTGAGAAGGTAGAAAATAAAATAAGTAAAAAACGAGTTTTCAAACAAAACTGAGGCCAAGCCGCATGAAAAAGTAGAAAATAAACTTTTGTTCACATACAGAGGTGGACTCAGATTTTATTCGCTGATAATCACCGATATATTTCAGTATGATCAATCAGAGGTAATAAGTGATTTGATTCATGAAGAGAAAGAATATTCAAGAGAAATGTCCTAATCAAAAAATCTGAGTCCACCTCTGTGTGTGATACGGTAGATTAAGGACCTATCGGGAAAAAAATTATATTGGAGTGGGTTAACCATCTAGTGATTTCGTTGGTGCGAAGGTCGCTCGCGTCTTTGATTGAAAATTCATTCTGAGCGAGTCGGTGATAAGTAAAAAAACAAATGCGTAACACGTACAGGTTATAGAGCTGTTTAGAAATAATAGAATAGTTTCAAAATGGGTGTAATTTGGAGTTTTTCACTATAATTAATAAATATTAAGAAAAGTGTGACTTTTGTAAGGAAAGATTATCGTATCAAAATAGTACAACTACTAACTGGAGCTCTTTCGACATACACCAATCTTATAAGTAAAGAGAAATAACCGGGCAAGTGCGAGTCGGGGTCGCGGACGAAGGGTTTCGTACCATCGTACAAAATTTAACACTATGTACTTTTTATTTATCTTTTCGAATGAGAGTAGGCGTCATGTGAAAAAATAATGCTGTCACTTGAAAAAATAATAATAATTGCTGTCATTTGAAAAAAATAATAATAACACTGTCATTTGAGAAAAGATGCCTACTTATGTCTGATAATAATAATGAATGAGAATAAAACGAGGAAAAAAACGTTGAAAAAATCACGTTTCTTGTATGGGGGCCGCCTGTAATTTTTAATTTAATTTTATTTTTATTATTTATTGTTATAGCGGCAAAAGAAGTACACAGTCTGTGAACATTTCAACTGTCTACCTGTTACTGTTAATGATATACAGCCCGGTGGCAGATGGACAGCGAAGTCTTAGTAATAGGGTTCCCGTTGTTACTCTTTGGGTACGGAACCCTAAAAACCAAGGCTATCAACCTCATCCTCATCACAAGTAACAGCTGCAGTACCATTGCAACAATCAGCACAACAGTAGCAGAAGATAGCGAAACCGTACCTTAATAGGTCAAGGAAGAGCGCTATAAATACATATATTCCAAAAAATATTTGATAGTTACAAAAAAAAAAGTTAGATGAAGCTTAATGAATATTTTCATAACAGATCTTCAGCCGTTTAGTATTGTTGAAGACCCAGGATTTTAGAAATTTGTACGTGCTTTAAACCCATCTTATGTTTAGCTACCCGAAAAACAATATCTAATGCCTTAATTCCTGTCGAATATGAAAGGTGTTTATTTAATGCAAGAGGAACAGGAAACCATATAGTTAAAGGCCTGTCAGACAACTGGCTGTTGGACTTATCGAAATTCTTAAATATTTATGTATGTTATGCCCTAGATACACAGCGCTCTTAATGAAGAACTAACTAGCGACTCATTAGTCTATAACGATTCATTATAAACTGCAGACACACAGCCATTTCTGTAATTAAGTTGTACTGTCAAACTGGTTTTGATAAACTTATCACATTAAAGGAGCAATATGGATCGATTTAGCGCGACAAACTTTGCTTTTATATATTTTATTTTCAATTTAACAATTTACAAATGAGAAAAACATTATATTAAAAAGAATATTAATAATATAATTTGTGATTTGCATTTCTTTGCATTTCTTGTTCTTATTTATCAAATCGGCAGATGCACAGCGGAGCTCCACATTTATATTATATGCCAAATCTAGCACATTACAGCTATAATGAAGGAGGAAAACATTTCATTGGTGTACTTCATTATCATCTGATTTTCGAGCCATAATGACGTATACTATGTGACACACTGCATTTTAATGAATATTAGTACTAATGATTCATTGGATCGTGCTGTGTGTCTAGGGTATTACTGCTCATTATATAAACGAGAAGTTTGAATTAAAAGCGATTCTTCTAGAGTGCACATTATTTGAAAAAAATATTAGTAGTTGTAGCCGATGATTATTATTAAGTCAGGGATTATGAGCCAATTAAAGTGGAAACATTTTGGATGTTTCGCACATTACATTAAATTTAAAAGGCAACAATAGCTTTGTTAAGCTCGAATTTACCATAGATAAGCTCGAGTGAATGGGAAATTCTAAAAGAAGCTTGCAAAGTGTTAAAACATTTTGAAGAAATAAGACGGTATGTTAACGGCCAAAAATATTTGAAAGCATCTATGGTTATTGTACTTTCAAAAGGACTCTTAGATGTCTGTAAATACTATTACAGCGAACATGTACAAACAAAGTTCATAATTTGGTAACAAAGCTAAACAAAAGTGTCTGGGACCGATTGGGAAACATTATAAACAGCAATATTTTAGCTGAGTGGAAAATTTTGGATCCACACTCTAAAAGTTTTCATTTTGATGACATTACACAAGCAGATAATATCAAGGGACAAATTAGAGCAGAAATTTCTGAAAGAGTATTAAAAGCTGAACGACAGCGAGTGAGACATTTTTCGCATCATCAACACGAATCAACAGATGATCAATAAAGCACTCTCACTGATCAAAACCGGAGTCAAAACCTTTCCATATGGAATACTTTTGACAAGAATTATCTTTACGACCCACTCAAATGCGCCCTAAGTCGAAACCAATTATTGAAATGCAAAAAAGACGATAAAAGAAGATCTACTAAATTGGTGGAAATGCCATAAATACAGTTATCCCAATTTAGCTAAAGAAAAATTTACACTTTAGAATAATTCAGATCCTGCAAACACATATTTTCTATGTCTGGAAAGATTTTAAATGAGCGATTAATAAATAAATAAAATCATAAATTAGAGAGTTGGTGTTTTTTTTTAATACTTTGATCTTTCGTTGATCCTGATATAAAAAAAAAAATCATTTATTATTTCGTACCAATATTGAGACAATTTTATCTGATATTTCTGAACAGGTACCTTTGGTACTTGGAACAAGTTGGAACTGTTCCATTAAAATGTCCCAATTGCCCATCCTGAATCAATCCTGGCTTAAAATAAAGATGAAAAATGTGCAAGGAAAATTTCGTTTGTTAATTTTTTTTACGTAATGATTTTTTGAACCGCATGTATAAAAATAAAAATAAAGGTTGCATAAACGGCCTTTCGGTTGTGTATCTGTTAGTCGACCAAACGTCCGAAAGGCTGTCAATCGTGTGTACGATGTCTTCCCTACAAAATTGTGTATCAAATTTAGCTTAAAACCAACAGTCACAATATTTGAATTATTTCAAACCATAATAAATGCCAGATGAATAAATTGCAAAAAAAAATAACAATTTTCATCTACCCCAAAAAAGATTCAAGTGGTTACTTAAATTACTTCGTAAAAGTAAAAGTTTGAAATATGAAAGTAGGCTTGACCCTTGACCTCAACAGTAGCAGTTCTTCATTAATTACTGCCGTCCCGTAATTTACAAGAAGTCATTCTTTGTTACTTCTGACATAGCAGACATGATAAATGCTTGTGTATTGAAAACAACATTTCCTATTCTTCATTGAAAACAACAGAGTTACGGTCATTATTCGTCAGTCCTGGTTGCCGCTAGTTGCCTAGCATTTTCTAATTAGGAAAATAAGTGAAAATTGTAAATGAATGGTTTCTTTTCTGTGTCCGCACAGAGTGAATAGATACTAAACTTTTCGTGGGCTAAACTTAAATGTACATGTTAAATGTTGTAAATTGATACAACAAAAATCTTTTAAGTCGCTTTTATCACAGTTTGGCTTCTTCGTTTAAAGTTTCGTTCGCCTGCACATGTTTATCAGTAATTTGCAATTATTTACAAAAAATCCAAAAATTTGTAAATATGTCGTAAAGTTCAGTATTATTACAACCGGAGGTGATTGTTATTAAATCGTTGTTACATATAGTTAATACAAAACAAATTCATTAATATTAAACACCTCTTCTAATCTGTGCCATTTACAAATGGCAACTGATGCAGTGTTTTAGAAATTAGCCTAAACAATGCATTGAACGTGAATTGCTACATGGTATTATGTGAGCTCTAAATTTCAGTGCAGTGTCGTGCACTGCACAGCATCGCAATTTGTTTCTTTCTGGCGTTAGGCCCATATCATAAATGTCAAATGTTTAAATGTTAGTGTAAATATTTATACTGACATTGAGTTGAGTGGTATGAAGGGAGGACTTTGTGTTGCACATGCGCTGACTAGTTCTTCGATTTTCACGTACTGGCGATTAGACGGCTTTCCGTTGCACACTAACCAACTAACGGCCTGCGTTTGGATGCACGTATCCAACCAATAGTCTTCCGTTGTTCACATTCAGGTAGAATTGTAGACAGAGACGGATATTCTAGGTTACCCGCACAAGCCAACTCAAACTCTAGAATGGTTTGGATAGGATGTCCAGATCGGAGGTTGAAGGTGCCTAGTGAGTATCTATTGCCCTAATTATTATATTAATCAAAAAGTAACTATGAATTGTAAGCTACGGAATATATATGGAAAAGCTTTACAAATAGTTATAGAAAGGTCTCGCTAGATACAGGATGGCTACAAGTTTTAGGGCGGATTTGGCTGGCGATTTAGAACTTTAATTCCTCATAATCCCTTTGAACCCTAGAGACTGAAGTCAAGTGAAGTACTTAATTTTGATGTATATAGCTTCCCCAAATAATGTTATAGAAGTGTCTCCATAAACAAAATTGCTTAAGTTTGCCTACTTGTTATCGACTACCTCTGAGTATGATCTCCATTTCACTTTCTAGATTAGCTATAAAATGTAAAATATCTACTGCGGAAATGAAGTAAATGGAATTCAACAGGCTGATTAATTTCCACACAATAATAGAGAGAATCAATTACGCATTAACAATAATAGAAGAGAAGGAACACATTCGAGAAACAATAGACATAATAATGCAAGAGCTAAGGGATAACAACTAGTTACTGGCAATAGCAAAAGCAAAATTCGTGAAATTAATTAAGAAAGGAAAGTTCATGTGCCAAAAACGAGACATCATAAGGACAAAAACCAAAGAAACTCTTCATATGAATACAACTCAAATGTACAATACTGTAGGAACCATTTGAGAAATCACCCCAACAAAACAACAGCACAAGAAAGGAGAACAACAACAAAATTTTTTTTGAAACTACAATGCCATGGCACACAAACAGGCGCATACAAAAACAGTTAGCTAAGAAAACAATATAAAACCCATACAATACAACACAATAATGGAGCAAAGAAGTTGAAACAAACTACACACACCCAAACAACAAAGCTGGACACATCACCCAACCCAAAACTCTCGAGAATACTTCGGCAAATATTTTAGAATGTAAGGACTACGTTGAGCCTCGCATGGGGTAGGGAGGGAGTCTGTTTCATGGCTTGTGAAGTATTCTCGAGGATTTTTCCCAACCGGAAAACTGGAACAACTTTAGTAACAGCAACAGCAAAGGAAATATAACCAAACACATTCAAGAGCATGGACACACAATGAATTATAGAAACAAAATATTGAAAACGTCACAGGACACAATAAAGCGGCCAAGTACATTGCAACATATATTGCCAACACCCAAAACCCTCGAAAATTCTTCCCAAGCCATGAAACAGAAATCTATATGTATGCGTTGTGAGTCCGTTTTCTAAAATGTTCTATATTGATACTTATGTAAAAGTGCTAAACATTGACTTAATATACGTTGTAGAGCCTAAACTACTATCCATACAGGAAAATAGTCTTTTAGTAATTTAAATCTTGGTTCCTTACCTGCACAAAAGCTACACTTACTATATACCTTACTAAACAAAATAATAAAATAGTTTTGATTTCAAAGTAACCTTACCATTTCCGCTCAATACCTCTCAGCTGAGTGATAATTGCATGTGCGTATGTGCAGGCGTAGTCCGAACCTGTAGGCAGCTAGATTCGATATCATCAGCCCACGGCATGCCACGACGGCACAGTGACATTACAATGATTACTCAGCTGAGAATTGTTGTTTGAGGAATCGTAGTCATTTGGTTAATATAATTTTTTTAAATAATTTTGTTAGGATAGGTATGAAAATTTTACTAGGGTTTAAGATTAACAGAACGCCATTTTTCTGTATGAATAGTAGTTTAGGGCGGAGGAGCTATTCAAATCAAACTTTTGTCACTTTTACATAAGAACACTTCAAATATTTTAGAATGTAAGGACTACGTTGGGTCTCGCATGTGGTAGGGAGGGAGTCTGTTTCATGGCTTGTGAAATATTCTCGAGGGTTTTGAGGAATGACATTAAAACCAAAGAAAACAAAGACACTACAAAAAAAAACGAAAAAAGAAAACAAATGTAAAAACCAAATTCAGAAACTGAAACAAACAATAAATTACAAAATCTCGATAGAGAAAACAAAATTTTTCAATACATAACATAAACATACATATGTATATACATGAGTACAGTACACAAAATACAGAATCATGCACGACTTGCACCAGTGCTAAGATAAGCTGCGCAATACAGTAGAAGCATTAAAGCAACCACTCACAAAATATAACCCAAAGCAAACCAAGTTAAGCTATTACAGAATACTAGAAGTCTAGAAAGAACAGCACACGCAATTATAGACAAAGTCTAGAATACAAAGCGTAATAGGTGCAGTACACGATAACAGTAGCATGCTGATCGACCTTTGCCTGCTGCGTCGGAGAGTTGGGAAGGAAATGCCATGATAACAATATAGGGCAAAACAAACGAGAATAGTGATAGATAGCAATAATGTAGGGGACATACCTAAAAAGCAGAGCAAAATCACGCTCGACCCAGTGAGAATGCGTTGAATCGTCGAAGTAAGGGCTTGGTGACAGGACAACCAGTCACACACTACATTAGAGCAACGAACGCAAAGAAAGAACTGGACTTCTCCACTGCCCATAGAAGCAAGCATACAAACCCACATAAAAAAAAATAGTAGAACAACATCAAATAAACATAAGAACTACACAGAATCTAGCCAAACACACTAGAGTAGAGCTTCGCTCTAGCAACAAGAAGAAAACAATAAAAAGCGAATAAATGCAATATAGAGACACGTACTTAGGTAAAACAGTTATAGCAAAAACAAGTAGAAAGCAGAATAGCCACAATATAGACACTCAACATAACTAAGAAAAGTATTTAAAAGACATAGAAGGGTTTAGTTGCTAAAAAAATCATTAGAGCCTACGTTAAAATAGACATAAAGGTACAGCATAAAATCAAAATAAAACAATAGCACTATATGTAGTATCACACAGCAGTCAAGCAAACACCACATAACTAGCACCACACGTAAACATGCAAGAACATAAAACTAGAAATAGCAATAGGCACACTAAAGCTACAGAATCCAGAGTAAGGCCCAAAATACATTCACTTGTGACCCAGTGCTGAAGCCAACTACATTCACGGCCACTGGCCACAAGACGCCATTCTTCTGATTATGCATAAATGTATGTTGTAATAATAATATAGATGTTGTATATATCTATATATACGGTCTCCATGTAGTAATTAAAGATGCAGAACTCTAAATGATGAGGCAGGAGAAGCTTTGTGAAAAGCAGACCTCTGCTACTATGACGAGCGCAGCTGTAAACAGCAGATGCCCGGTAGTAGTCTCGAAATGAATGATAGTACGTTGCCACAGCTGTAAACAGCAGATGCCAAGTGGTAAATAAAACGACTACTTGTTGTATCTATGACTAGTGAAAACCAATTGTGCTTTATTCGGGTATTGCTACTTAATATATACAATCATCAATTTGCCAAGCTAAACTAAATTAATATTAATGTACAGTAAACACGTTAAAACTAAACCGCTTATTTGCACTTATATTCTTAACTCCGACAGAAAGATGTGACGCAATATAATTGACCCGTATTACGCTGCTTGCAAAAATGTAAACAAACGCATGTAAACAATTACAGTCACTTCTTAAGGTTGTGACATTTATTTTGTTTAGCGTATGTTTTGCTTAATTGCAATTAATCAATCGATCGCATTTATTGTGATTGATTAATTGAGCGATGGATTTTGTGTCAATTGAATAATGCAAGAATGCAGAATGTGCATTCTTGTATTTTCAATTGATTAGGAAATTGTTGTGCAAATTCACATCACTATTTATTTTCACGTAATTAATCATTTTTTCTTCCATTTAATTTTGTTGCAGAATTATTACAAAACAGTATGAATTAATTCACACAAGTAAACAACTTTCCTAACTGAAATAAAATTCCGATTAAATACAAATCCCCCGCCATATTGAATAACCTACCATTTTTATACTTCAATGTTGGTAGTACCGGGGTGACGAGCCACAAAATTTGAGATTTGATCAAACTTGGCCACGGCCACAGCGTGGCTTGTGGACTGTGGCCGCGAATGTAACTTTGACAATTCATTTAATTGGTTCAGAGGCTTGCATCCAGTGGCCTGTGGCTTGTGGCCGTGAATGTATTTTGGGCCTAACTAACATACAAAACAGAAAAGACACTAGTGAGATACACATCAGAAATATGTAGAACAAATTAGCAAACAAAACTGTCAATGGCGAGGCCCCGCTCTGCCAACAACGGCAGCACACTAGCAGTAGAAGCAAGGTAAAGATCATGGGAACTCAAGCATAACATAATGATTTGGCTATATAAATGAGTAGGCAAACCTACGATCATCTATGATGTTGCAGCGTAGAGGCACATTTGTACATGTAAAAGACTTCCATCGGGAATCTAAACAAACTCCTAAGTCTAAGGCCCAAAATACATTCACGGCCTCAGTCCACGGGCCACAAGCCACTTGAGGCTTGTGGCCCACTGCTGAAGCCAACTAAGTTACATTCACGGCCACTGGCCACAAGACGCCATGCTTCTGAATATGCATAAATGTATGTATTTTCACGTAATTAATAATTTTTTCTTCCATTTTATTTTTTTGCAGAATTATTACAAAACAATATGAATTTATTCACACAGGTAAACAACTTTCCTAACTGATAAATAAAATTCCAATTAATTACAAATCCCCCGCCATATTGAATAACCTACCATTTTTATACTTCAATGTTGGTAGTACCGGGAAAGCGCGCCACAAATTTGAGATTTGCACAAACTTGGCCACGGCCACAGCGTGGCTTGTGGCCCGTGGCCGCGAATGTAACTTTGACAGTGCATTTACATTGGTTCAGAGGCTTGCATCCAGTGGCCTGTGGCTTGTGGCCGTGAATGTATTTTGGGCCTAACTGATGCCATGTGCACACGATCTACCAGCGCTCTAGAAACACTATTGAACTTACCGGCACTCAGCAAAATTGTTGAAAAGGAGGCGGGACTAATGGTGTACAGAGTCCGCACAGATGGTTATAGTGAATGGGATTCCAAAAGTCTACATGCTATAAACAAACGAATAGAAGCAAATCACTAATCTCATAGCCTGAGGTCAAAACGAATATAATGTCGGAATGCATTCAAGTATTAACAAACTTCAGCATAAAGAACTAACAATCACATCAACGGGTGCCAGGACACTCGGGAAGTGATGATAATAAAGCAGAATTACTGGCCAGAAAAGGAGCATCCATGCCTCTCATAGGACTAGAACCATTTTGGGTATCTCTTACAATACCGTGAAGCTTACGATTAAAAACTGGATCCAGAACCAAATAGACCAGAAATGGACTCCAATGATAGGTTCCAGACAAGCCATATTCAATAAAGGACCATCACCAAAACAGACCGTCAATCAAAACTATCTAGGAATCAACTCAGTTTCATTATAAAGTCCTAACCGGATACTGCAAACTTCAAACACTATTGCATGTGATAGGTATATCACCCACTGATGTAGGTAGGCTGTGTCTCGAAGAGGATGAAACAGCCGAGCACGTGTCATACGAATGCGAAGCCATTGCACAATTTGAGCTCCAGAACTTCTTAAAGCATGCCGACTTTGAAGAAACGTCACACAAAAAATTCCTGCTCTTCTTAGGAAGAGTGGGATTGTTGGATGCACTGTAAAGGAAGCATGCACAATAAGCCCGTGAATGGCTGCAGTGAGACGGCCACTAGCTTTGCTAAATCATAATCTTATCTAATCTAGGGGGAGATAGTTCGTATGGGAAAACAGGCAACTGCGAAGGAATTCTTCAACTGCTCCGTTCTCCAAAAGCGGAAACTAATTTACCTTAGCTTCAGACGTCGCTCAGGCTGTATAATAACGGAGTCATGCGGCATGGCACCTTCCGTTATCCTTTGAAGAAGATGAGTAAATCCGTCAGAAAATTGTGTCGACTGTACGAAAAAGAAGATGAAACTTCGAAGCATATTATATGTCAGAGCTGGCAGGTTTAAACTTGCAAAAACTGGAAAAAACACTTATCTCTGCAATTAAGTTTTGCAATCTAATCCTTAGGGTAATAATCGAGCTCGTTATAAGACTAGATTTTTTTTAACCACTTTAGGAGAGTGCACAATAGATCAACTCTTGTTTAGTAAACATGGAGATCTTTCCTACATAACTTCGGAGCGCTTGCAAACCGCACACAGACTACACAAGATTCTTATAGTGATGACTGAAATAAAATCGTAGCCGCTCCGCGCAATTACTTTGATAATATCACTTTTATAAGCACTACTCTAATTTACCGCAGCGACCTAAGGCGGCTTAACACAGAACGTCGTAAACGGCCTTGGGTAGCCATGAAAATCTTTTAGCGTTTTGGTAAATCCAAATTGAAAGTCACTTTGAGAATTTGAAAAGGTCATGTAAGTGGGCCATGATTTGAATTTTAAGATCTAAAACAGCAAAATTAAGTGTTATCCTGTTAACTTTTGATTCAGCAAGTCTGAAATTATTATTTTTATTGTAATTCGTAATTTAAAAAAGCACAATTATCACAAGGTTCAACCTCTAAGAAGGACGAAAATACTAGTTTGAATTAAAAGAAAAAGAAGATCCCACATTAGAGTCTCTGCCCTTTTATATCCGAGGTTATGAAATCGTAAGAGTTACTAAGTTTGTCATTCATTTGTAAGACATAGAAATAATGATGGTAGAGCAAAATGGATTAAACACCCATGCGAAATATTATAAGATATTTTGATATTTTCATATCCGTCTGTTCGTCCGTCCGTCTGTCTATTTGTCTGTTCGTCCTCACGCTAAGTCGAGAATACGTGAATTTAGAGAACTGAAATTTAGCGCACTACCGTTTTTAAAAAGACGTAGATACAATTTCAACAATGGGCTAAATCGGGCAACGTTTTCTTGTTGTTGCTAGATGTTGTATTAATCGTTACATCATTTATCGATGATTAATTTCAAAACGTTTTTCTAAAAGTTTTTAATGTTAAATATTAACCCATATGTTAATAAAATAAAAGCATTTTACGTGCAATGTTCAATGTCCGGTCAGCACAAATAAAGAACGACCTAATGGCTGATTAGAATTTATTGCAGAGTGCCTTACCTTCGCAATAATGATCTATTTCGCAGGTAAGCAAAGCGAAGTAGGAAATAAAAATCTTGTTTGAAAACATCTAAAATTTTGGCACAAAAATTGCGCATAGCCGATTCTGCATTTTTTTAATAAACTTATTCATATCGCGTGCAGTTGAATAAGTTCAGTTCTTTTTTTTTAGTTTTGACAGCAAGGAGAGTTAGTTTTTAGCAATAGAGTGAACCGGTAAGAAAAAAGATTGAGATTAAGCGAAAAAGTTTCGAGTTAAGAAAGTGCAACACGTACAGTTGAAAAAGAAAAAACAAAATTGAATTGCGTATAATTCAAATAATAACAGTTGAATTGTCTGAATTGATGTACAATATCTGTATGTGCGAATTACAAAAATAAAAATAAATAATAAAAGTTTAATTATGTGAATTGGACACTGATTAAGTGTTTAAATTTATTTGTGAAGCGTTATATAAAGCCCACATCAGCTTTTCTCGCGGTGTATACAATCCAAACACCACATATATTATATAAAAGCCTATTAACACATTCTTGGAATGACTTACGAAGGCAACTTCCTATATTCGAAGCTTTCAACTAACCAAGTGAGGATATGCAGATATGTACTTATATGTATGAACTGCAAATATCCTAGATTAAATCACATACTTCAAGAACCAGCAATACTGGGCATTTTCCAGAGTATTAACATTTCCCACGTCATCGTTCCAAATTGCAACTGAAGGTATAAAAAATGACGATATGCTATGCGCCTACAATTTTGCATATGAAATTACAAACATTTGCTCAGGGGAAATATGTAGCTCCAAAAGAGATATTGCTTTTAGTGTGCGCTTGGAGAGAGAAAATGTCGCCTTTAAACATATTTTGGAATGACTTAAAAAAGGAAAAAAAAATTAAGTATGCATTGCAGTTTTAAAGTGATTCTTATTCTCGAATGTTATTTTCGAAAGCGGAAAAGAATACAGGCTAGTCAAAAAAGGACCACTGAAAGATTAAACAGCACTAACAATATTGACACGACTTCAATAGACAGCACTCAAAATACTTTCAGCGAACAATTTATATTTCCTCTTGATTTGGTATTAGTTGATATGGACTATTCATGGCTTAGATTAAATTATAATAAGTTTCCGATTGAACATTTTTCTTCAGTTGGCGGTACTGAAGCAAATGAGGACGGAAAGTGTGTTTCCAAGAAAATGTTATCAGTGTTGTTCACTAGATCTGTTCTGACTTCATTTTCACGGACTAGTATATCTAGAACATAAGGCGTTGAGAATAAAAATCGTTCCTATCCAGTGAGGGTATTTTACGTAGTGAGGGTATTTTACGTAGTGAGGGTATTTTACGTAGTGAGGGTATTTTCAAACAAAAGAATGATCAATCCTTTAAATATGGCATATTAAAACATTCAAAACAAATTAGTGATGCCTTTGATAAAAAGAACATAAACAAAATTTTGTCAAATGACCATCAGGATGCTGAATATGAGTGCCAGATGGAAAATATTTTGAGTGAGGGTCTGCCTGTTGACAAATCATAAATTTTGATTTTTATCCAATTATTTAAATGAATTTGTTTTGTTTTCAAAGATTTATATAAGCTTGTAAGTTACCAAGTTCCTATTAAAAAAAAGATATATATTTTTTTAGAAGACATATTAACTTTGATGTTTTTATTGATGCTACTCCGCTACTCTGCAATTCATTTTATATTTGTGAAATTCCGGAAGTATGTAATTCTCACTATTTGAATTTTTCTTCGATCGAACTCTGTTTGAGTACTATGTACGAGTATTAGGCAGATGCAGAAAATCTTTTTAAAGGGTTTTCTTTTTGTGTTGTCATCTCCAGCTCTACCACTACTTGTAATACTTAGCGCTTCCTTCTAAAATTAATAAAATAATGAATAATATTAATCATATTAATCAATCAATTAAAACTTACAGGGATTTATAATGAATAAATCAACAATAATTATTCATTCTTTATTTCGGAATCAACAGTGTGGATTAAAGGAAGAAAACCAAATTCAGCGTGGTATTGAAGGCATTTTATATTTTGATTTATTTTATATATTATTTTCTTTTTCTTTTTTTTCTCTTAATGAAAATAATTTAGGTTCCTTGTATTTACATTTATAAGAAATGCCATATGTGTTGAATGTGGTTCTCCTTTTGTAGCATATATATTTATACGAGATGAGATGAACAGAACGGACTTATAAAGAAATCATTTTTGTTTTGTAAACCGGCACCATATATGTGTAGAGAGAATTTCCTAATTTGTCGTTAAGAAATATTTATTATTGTTATTATAGTTTAAAATAAAATCATTAGTTAAATGAATTTCCCTGCAGGTGGTGTTCCATATTGGCAAGCTGTGAACTTCATTTAAAATCTCTCATTTGTCATAAGCAGTCTGTTCCTTTGGTTGTTTTTTCTTATAAAATAAAAATAGCTCAATAACGCGTCTACTTATTTGACTTAAAGGTAAATGCCCATTTCGAACCAGAACTTTTAGCTGACCAAGAAAGTTTTCGAAGGGATATCAACTTATCCCAGGCAACGGCCCAAAACTTTCTAACGTCGTCGCCCACCATATGGCATAAATTGTGAACATTGCTGCTTATTGACCAAACCGTAAATATCAATATATTTCTGGATGTAATCTTCTAATAATTTATCGGAAATATTTATAGAATAGCTTTGCAAGATAAAATCGTAACCGCACAAGTCAGCATTAGAAAATTTTCATAAACTTCTTGAAAAGTCCTTTAAAACAACAATTCCAAGGTAAAGAAGAAAAACTCGGTATTCAGAACCTTTCCAGAATTTTATAAACTTAAAACCTCTTATGGCTCGCTGAATATTCTTCGGTTTCATCGTGTAGCAGTTTTCTAACATTTCTGGAAGCTCCTCTGCTTCATTTTTTAAAAGCTTTGTACGAAAATTGTAACTTCCCTCGTGCCATCCATATAAACATTTTCGCATGATTCCTATAATATTTGTTTATGTTACTAATTAAAACTGAAATAATTAGAACTAAAATTATTTGTACCTAAATCAAATAAATGTAGGCAGTCTGCAATGACGAAACCTTCGACCATATTCATAGGCGGATCTGGTAATGGTGTATTTTCTTTGTGGTGGTCTTCGTCTATTTTGTGCCGAAAGCCTTCATTCGTCCTGCGTGGACAATCAATTTATGGATAACTAATTATGTCGTCCCTTTTCGTCCCATTCACCGGTGACAGTGCACTTAATACAACTACTTAATTCAGAGTTGGAAAAAATGAACGGCTATAAAAATTATGAAATTAGTATAGGTTTACTTAATGTATTAGCTGATGTATCGCAAACGAAACATTTGATTTTTACAGTTTATTTATGGCCATTTATACTTAATCCATTATCCAAAATATCGTTCAGTTCTTTAACAAAACGACTAAAATATAGCTGTAAAGGAGGTTTACCTTCACCATAATAAATACCTGCAACCATTGGTGATAAATGGCGCATAGTGTCTATAAAAATTGAGATGGGCCAAAACTGAAGTGACGAGCTTTTATATGGAGACATTCCACCAATATTGATGATTAAGGATATTGGTTGTGGTTGCTGATTATGTGAAAGGGCTGCTAATAAATTATGCTGTATTCCATTGAACCAAAATTTTCCAGATCCCATTTCAGTAATTTTAATTCTAATTGGCGTCTTTAATAGTGTTTTACCGTCTATAGGAAGGTCTCCAATACCATGAGTTGTTACCAGTTTTAACAAATTGTTAACTGCAATTAACCTCAATTTATGTGTCAACGTCCAATTTCTCGAATCATCTAATAATGATAGTTTTTATTCGAAATATTTTTGTTCGATTTCATCATCTTCATCGAATTCCGGACTGTAATCTATATGTAATTCCTCTTCAGGTATTGACACCCTCGATTCGCTATCTGCAATCACTTCATTTATTGTAGAGACACTAGCACTGGGTTTTTTTTTCTACTTCTTTAATTACTCTACGAGTAGTTATTTTTTTTCACTTTTCTGTAGTAATTTGTTGTGAGCCAGTATGGCTTAAAGTTCGGCTTAACTTTCTTTTGATTCGGCATTTTTGTCGACATATCACTGACACAATTTGTGCTTCAGTAAACGTCACTTGGACTTCTAAGTTGAATTTAGGTAATAAAAAATATTTCTACTTGTCTTGTTTCATCCGAAAACGACATTAGGACTTTCAGGTCTATTATTCAAGGATTTTTTACTTTAAAGTTTGCTACATTACTTAATAATATCTAACATTCATAAAACAAAATGCCTTGATTGTGAGCTTAATTGGAACTTCTAAGTCCATCCCAATTTGAAGTCCTTGAATAGGGTAAAAATTTTCTAGTTCTGACTTCTAAAAAAGTCTTAAAGTTCCAATCGAATTTGTGGTTGAAATTATGGAACAAATTAGGTTGAAACTTCTAAAGCTAATGCCTAAAATTTAACCTCAAAGTCAAACGGGCTTTGAAGACAAAGACCGGTCTTAATTTTCCTATATCCAACCTGTAGAAATTCTTTGGAGTTCATATAGCGTACAAGTCGAAATTTGTGAAAAATTTGAAAATAGTTTTCCAAAATGACTGACATAATTTTAACCTCACAGTCTAATAGACTTGCAGGACATTTTGCAGGTTCAATTTATTAACTCTTATCCCAAAGTAAACCCCTAGAAGCGTAATGGACTTTGTGGGTTTAGTGGAAGTTGGAATTAGAGTATTATCGACTATGGCTATGTCTTTAAAGTCAAATGGACTTTTAGGGCTAAAAATTATCTCCAAATTAAGTGATATTTTACATAAATAAGCAAATAATTCTTTGAACTGCACGATTTTACCTGTCTTGCTAGTTGGGGAGTTTCTCCCACTTAATCTCTTCAGAACAAAACGAATGTAAGTAGAACCACTTGCGTTCTCAAATATCATAGGATTACGGTAGTAATCTTGAAACCAACCCTCTAAATATTATAGAAAAACATTTCACAAAAGCGCGGGAATATTTTATGAGAGCAAAATTTGAAAATTCCGCCCTTTCCCACTTATTTACGAAAATGAATCATTTGTCTTTCTGTTTCGTTGCATGTAATCTGGGCTTTTACATTTCTTGTCTTTATTCGTAAAAGTTTTAAACACGCTTTGGTTTTTTTGTTATTTCTTCCTCTTTCTTTCCTTTTCTAGCCAAGTCTAGTCAAAATGAATTTATTTCCTAGCAAAACTCTCTAAAAAATGCTGATAGGACTAAATCTTGCTAGGCATTCAAGTATATACGCAGTATTTCGCCTCATATATACTTCACACTTAAAAATTAATTTAAAGTGCTGATTCAAAACGCCCCCTTTTGCAAAGAAATATCTTTTTTTGTTAAGATTTTTCATTTGTAAAAAGAGATTTTTCACTTAATTCTCGTGCTGGACTTAGCAGTAAACTCGATCAAGTTTATTTTGACTAAATTCGCAAGGAATTTATCTCATAGCAAAACTTTCTAAATAGTATTAATTAATTTTTAAATAGTAATAGTAGTAAATTATGCGATTTTGAACTGTACAAATACATGCAAAAAGTGTTGAACTTTTAAAATTCTCTTACAGTATATTTATTTTTACAACTGTTCCTTATATATTACTCAGAACTATGAAATATATCATAAGAAAAATCATAATGCCATGTTTTTCTCTAAATCTTAACACTTTAAATAATTGGAAAATCTTTTAAATGGTCTGGTTACCATTTTAGTTGGGAGCTATGAAAATTGTCTGTCGTTTTCACTGGTAACTTTTTTGCAAAAAGTAGCCATTATTGACGGCACGAACTCTAATTCAGTGTCAATTCGTTTCTGTATCATTCATTATCGGCTTTTCAGTCTGCCAAAGATATTTTCAACAATATTGCGTGCTCTGATTAAATAAAGAGTAATGTGTCCGACATATCTCTTCATAAACTACTCCTGCGGAGAATATGCGGAGTCTCCAATTAGGAATGCTTTTATTTCCTTACCATTACCAGTTTTGCTTGGTATTATAAGAAAAAATTGAACTTGACCCCGCAACAATTTATAAAAATAAACTACCTTGGGATATCTTTCAATATTTCTACATAGGGACGAATCTCCTAATACTACTGCATCATATGTGTATCCTGCATGCTGTACATTGACATTTATAAATTTGTGTATAATAAAAATTAGTGAATAATTTATGGAATTTTCATTATCCTTTTACCTGTAATTGCATCCACCACTCCTTAGAGAACTACGGCTGCCCTCGATTTTGTATTCATGTAATCCTGGTATCCATCCGCAAGTGTTTACAGGAATACGGGAATATAGCATCCGTTTATAGCTATGAGTGCCTTCGGCCTTCTACTCCTCCTTTCAAAGTCTGTGCAAATATTGGTTATTTTAATTTCATCCGGCCAAAGCACTTTAATGACAGCTGCACAAATTGTTTTAGTTTTATATATATTGAGGACTTAGGAGCCCCCAAACTGATTTACGACCAACTGAGCACGACGCTAATTTATATAGTGCTACCGCAACTTTTATTTCCGTGCTGAAAGGCTTTCACACATATTGAGGGCTTGGTTACAATTCTGGTTTTAATTTTTCACATAAAAAATTGAAAGTTTCTTTATCCACTCGAAATTTGTCAATATACTCATCAAAAATTTGGGACCTTTTTTTCATCCATATATTTGGCGAATTTCTTTTAGGAAAGAAATTAAGAGAGTCGACCAAGAATTATTAAAATTTCATTGTGTGATTTGGTATATTGCATTAGTAGTTTGCGAAGTCTTGTTTCAAAACTTTTTCTTGATTTTCGTACTTTGGAAATATAGCGACTTCTTATAATTTGCACATTTCAGCTAAAAATAAAATTGTTTGTTTTTTAAATCCATTTTGAAGAACTATATTATATAAATCTACGGAAACAGCAGCGAGTTAGCTCAGCCAGCAAAACTTAACGATAACCCAACTCAGGCTGATGAAAATATAGTAATTTACAGACGGACAGTAGGGAATCCTATTTAGTATAGCCAATGATATCATATATGGTATAAAAATCCCCTCTTAGAAAACTATCTTGGCTTGAACCTTATTGTAGCTCCCGCTTTTCAATGTCCCAGTTTTCCTCCCACTTAGTGGGAAAAGTATTAAGTATTCATTGGCTTTGAAAGAAAACTAAAATGAACCTTAAAACTGTAAAATTTATTAAAATTCGGGTAAGATTGTGTGTACAAAACTGGGAATTCCAAATGGTTGGTGGTAATGACTATTGCAGACACGGGTTTAATAGAATTGCTTCCCCCTGTCTTGTCTGCATATACAGTGGTTTCCCGACGATAGTGAGTGAACTAATAATCCGCGAACATTTGTATACATATATACATACATATAAAGCAATAAGCAGGAGAAGTAAATGACTCCATGTTGTAGCATACCATTTGTTTAATCAATCATAGTCTCAAGATAATTAATATTAAATCCAGTAGGCATTGAAAGAGCTTTATAAGAAACATCAATTTAAACATTATGCTCAGCCTCTATTGATCCTGCTCAATAAGCGGCAACTTTCCTTAACAAGTTTCAGTTATTTCCCCTCTTCAAAACTTGGAAAAACGTGATCTGAAACGTAATGCCGTATACCATGAAGTCTGGAAATCTTAGCTCGCATATCTTGTAAAAGCAAGTTACATGGTAACCACCCTGAAAATAATTTGCTCCCTAGAACATTAGGATGTTCACTATATTCCGACTATGGAATTTAATACTTCGACAAGTATAGAGCACTTTTTAGACCCTACAGTAATATTCAGAAAAATCTAGTAATGTATGAATCTAAGAGAAAATGAAAACATACGGAAAATTAAGGCAGGTATTAAGCGATGAAGCATAAAAAAAATGTGTTCGGTTGAATAAAGTAAAAATCGAAATCTTGAAATATGGAGAAGAATGCAAGGGTTAAGAGTCCATTAGATTTCAAAATATTTGCTTGCTAACACTGATTTTATATGAGAAAAGAAGCTCCACGGCCTAAGAAAGCAATAACAGGTTGTAAACAATGTTTTTTTCAAAACTGAAACACTAGTTAGGAAGATCAAAGTGCGCGAGTGTTTATTTTGGAATTTTACCTTATTATGAAAAATATATTTTGCGTAAGTGGTGAAGTTCACTGTGGGAATCAATCACCTATACACAGGTTAGTATGCGTTTTTAATTCTCTTATTCGAAAATGTCTCTTTTTCTAATGCCATGGGTCTTATCAAGTGAATTTATATCGCTGATTTCTCACCTAAGGTATCCGTGAATTCCATGAAAAATGGAGCGGTTGTGTGAATTGGCATAGTTAATTCTGTTATTCATTGCATGATATATTGCAAAATATAGTTCGAAAGGTTTTGCACACTGTTATTATTTGCATGCATTTTTTTGTTAGTAAAGTACCATACAAACGAGTTGGTTACAGGGCTCGAAAATAATCGGTATTTTCTAATTCCTAACTGTCAAAATCACACGAAAAATGGGCACTACAACAAGAAATACTTTAATGATGTATGTATTTTTGGAAGCGCTTTCAACTCTTGGCATGATTACGAGAAATAGGAACTTTTTTAAAAAAGTAATAAAATATAAGTTAAAATATACTATCACTAAAGAAGTTTATAATAATAAGTCAACTAATAAAAGTCAAAAAATGATTTTTATTTTTCGGTCAAATATTTAAAGTCATTTATTAACCAGTTTTTCATTTTAAGGTATTGCAAGTAGAGATAATCACAGTAAAATTCAAATGGAATATGGAAAAACAAGGCAATTTCCAAACTTATTTCAACATTTAGGATGCTATTTGATCGAAATAGTCAGCTGTTATTCCGTAAATAAATTTTGTGGGCGCAGACAAGAAAGGTCCGACGAAATAACCTCCGAAAATCAAAAATGAAGTAACGCCCAAGTCACACAATTTTGGCTTATTAAATAAATTTCATAATGTTTTTGTAATACAGAACTAGTCCTCTTTACACGGAGGAGAGTTATTTCGACTTTCACTCACCCAAAACTGAATAGCATCACTCCTAAACTAGATTTCAAGTTAAATTGAAGTACGCTAACCAGGTCTGGTCCCTATTTAACGGCACACATATTAACTCTGTCGAGTCTGTTCAGCGCAACTTCCTACGATTTTTTCATGCATCTACCGTGGAACTATTCATTAACTCTGTTATGGCTCGGTATGGAGGATTCTTTCAACAGCCAATGGCGTATTCTGGCAAAATAATCACCGATTGTTAAACATTTGCCTCGCATGGAATTGTTCTGCAGCGGTCGATTCTTTTGCTGATTAGCCCAACAGCTGGGTGCGATGAGCGCTTTAGTGGAGCAATCGACAATTACAGTAATAAGTAATCTCGCATGGTAATTGTGATGTAATTCGATAGCTTGCTATTAAGTGACTCACGTGCTGCAACC
This sequence comes from Dioctria linearis, assembly GCA_963930735.1. Lineage (NCBI taxonomy): Eukaryota > Metazoa > Arthropoda > Insecta > Diptera > Asilidae > Dioctria > Dioctria linearis. Next base: position 57,524,830 of record OZ005740.1, read on the forward strand.
AGTGGAATAAACGACAAGGTTGTTGTCGTTTGTTTACGTATCCGCGTTGTGAGTATAAGTTTGGTTCCGAACAGTGGGGCATAAAAGACCCTGGCGAGTTCCATTCAGTTATTAGTCGAGTCTTATCTTTTGTTAGAAGGAGTCAAGCCCCATTCGGTTCGGAAAGCTTGAATTGTTAGGTTAGGTCAGTTCAAAGATTAGTAAATAATTGTAGTAATTCGTGTTCGTGTATTAAGATAGGTCAGCATCGCGTAATAAAAGTTGTATGATTAAAGTAATGTGAACGTTGTTTTTATTCGAAGAAGCGAGTTATCGGTGTTAATTATTGTTTTCGTCTTTAATGGTTCGCTTTGGTACACGACAATTCTTCCACTCTAGGGGGATCGCTGGAAGCCGGAGTAACTTTTGTGCATCAACTCTTAACCGCGAATATTGATTCTCCGATGTTACTTAACAAAATCTCTTTCCAAGATTGTAGGCATAATTTGAGAACGCTACCTCTGTTCCACCTCAACTACCCGAAGTCTAACTTTAGCATGTCCGAGCCTATTAATTGCTTGTGCATTACCGTTAATAATATGCCTCAGAATTTTGTTGTTGACGTTTCTACGCATGTTTTAAAAATACGTCTCTATAATAATTAAGTGTTTTGTTCTATTTAAATTTTTTAAATTATTTTGTTCTATGTTGCATGTCATTTGATCCGGTCTAACATGCTAATACTAACACCGACTAAGTGATGAAACACATGTACATATTGTTGACCGTTTGTTTATTAAACGTGTCACTATAGCAAGCTTGTGCTAAGCTGGTTCTGATAGGTAAAAAATATATATATTTGGGCTGTTATTTCACTTCCTATATTTCGATATTATTTTTTTCATTTTCAGGCCTTGCTTCTTCTATTTTGGGCTTTATTTCGTCTTCCTTTTCGAGAATTATTTCCAAATGAAGAAAAGCCCAAAATGTTCGAACAATGTTTCACTTCTTCCTTTTTATTTCATCGGACGTTATTTCCCTGATCCTACGGCTATTACTTCTCTGATTCCGTTCATAAATTTGGAAATACTTTCGATGACGAACTAAAGTGGTATGAGCATATTAATAAATACACAGCTAAATGCCAGCTTATGAGAACTTTGGCAAGATTAGAAATTTATATATACACATCTTACTCTGCGTAATAAACTTATTGTTATGTAGTCCTAATTATCCTTTTTGAGGCCATTCCCTTTAACTCGTACACGACGTCTATATATTTCTTTTTTACTATTTTCGACACTCTCATAGACCCACTTTTTGTCATCACAGCAAGCTAAAATTTGGCACACAGGTTCATGTCGCGTGACAAATGAATCTATCAAAATTTGAACCGGAAATTTCCATGGAAATCCCGGAAAATCGGGAAAAATGCCGTTTTCCGATTTTTCCGAAATTTTCCGACTATTCCGGAAGATTTTCCGGTAAAAAAGTTCTCTAAATTATACAGGATCAAGTTCCCTATCAACTGGCATCATTACTTTCCCTCCGACGATGATGAAAACTTCCAGAAAAAATCGAGGAAAATTCACGTAAAACACTTTTCCGGAGTTTTTCAGACCAAGGAAGCGTTTGAGCGTTTTGCAACCTAAGACAAAGTTGTGGAGCAAAATGTGTTGCATAAAGTTGCTTTTGTGAATACTTCCTATATTTCGATATTATTTTTTTCATTTTCAGGCCTTGCTTCTTCTATTTTGGGCTTTATTTCGTCTTCCTTTTCGAGAATTATTTCCAAATGAAGAAAAGCCCAAAATGTTCGAACAATGTTTCACTTCTTCCTTTTTATTTCATCGGATGTTATTTCCCTGATCCTACGGCTATTACTTCTCTGATTCCGTTCATAAATTTGGAAATACTTTCGATGACGAACTAAAGTGGTATGAGCATATTAATAAATACACAGCTAAATGCCAGCTTATGAGAACTTTGGCAAGATTAGAAATTTATATATACATATCTTACTCTGCGTAATAAACTTATTGTTATGTAGTCCTAATTATCCTTTTTGAGGCCATTCCCTTTAACTCGTACACGAATTTGACGTCTATATATTTCTTTTTTACTATTTTCGACACTCTCAGAGACCCACTTTTTGTCATCACAGCAAGCTAAAATTTGGCACACAGGTTCATGTCGCGTGACAAATGAATCTATCAAAATTTGAACTGGAAATTTCCATGGAAAACCCGGAAAATCGGGAAAAATTCAGTTTTCCGATTTTTCCGAAATTTTCCGACTATTCCGGAAGATTTTCCGGTAAAAAAGTTCTCTAAATTATACAGGATCAAGTTCCCTATCAACTGGCATCATTACTTTCCCTCCGACGATGATGAAAACTTCCAGAAAAAATCGAGGAAAATTCACGTAAAACGCTTTTCCGGAGTTTTTCAGACCAAGGAAGCGTTTGAGCGTTTTGCAACCTAAGACAAAGTTGTGGAGCGAAATGTGTTGCATAAAGTTGCTTTTGTGGAATACTCCGTGGAAAACCCGGAAAAGCGAGAAAATCATGGGACAAATTTTGATCGATATAATTAGTGATAAATCTGTTTCAGGACAAATGCAGAATTTTCCAATTTTTCTGGAAAATTTTCCGAAAATTTCCGGAATTTTCCGACTTTTCCGGACAATTTTCCCACAAAAAAGTTTTATAAGCTATGCGGAATCATGTTTTTTTCGTCCTACTGGCATCAATAATTTCTCTTCAACTATCATGAAAACGTGCATGAAAAATCGAGGAAAATTCATGTCAATTTTTAAAAAAAATTTGTAGTAATAGGAAAAGTCTGTGGAAAACATGGAAAATCGGGAAAATTCATGTTATATGGGATCCAGTTGGAATACAGCTAAAAAGCGCTGTTTAAAATATAATTTGAATTTCAGAAAAACCGTTGCAGTACTTCAACGATTTCATACTCGAAAAATTTTTGTTTTCGGATCGGACTTTGATTTAAAATATCTCCATGCAGCACGTAATAACAATTTAGTTAACGTGAAAAGGTAGAAAATAAAATAAGTAAAAAACGAGTTTTCAAACAAAACTGAGGCCAAGCCGAATGAAAAGTACAAAATATACTTTTCTTCACACACAGAGGTGGACTCAGATTTTATTCGCTGACAATCACCTATATATTTCAGTATGATCAATCAGAGGTAATAAGTGATTTGATTCACGAAGAGAAAGAATATTCAAGAGAAATGTGCCAATCAAAAAATCTGACTCCACCTCTGTGTATGTCAATAAATGCTGCTTTCATTTTGTCCCAAACAGCGATTGATTTAAGTTGTTTTTAATAATTTATTTATAGCCGAGATAAGAAGATATTTCTGTTCCTATCAAAATGTAGAAGTTCTGTTAGATAGGGATAGGGGATAGGGCGCTGGGGTCTTGGTAGTGTGATCTCGTTCTTATTTTGTCTTTCTCAGTATTTCTCTACTAGTCTTTGCCTGCCAATCAATTAAAAATGTACTCCTATATATGTAAGTGAGCTACGAGGAGGTATGAAAAAATTCGAAAATTTGGAAATGTACTCTCGAAGGCTTTTACTTTAATGAAAAAGCTCCAATTCCTAGATGTAACCCCACGGGCCAATCAAGTTTCTACCATAAAAAACTATCCTTGGGAAGAAACTTTTATACTAGAAATTATAAGGGTACATTGCCAGAGTCAAAAACACAACAATCTTACGGTCATCCGAATGTTGAATGTTTGATAGGAAAAGTTTACATATTTATTTATTTTTTTAAATACATAAAAGAAAATTTCACGTTGGCCGTGGGAAAATACTTATCTAGCACATTTACGAAGTCTCAGCTCTAGGATTAATTTATGTACCAACATACAAACGCTATGAGTTTAATAATGAATCTACATAAGAAAGAAATGTCTACAAAGTATAATTTCCCTCTCTTGTAGACATAAGTTTAATTTCTTTCTAATTTCCCTTTATTTGTACTGATCGTGATAGAGTACATTTCAACTCAGTTGATAATTTCCTTAGATACGCAGTTGGTACCAGTCGTCACCCACTTTAAAATTTTGCGAACAAGCAAGGAGAAAATAAAATGAGTACACCGTAAAATTGCAGAACTTTTTCGTTTACTTAGATTTTAAAAATCTCATGCATGTGAAATATTTCTTCCGACACTTATGTATACATTTTAGAGTACTACAGGTAGGTAACAGGTAAATATGATATATGTTTGTTCTTGGTTTGCTTTCTTATATAGTCACAACTTTACAGGAAAGTGATTCGTTCCACTGAGAGGTAAAGGAAATAACCCCTTCCTGCTTTCTTAGGAAGGTATGGAAAACAAACACGCCTTCACTTATTAGTATCTCGTATTTAAATGATAATTATCCACTTCTTCTTCTAAAATAATGCACAAATCAAAAATCATTACCTCTGCTTCTTTCTAAGAATTCCCTGAAAGGTATCTACATAACATGCTCAAAAATACAACTCATCAATATATGACGCCTACCTTCCTAAACCAGTTCAACGTACTTATTACTAATGAGTTCCATGTATTGCTTACAATAAAACCTTATCTATGTCAGGCATGTCCATTTTCCCGCTGGGGATACGGTCCCTGCCACTGACATGTATGACATAGACCGCTGACACCACTGGAATTGTTTAATGCATCATATCACAACAAATTTAAACAATATTACGTTACATCTGCCAAAACTAAAGCTGAAATACAACTAAGAAAAAGTAACATACAATTTTGAGGAAAATATGTTCAAGCCTGAGTTGTATATTTTAAATAAAATACACCGTACTCCAAGAAAGCATATTGTTGCGAGCGTGGCCTTTGGTTCGTTATTTAAAACACAATATTAAATAATTAATATATAAGTTCTTTATTACACTTAAATCATATAAAGTTCACAAACATTTATTTAATCAACTCAACTCTAATTATCGCTAACACTGTACTTTCAATTATCGCAATCTAATTACACACTATCGCTTCTTTATTACTTTCGCTTCTTAACACTGCAACGTCTAAAACAAGACTCTTTCCTGGCGATGACAACTGCTATATTTATACCCTAGAAACTCTCCGGATTATTCTGGAGTGTTCTATTCCAAAAGCTTCTTGACTATTCTATTTGTTCTATTCCTGAACTTTCCGTAATCGATTCTCCGAACCTGAAGTCGTTTACTCTCCGAACCTGAAGTTGTTTATTGCCAGTAGATGTCACCAGTTGTCTCTTTCTATTGCACGTAACACTGCCCCCTTCTTAAATTTGTTCGTCCCGAACAACAGGTGGTCCACGGTCTTGATGCTTGTAGTATTGACACAAGCAATCCAGATGGATGATTTTTCGTTTGCCCTCCTGTACCACGTTGAATCCTGTATACTACGTCACTTATTTTAGTTACCACTGAATACGATGGGTACTTACTGCTAATTTCGCCCCCGTGGCCCTTTGTACATCAGCTGTCAGTTTCAATGGGGCTCTGACATTACACTTGTACATTTCCTTTCTGCCGCTACGTGGCGGCCCTTTGTAAAAAGCACACACAGAGCATCTGCGACACCACTTCTCTACATCCTCCCGCATATGTAGCCAATAAAACTTTTCTCGTATTTTATTATTTTATTCACTCCCAAATGTTCTCCAGATGCTCCACGATGCACTTTACCTAGAAGCTCGTTGACTCTTGATGCCGGCACGACTATTTGCATTCGGAACGATTTACCGTTAGGTGCTTCCCACTTGCGTTTTAATATACCGCATTCAATATGAAGAGAATTCCATTGAGCCCAGTAGCTTTTCAGCTTTTCACTCATCCTCGAAATATCCATCCATTCTGGTTTTTCTATGTCTGCGTTCCAATCAAGAATAGGCGATATGTCCCGATCTTCTCGTTGCGCTGTTTGCAAACTCTCGATGTCCCAACCTGTTGATGGTTCCACAGTTACCAACTGTATAGTAGCTGTTTTCTCATTTCCTTTCTCCCAGCTGTAATGCTTACATTCAGGTTCCCATTGACGTTGTACCAAGGCTTCTGCATTTCCATGGATGAGTCCTCCCCTGTGTTGGCTCTCAAAGCCATAAGGGTTGGATTCTAGTCTCCCTAAGAATAGTTTGCTCTCTAGCTCGCCAATTTGGACATTCTTCTCTCCCTTTCTTTTCTGTTGATTTCTTTCGACGGCGTTCCTGCAGTCGCTTTGAAGGTGTCCCTAATTTATTACAATTCCAACATCGAAGAACACTACGTGAAGGGGTGCTCAGTGATAACTGCAATCTATTGCAAGTCTGCTGCTCAGCTCGATATCTTTGCAATTCCACTTTCCTCTCTTCATCTAGAGATTCCACTCGTCGGCGTTTTCTGCAGTCTCTTTGTAGGTGTCCTGTTCTATTACAATTCCAGCATCGAAGGGATACCACGCAAAGGTGAGCTCTGGGATGACTGCATTCTATTACAAGTACATTCGTCCACCGAAATGTCTCTCATTCGTACTGCACCCCGCGAAGCTTGTCTGGCGGATTCATACACTAATGCATAGGCTAGTGCTTCTGATGTTGATTTCTTTCCTGCTAGCCTTAATGATTGTTGTAAATTTTGATCTGTAATAGCGTTCACAAATGCTTCCGTTGCCACTTCATTGAGAAAATCTGCATTCACGCTGGAGTATGAAAGATGCGCTAATCTTTCTACATCTGCCTGCAGTTGCTGTAGTGATTCTCCATGTTTTTGAATCCTGTGCGCAATTGCAGGCGATATACTTGCTGCATGTGTTCATCTCCGTAACGTAATTCTATCGCCTGTACTAATGAAGAGTAATTACGTTGATTTTCAATCGGTACAGTTTGTAAGAGTTCTGACGCAGGACCTCGAAGTGCTAACACCAGAGCTATAGCTTTGTCTTCATCATTCCATCCATTTACCCTCTGAAGCTGCCTCGAATTGTCTCTTGAAGATATGCCACGAATTTTGTCCATCAAATATTGGAGCTTTCATTCTACCTGCTCCGGATATTTCAGCTGCTACGTTTAGAGCCTTAGGATGCTTTATTCTTTTCAGATCTGCTTTAACGTTTTCAAGTTGCTCGGTGACTTTTTGCTGAACTTCCGAAACCTTTTGTTGAAATTCCTGCTCAATTCCTTCAATTTTCAAATTTTGTTCTTCTAAAGAACTTTTTAGAAAATTTTTCTGATCCTCCAAACGAGTTTCTAGACAATTCTCCAGAGAACTCTTTTGTTCGTCCAAGCGCGTTTCCATAGATTTCTTTTGTTCATCTAACCGGGATTCCAGAGAATTCTTTTGTTCAACAAAAGCATTCTTTTGCTCATCAAAGCGGGCTTCCATTTTACTCATTAAAGTACTCAAAAGCTGTTCCATTTTCATCGCAGGCTCTTCTTCAGCTTCGATTTCTTCCAAGTTCTCTTCGAAAACAAATGTATCAGCATTCTTTCCTTCCTCTATCAAAGATTGTCTAAGTCGCTCGACTAGAACTTTCTTTGCGCCTGTCGTTTGTAATGACCGGTTCCCTAACTCCACTTTCAAATCCTGCGTTCGAAGCTCGTCCACTTTGCGCCCCATTATTTTAGTAATTCTCTTACAGATAAAGATAAATTATTTTCCTGAACTTTCACAATTTAACACAATTTCTCAAAATTAATCACTTTTTTAATTTTTAGTCAATTGCCACCACTTTATTTCGCGAATTTATCCCACTTCTGACACCAGTTGTTGCGAGCGTGGCCTTTGGTTCGTTATTTAAAACACAATATTAAATAGTTAATATATAAGTTCTTTATTACACTTAAATCATATAAAGTTCACAAACATTTATTTAATCAACTCAACTCTAATTATCGCTAACACTGTACTTTCAATTATCGCAATCTAATTACACACTATCGCTTCTTTATTACTTTCGCTTCTTAACACTGCAACGTCTAAAACAAGACTCTTTTCTGGCGATGACAACTGTTATATTTATACCCTAGAAACTCTCCGGATTATTCTGGAGTGTTCTATTCCAAAAGCTTCTTGACTATTCTATTTGTTCTATTCCTGAACTTTCCTGTAATCGATTCTCCGAACCTGAAGTCGTTTACTCTCCGAACCTGAAGTTGTTTATTGCCAGTAGATGTCACCAGTTGTCTCTTTCTATTGCACGTAACAATATAGTGGATGATTTGATTCGGAGTTATGGACATGAAATTTTACCTCCTACCGTACCACTCCGATTTAAATCCAATTGAAACAAGTAAGAAAACTAGAATTGGTCTAAGACTAACTCTAATTCTATGCAAGTATGATTTTTTAAGTGCTTTTCACATATTCATATTTCTAAAACGCTTCGTCGGACAGTAAAAATGGCTGTCACCAATTTCACAGGATTTATTCTGAAGAACTTTTCAGCAGATTAAAACCGTCTGATTATTTTCACAGTATATGTAAAAATCCTAAATTTTTATACGGCAAGACCAAGAAGGGGTTACCCGATTTAGTTCATTTTCCAAATTTTATTTACCATTGCTATAAAAACATCATGTGCCAAATTTCAGCTCTCTACGTTGAGAACGCGCTCAGGCACTGCTCAAATATATAGTGAAAAATGAAATTTTTTTATGGAGACTCTACGAACGAGTTGCCCGATTCGGCGCATTTTCGAAGTTGATTTTTTTTTTAAAGCCTGCGTACAAAACTTCAGCCTTCTAAGTGAACGCGTTTTTGAGTTATCGTGCGGATGGACGGGCGGACAGACGGACTTGCAAAAAAAATAGCTTTTGATACTATGCGTGGGTGTCCGATCCATTTTGCTCTATCTAGGTGTTACAAACGTAATGACAAGCTTAGTATACCTACCTACCTTATAGATTTCATCTTAGGTCCACACATTTGGGGTACGATTAAATCCAGGGTTGGTTCCAGTTAGTAACGGAAGAATTTCAAAAAAATATGTGGGAGAACTGGAACAGCATAAAATGCTATTAAAGCTGAGGAAGGATATATTGGGTATGAAGCTTTTTTGGACAAGTTAATAAATAAGTTGATTATTTCTTTATCTCACGGTAGTTGTACTTATGCGACGATGAAGACGCGGGCCATACTTCAAGGTGAAACGATGTATATTTGCAAATTACAAATTTTTCTCTTCAGAACAAATACGTCTGTTGCTTATTAACACTTCTGGGTCATCTGTTATATGTTGCATAGCATGGCATTTATATTATATATATATAATTTAATAATTCGGCTTGAAAAAAAATGGAAAAAAATAGGAACAAATACAAATTAAGCTAAATATAATAAATTTTATTTAGACCGATTTAAATAGATTCTGAATTCAACCGAATTTCTGGAAATGTAAATCTAGAGACAAACATGAAAAATACTTAAAGTTCTACAGTCGAGGAAATTAATTTTCGGCAGAATTTCCTTACAGACGAAAATTCCCACGTTGAAGAGTGCAACGTGCCGCCGGTGTTGCTGTAACCTAATCGTTAAGTGGGAAACAGAATGTGGCGCTGGCGCTCGTAGCTGGCGTTGTAGCGCAAACTGTCAAAATATAACAGCACGATTTTCGTATGATGGTGACAGAATGAGTTGCTGGCGCTGGCGCTGTCGGGCACTTTTGCCAAATTTTAACTTTTGGTGCGCGCCACGAGTGACATTTGTGATTTCGAAGCGGTTTGTTCGAGTAAAACAAAATGGAAAATTTTGATACAGAAAAAATCATCGAAATAATGAAAAGGAAATATATATTGTGGGATCCCCTATATAAAAATTTAAATAGAAAAGCGGAAATATGGAATGAAATATAAAATATCAAACTAGTTTTCACAGAACTAAGCTGCAGCATTGTGTTCGTACTCAGCTACAAGGTAAGCGGCAGACTATGCGCCAGCGCCAGCACCACATTCTGTTCCAGCCTTTATTGTCTTCTGCTTATGCCTCTTTAAAAAAAAAATAGAGAATACAAAGCATGTTAAAATAGCTTAAAATCTGGAATGCAATTTCTTTCTTTACGAGAAATTTTACTGAAAAGAAATCTCAACATTTCATTTTTCTAACACTGTACCCCAGCATAGTTAAATAATCAGGCTTAAAAACTTTCCCATTTATAAATAAATCAGTCTTCTTCTGACAGTCCCCTGAGGTGGTTGCGATGGGGGCCTGTTATTTTTTTTTTTTTGTATTGTGTAGGAAATTTATATATGAGAGAGAAAGTTTTCATTAATATTTATAAAAAACTTGCATACACACTTGACACATGTTGTGTATGAATACCAAAATGAGCGAAATTTTTGTTTTTTTAAAATTGACCAAATATTTCCAATGCGAGAAAAATTACTAACTGAGCTGAAATGTACTTTATGTGGAAAATATGACAATTTACCCAATTTGGTATCTTCGAGTCAGATTAGTTCCTTAGAAACCTTTTCAAAATATGCGCGAAAGTATTCACCTTTAGACCCCTGTAAAAACTATTTATACCACAATTGCTTTAATGTAGTAACTCGGTTTTTTTAGCTATAAAATATTCCTTTAGATATAATAAAGGCAAATTAAAACGAACTTTTTCACTGCTTTCTATGCGTTACTGTTCAGCTCAGAAAGCCTTGCATTACGTAGAATGAACTAAAAATGGCACTTCACATTACAAATTCAAAATATTATTTCGAATTTAAGCATTTGTATTACTCCCATTAAGTGTGGAATATCTATTTATCACAGTATACAATTTTTGTAACCACCTCGGAAGTAGTTGACTAATTTGTCGAACTTTCAGGCGTGAATTCTGACATTAATTCATTACAAATTCATTTTAGTTTATTTTGTGGTTGATAAAAAGGATAAATCAAAATGAATATGCTGATATAAAAGAACTACAAATTTGAGGTGAAATTACCCGCCAGAAAACCTATTTTTGGGTGGAAATTAAAACTCCCCCTCCGCCGCTATTAACATGCGCATATTATGTATACATTTGTTATTAAGACAAATAAAACATTTAAACCATAATGTGAAATGAATCAAAAAATTGAATTGAATCCGAAATTGAAACAAACCCAGTTTGCCTTTTTGTTCGTCCTCAAGTAGTTGAACGCAAACGAATATGAGAGTTTTCCCATGGTACTATAAATTAGTTATTGATTCTTTCCACACTGACTGAAAATATCAAGTACCGCGCACGTTGATAAAAAGTCTCTCAAATGCACTCTTTATAAAAAAGACTTGCCTGACTCTCCCCATTGAAATGAAATCAAATGGAGGAAACCAGCCATGAATAGAATGTTAGAAGTAACTGTAATCGTTTTTGATGCACAAGCCATCTACTCAATAATTGAATCTATGTGGTGTAAAATTTTATATTGCAACAATCCATGCACCTGTGGATATAATTTTAAAGTTCATAAAATCTTATTTGCTAGACTATTATGAAGCAAATCAGTAGACTGAAGTGGTTCCCTTATAACGTCTATAGCTGAATATTTGAACCCATTTGTGAGAAGCAAAATAAAATTTGAATAAAACTCTCCTATTGGCTGATATACATAAGAAGGTTGAACACAATCATTTCAATGGACAATATTATTAATGTATATTTCAACGTACAGTGCTAGATGGATTTTAAGCTACATAGTAGTGTGGTTATAGTAAGTATCTTTATTTGGAACAATAAGATACGAAAGCTCGATAGATGGAATTACGATAAAATGTAAAATTTTGACTTGTCACCAACTCTTAGTGGAACTTACTAGTCTGCCTACTCATTTAATTACTTTTTGAATCTAATACAAAAATCATTTTATAAAAATTGTAGATTGTTTGAATAGATTAATAGTGGGAGAAGTTGACAAACTTTTCTGAACGGTTTCCTAGTAACTATGCATATAGGTTTCCAATACTTTCGAATGCTTTTCGAGAATAATTCACAAAGAGAGCCGTTATCCAAGAAACTAATCCTATGATTTTGGAAGATCTAGATTAGATGATATTTGTGGAGGGGTGTTCGGATGTTAGCCTGATATTCACTGTGACCTGAAAGTTCTATTGTGAGTTCTCGTTCAATTTACTTCCATTATAGGCTTAGGCTATTAATAAAGGCAAGAACCATTCTGGAATTGAGGTTTCACATGTATTTTGGTGAAGGTAAAGCATTTTCGAGGTGGATTAATGTCCGCAGTGGCAGAGCAGGTGCTCCGAGGTTTGCTGATAGAAACGGCAATTGAAGTCTCAGCCAAACCTATCTTGTTTAGGTGATACCTCTAGGGGCAATGGACTGGGAAGATTAAATATCGAATTAAAAAATTTACATCGACCTGTGTTATGAACTGAGGCTTGCCGTTGAACTCCTATTCAACAATGACTTTTGACTTTCCCACGACAAGTGCATTTAATGGAACTTATGTAGGTGTAATTAAGTGAACTTGATTGAACTTAACTGAAAAGTTCATGTAGAAATTCCAAACTGCTACTAACTGCTATTAACAAATTTGATTTGCAGTCACTATTAATAAATTCCAGGGGCAATCGTTAAAAGTGGCCGGAATAGACTTGAGAGAAGACTTTTTTCTCACATGGACTATATGGTCTGATCTAGAGTAACTTTCGCAAACCTGGTGATGGCTTGGTGATCCTTGCACCAGAAGTCCTTCACTGACGCCTTTGTGAACTACACATGCATTTTTATTTTCTTTTACCTGTGCTAATGTATAGGGTAACCACCAATGTGTGTTTCAAAAAATTTGGTGTATATTGTAATGTAGATATTAAGAAAATAAACCTATTCTTTTATTTTTGTAAAAAATCCTCTCTGAAATTTCCTAAATGTGTTTTAATCATTTTCCGCTTACGATCTCCAAACCAACACAATCCCATATATTAAAACATACACAGTAGCTATAGATTACAAGATCCTGGAATATTAACATCCGTAAATACTGATTAGTGGCATTTTAGTTTTTATCATCTAAAATGCGTGCGGGCAAAAGCCACTTTCACATAATGTAAACATGTTTCTAAACTTGAGGCAGCATTTTACACTTTTGTTTTCGAAATTAACTAAACAGCAAAGCACACCATTACAACGAATGTAGACTGAACCTGAAACTCCTACGAAAATGCGAAAATTCTGTCATCTTTCCACATATTTAATAATAAATTCCCATCTATTAAAATTAAGAATAAATGAGTATGAAAAAATCAGGTTAATTTAATTCCACAAAATTATATACATGTCAATAAAAACATACATAAAAGTTACATAATTCAAGGGAATTTAAAAAATCAAATATAAAAATTAATGACATAAATATGTATGTGGAATTCTGTAACTACAAAAGCTTTTACTTTGGTACAAACTTCATACAACTTATTTCGTCTGCTTGCAAATTTGATCATATTGAACAAACAGAATCCACAAATTTCGCACCCATTTTATTCCTCTAAGTAGCTTTGGCCTCAGTAACAAGTGAAAATATTCTTTCTGATTCTGCATTCGAATTCACAGCGTCTACTAAACTTAATTTTGATAAAAAGTGGACTTTCGAGGTTTGCAAACTAGGGCGACGATTTACAAAAAGGGGAAGATCCGAAAGCAAAAATCTGAAGAGTTTTCAAAGTTTGTATACTTGTTTTCAGCATTTATTCTTAAATACAGAGCTTTTTCATACATTTTAGGATTTAAAGTAACTAAATCCCAAAGCTCGAAGAAGAATTCAATGCCTTCTGATATAGTCTAAATTTGATAGTGATATGTAAGTAAAATTTGTCAGACCTTATATGTACAACCAACAAAATATCAAATTCAAATATTAAAATTCACTTTTGCGTAAAATTTGCTTTCAGAGTATTTGACATAATATTCGGTGTAGTAGAAATGTTAGTACTTTGTGAACATTTTATTACAAATTAAATACTTTGGACAACCCACACAAAGGTTGGCAGATGGGATGGCTTAAAATCGCATCATACCGTCAAAAAATGATACATTTTCCGGGAAAATCTTATTTCGAAAAGTTCCATTTATATGTATGTATATACCGCTTAACAGGATGACATTGGCAGAGTTTGAAGGTTTTATCGATTTTTTTCGCATAAACTATCGAAAAATTTAACATATTTTTATGTCGTCATTGTATTTGACATATTGCTTATGTCAGCTAGAAAACAAAAAAAATCATATCGCTGAAATTTGCTAGAAAAATTCCCTTGAAGGGCGTGATAAAGTTACCAGGGGCTGGATTCCGCAACTATGAGTTTTCGCGTGTACACAAAATTTTGTGTACACAACCTTGTTTCGATTCCGCAAAAGTGGGAATGAGTTTTTCTGTCAAAATTGTGTACACTTTAATTGATATTTTCTCAGGGCCATTTGGTTCGTGAATTTTGAAGAGGTAAGTACATTGAACCATGAGTTTTTTTCGAGCGTTATTTTCAAAATTATTTGTTATATTATTTATTAATATTATTTTTAAATTTGTAGATAAAATGGCTGCAACTAAGGCGAAAAAGGCAAGCGAGGAACAAAAAGAATTTTTAGTTAATTTTATGGAAATTAACGTAGAATATGCAAACGACAGGTGAGATTTCTTTTTCTCTTTTTTTTTAATGAGAAATTGCAGAAATTTATAACAATATGTTAATGGCATTTTGATAATTTTATTCTAATTTAATTTTTAATTTTTGAAATTAAAAATTTTCCATTTCAGATTCGAATCGATTGATGGAGCCCATACAAGGGCAAGAAAATGGTGTGAATTTGCTGATAAATTAAATAGTTTAGGGGGAGCTATTAAGGATGGACCTAAGTGGAGAAAGTTTTGGCTCGATCAAAAGTGAGTGAGCTTTTTGAAATTATTTCGGTATACACGTAATTAAACATTTTATTTTTATATTTTAGAATTCACGTTAAGGAAAGAGATGCACTTCTCAAAGCGGCTTTTGAAAGAAGTGGGGTGAATGGTCCCAAAAAAATTAAGCCCCTAACGGACTTTGAAAAAAGAGTGCTCCAGCTTATGGTCCCAGCTGTTGTCCATGGTAACGAAGAAGTAGAAGAGTTATTTAATACCGCGGATGTAAGTATTGCTAATAGCTTTTTTCAAACATTTTATTTCCAATGCAAAGCACATTTGATTTATATTTTAAAATATTTATAGAGCATTGCGACGGGGCAAATGGTTGAGGAATGGCTGCTAGAGGAGACACCATCAGGTGAGAGCTCAGGAAAACCTCCCCCCGCAGCATTTCAAACAGCAAATATAACGGCTCCCAGGAAAAGGCAGCGGCAACCTTCTGGGAAAAAGCCATCAATGGAGGAAAAGCTAGTTGAAATAGAGGAAGAAAACTTGTTGTACATAAGAAAGAATTATGAATTGCAACAAAGAAAATTCGAGGCTGAAGAAGAGTGGCGCAAGACCTGGCTAGAATTAAAAAAAAAGAATTGGATATAAAAATTAAAAAATTGGAGTTAAAAAAAAAATATAATAAAATAATTTATTTCAATATATTTTTACGGTTGTTTTTTCCATATAAAAAAAGATATTAAAAATTAGTAAAATTGTTGCAAACAATTATTTGACGAACACGTCTTCCTTCTGATAACGTATTATCACCGCTTTCATCGTCAATCATAATATGATCTTCATCAGTTTGCTCATAAGCTTCCTCTGATAGTTCAAGCAGTGGTACGTTCGCTTTTAGCAAGACATTATGTAAAACAACACAGGCATTAATAATTCGTCCTGCTTTTACAGGATCATAACATAGTACTCTGTCTTTCGATAAACACCGGAATCTACTTTTTAAAATTCCAATACAACGCTCTACAATACAACGTGTTTTTTATGGGCAATATTAAACCGTTCTTCTCCTTGATTAGACGATGAATTAATGGGTGTAATTAGCCAGGGTTGAAGAGGGAAGCCACTGTCTCCCAAAAGCTAGAAATATCGTTCTCCACGAGAATATTTCCTTCTTAAATGTTCCTGTAATGCAGAACGGCGCCATATATAAGCATCATGCGATGTTTCTGGGAACTTTGCATTAGGATAACGTATGACGCAATTAAAATCGCAGACTATTAGGATATTTACTGAATGACCGCCTTTGCGGCAATAATACACGTGCTCTACGTCGCTGCTTGGGGAATTAATTTTGATGTGACTTCCATCAATTAGACCCACGATTCCCGGGAACGATGCTAGTTGGTAAAAGTCCTGTTTGATGGCACTTTCTTCTTTCTGCCCAGGAAAGTAAACATACTGATTAGAGACTTCATTAATAATGTCTGCAACTTCATGTATGCTTCGGCTCACAGACGTTTGTGACATGCAAGACATAAAATCCTGCCCAATCGCTCGTTGAAAACTTCCCGTAGCAAAAAAACGCAAAGCACATAAAAATCTCAAATGTACAGGAATTCCAGAAATACGCTCCGTTGTATAAAATAACGGCTTGATTTTGTCTAAAAATTGTACGCACAAATGTTTTGGAAACCGATACAATTCAACAAATCGTTCCTCAGATATTGTTTCAAAAGGATTTTCGGAATCCCTTAACTTCCTTCTTACTATAATCAAATTCTGTCTAGAATGTTTAAAAATTTGCAAATATAATAAATTATTGAATTTATCTTTACCTTTCTCTTCGCCTTAATACTAGCGAATTCATACTCATTTGATATAACTAAACTTAACTTTTTTTAAAACGACTATTTTCTCACTGATAGTTTCAAATAACAATTCAAAACTCATTCAGCACAGAAAAATTTTCATTCAGCACTTAAGTGTACACGGCTACTTACGGAATCGCTTGATATTCAAAAGTGTACACTTGAGCTCACGTAGTTTTTCAAATCGTGTACACTTTCAAATTCTTCACAGTTGCGGAATCCAGCCCCAGGTTTGGGGTGACTTTGGGAGGTGTATAACCTAAGATGTTTCCATAATTATTAAATATAAAGGCAGGTAAAACTACTAGAAAATAGTATAAATCAAAAAGTTTACTAATTTGAGAATATGTGTTAGACAAATATATTAACAAAAAATCAAATGCAGCTTCGTCTTCACATTTTTGACGTTCTTAAAACGGATCCTTGCTATCGTCTTCGGGGCAGTATTCGTGAAGCCAACCATGGCAAGTGATGTACTGTAGCCAATCTATGCCCCTATAAGAGCTCAATTTTATTTTACACAATGAGTACAGTTTATCATTACCATCATTTTCTACTGCATACATAGACACCAGTGGCCGGATTCTGTAACTAAGAGAGTTCGGGAGTTTGGGAGATGAGAGTTTTCGTTTTCCCCGATTAAAACTCTCCAATTCTCTATTTGCGATACTCTAACATACTTGGGGAGTTGGAGAAAAGTCAGAAGTGGCGCAATATTAAAGGACGGCTTACTCTGTGTGGGAAGGTCGCAGAGCATATTGGTTTTTCCTTCGGATTTAGGGACTAGACTACAAAACTAAAGATGAACAACGGGGCATTAATGAATGGGAGAGAAAAAATGAGGGGTAGTACGATACCCCATCCCCAAAAGCCCTTCCCCCAAAAATTGTTCATTAACAGAAAACTGTTAACAACGGGGCATTAATGAATGGGAGAGAAAAAATGAGGGGTAGTACGATACCCCATCCCCAAAAGCCCTTCCCCCAAAAATTGTTCATCTTTAGTTTTGTAGTCTAGTCCCTAAATCCGAAGGAATTTCCACTTTGGTTAAAGTTCAATTCTTAGGTCGTCCTGTACATATTTAGGAAGTTTATTTAATTTTGATTCCAATATTTGGAAGAATCCTTCATGGTTCCGAGCACGTCGTTCATTTTGAAACCGCTTCTCCACAATATATACTAGCTTTCCCAAGAGAGATGAAAAACGCACTACTCCATTCTTGACGTTCTGGAGTTCTGTTGGGAAATGTTATAGGCGATTGGGGAGATTTTCCAAATGGCGATGCAAATTGTTTTAATTCAGCCGATGAATCTTGCGTAATAATATTCCATATGTCGAAAGTCATCCCCGCCGGGCCTTCAGATCGGTGGCTCAGAATTCACATTTACAGTGTCAATATTGTCTATATCTCAGCTATATTGATTTTATTGTTTATTTTGTTGTTATTGCATTTACTAAGATATCTAATGTCGTAATGCCCAGCATTGTTCGTTGCTTTAAGCAGGGGCTTATAAAGAAATGCTTTTTAGTTTTATTTGATTTCATTGCAGAAGAGCAGCACTCAAAAACTGAAAACTGAATCTGGATACCGGCTTCAAAGTTCGTTTCCACTACCAATTGCTGAATTCGCAGATGATGCCTAGTTAATAAAATAATAATACACAAAGAATAGTTTGCAATAAATATATAAAATTTCTACTTATATGATATTGCTCATTTAAGTACGCTTCATCGGGAATCAGTTTTAAATTGGATTTTAATTATTCTTAATCCCACAAGTTAATTAAAACCCTTTAAACAATTTATGAAAACAATTCAATTAAACTTTCGACAAATAATAAAAAAATTGTCGGATCCACTTCCATCTGAAAATGACCACACAATTAACGATCAAAAGAACTGTAAAAGCGTCTACCGCGAGAATTGTGTTCAAGACTACTTAAATATCGCTAGATGTCAACTGTTCTTCCGATATTTATCCGATACATCTGTATGCCGCCACCTTCAAAGAGGATTTGTGAAAATCGAATATCCTTACGCAAGTGGAGTAATTTTATAAAAAATTCTAATTTGATTTTTTTTATATTTGGAAATGTCCCAATTGCTAAAATACAATACATCTATTGTAAATTACAACTGATTTCTAAAGATATTTTATTCCAATAGAATGTAGTCTTGTGAATTTATCCAGGTTGTATTGTTCGATGAAAGGAATCTTGATAATATTCAATACCATTGCACAATACTCATAAAATAATTCAGAAAATATTTAAGCTCCTGAAAAAATCCACAACTTGAGACAAGGACATATCTCAATGACTTTTGTCCTTCTATGCCGTAACCACCCAATTGACAGAAATCTCGGCCATATCTTGTTGTTCTTGTATCATGGTCTATTCTCAGTCGTTTCACGAGACACTTTCCATTTTTTACTCTCACTGACTTGTAACATGCTCTTCTTAATATCTTCTAGTATACCTTAGAATATAGAGACAATAGGAAGTGCTGATACCTGTACAATTCGTGCGCATGAGCGTGGATTTCTTCAGCGTCCCTTGAAGTAGGTCAGCATTATATTGAAGAAAGAGACAAATGTACTTTCAGCTGTCAAACGAAGTTTCCTAATTTGCACCAATTTCAAAGTAATTTAAAACTTATGAAAAGTGAAAGATATTTTATTTAAAAGTAGTGCTAAATAAAGTAAAGAGTGTAAATAATTATCTTTGATATTGCAGTGATAAATTTCTAAGGGCCAGTTTCACAGTTCAAGTTTAAACTTAAGATGTGGTTTAAACTCAGTTTATCTCTTCAACACAGTTTCACTGTCTAAGTTAAACCTCGTTTAAACTTAGTTTAAACCACCAAAATTGAGCGTTTAAACTCAGTTTATCTTTAAATGTAAATGAAGTGACATTTCGTGCATTTCATAGAGTCTTTACTCATTTTCATAGGTTTAATTAATTATTTTATTTTGTATTTTATTTATTTCACTTTCGTAGGTTTAATTAATTAATTTTTTTGTCAAAACGATTTGGCCGGCAATATTTTGACAGTAAATGACTCACAGTAGTTTGCTTGTTCACAATTGTACAGAAAATAGCTTGCTAGTTCACAATTCCATAGTGCTGCCATATTAAAAAAAGTCGAACACTGTGAAACTCATTTTGGTTTAAACTCAGGTTAAACTACGAACGCAGTTTAACTAATCCTGAGTTTAAACTCGAACTGTGAAACCAGCCCTAAGTGATGTTTATGTATTTTCAGAATGAAGTGTCCGGTGAAAAATTGCAACAACAACACCAAGGTACGACGTGGGAAATCATTTTTTAGGCAAGTATAGTTATAAAATATTATTTTGTGTACTTTGCACACCTTTTTATATTAAATTAAATTAAAAATACATAACAAAAACGATGAAATGTCCAAAAATTCCTTCATCCACCAAGTTGTTTACGTTTATGACAGCTGAGAAACTCCCTGGGTATGTTGGCGTAGTGCAGCGCATAAGAACATTTTCGATGTGAGCAAACGTAATATTTTCAACCATATATCTCGTGGCCCCGTCCTCTATATTGATTCTACTACACGGCTGTACTGAGCTTTGACTACAGCGGCAACAGATACTAACACAACCAGAATTTGACTATGCTAAATTTGGCTTATCACACTTCCTGTATTCTCTATATTCTAAGAGTATACTGTGACGCACTGACATATAATTAGAATAGACTGAGCAATCTTTATTTCGTACAATTGTACACTGATTTATTATTAATTATTATTTGTTGATTGGAAACACTAAGGATGTTGAAAAATAGTATTGCATTAAACAAAAATTATTTAGGAAGCTAAACTTGCTTTAATTAACACAGAAATTAATTTTTAATATGACTGAAAAATGTGTAGATTTCCAATCAAATTTAATTGAGCTTGTACGGGATTGACGTATATAAACAATACACATGTCTGAATTTATATGTCAATTCCAATGTATTCCAACTAATACAGCCGTACTGTTTCCAAAATTGGTTACAGCTCAGTGTACAGTTTGAACTTGAAACAGACAAATAGATTTTAGCCTAAATTTATGCCATTTTTGACTATAGGAATTAGATAGGATGGCTCAGTCCATTCTTATTATATGTCAGTGCTGTGACGGCATCGTCCGTATAGTTACGATACCTACGCGTTCTTAGTGGCCTAATATAATTTCGGGGCATTTTAACGTTACACCCGTTACCGAATCGTATAAGGCATTGAACTAGTCAGTACTCCGCGCCTCTTTGACGTCACATGAACTGATCACAGCTACTAGGTGCCAAAGTCACCCTGCATACCAAAGTTACCCCGTTCTACGGTACTTTATGAAATATGTATGTAGTCTGCTATCTACAGATAATGTTGACAACACTTAATACTAACTTACATCCCAAAATACATAAAGTTTAGATTAATTCACTCCAATCTATTAAAATTAAAAAGCAAAATGTGAAGTATGTATATCCGTGTGTGTGTGTGTGAGAGAGTACTGCCTACTCCCAACATTTTGCAAGTAAAATGAAAATTTATAATAATTAAAATGTTAACGATAACGTTGAAGCCAAGCTAAGTAAATATTCCGAAATTTAAGGCCTGGATGCAGCTCGTTTGTCTCTTATAACACCACATTTGCAGCCCTGCTATTTTTGGCACCGCTGCGCTCCACAAAATTGCAATCAGAAAATTAATTCAACTTGGGGACTCCATCCTTTAGGGATGTTTTAACTCTTCACGGAATTGCGTTAACAAATTGGATGTTTTCAAAAGATAATGGAGAATGAAATTGTTTCTTTCAGTTCGGATTAAATGTGCGGGAAAATGAATAATTTGAGGAGACATTTTAGTCAGAAAAGCAAAAGCATTTAATTGGCGTATGTGTGTGTGTGTGTGTGTGTGTGTGTGTGTGTGTGTGTGTGTGTGTGTGTGTCTGTGGGTGTGGGTGTACGACTGTTGGATAGTTTATGGTGAAATTAAATTGTGGATGGCCTTATAATTCTTGATTTTTCACTGGTTGACTTTGTCTTCCTGAGGCAAACTTGTGAATGGATGTTGTATTAGCTCTTAAAGTATAACTAGCATAACGATGGATCATTTTATCGTTGAATAGACCGACTAAAAGGACCGACTGACAATTGATACAAATTCCATTGTGGCGACTTGTCAACTATGCTAGTGCGTCCCACATTCAAATCTGGACGCATTGTAGTTGTGGGTATGTATAGTAAATAGCCCGATTTTAGTTTGGTTTACAAATACATCAATAAGTGGTTGGGGTTGGCGTTTTGTACGACTCTTTAATATAGTTAGACAGTCGTATCTGATTTTTTTTATAACTCAATTTTATTTTTTTCTCCCGGAAAAATATAAAATCGACCATTTCGTTATTTCGCTATATGCTAGCTACAATGATTCTTAAGCACAATACTGAGCTTATACGTAAAGTACACAACAATTATTGAAGATTTTTTTAGTTGGGAATCAATTGAATGGAAATTCAAATTAAAAATACAGCGCGTTCTAGACATAGGCTCAAAGTGTCCATAGTTGGTGTGATGGAAAAATAAATAAATAAAATCAGTAGATCGCCAGTGTCGATTTCGTGAATTGAACTTTATCTTCGCAAGCATCAACGACATGTCGACGTCACCCTTCAAAAGTCGAAATATAAAGCATATATTACATAAAAATAGGAAGGTGTATGAAATTTAAACTTTCTTTATACGAAGGAAGATGAAGTCTATCCCTCCTTTCGAAACCTCTTAGGGCAAAAATTAGGAATCGCCTTTTCACGCTCTCAATACGATCGGAGTGATTTTTGTAAGAGGGAGACCAGACAGGTCTGCCTGGTCCTGTGCTGTCTTTTCAGGACTTATTTATAGCAACAAATCGATCTGGTTCGCACAAATATAGTAGGTTTTCACTGGACATTAATTTTTTTCGAAGCATTTCCGAAAACTAATAGTCAAAAAGAGTTGTTTGCAATTAACAATTTTTGTAAAGTTAAATAAGAGAACTATTGGTCACGTAAGGTAATTTCCCAAACAGCATAAGTGTATTAAGATATATAAGTTGTTGGTTGGAAATCTCGTCCGGTCCTAATAAACAACTTGGGACATTCCTATGAGTAACGAAAATCCGGAGTGCGCATGTCGTTGGTAGATCCCACGGCCATCCCACAGGATTTCCTTCGGTTCTTCTTGGGCACAGTTAACGCTTTCTATTGTGCTGTAACTAGGCAAAGCCGAAAAACAATTAATAAATTAATTAAAGCGGAAGAATGCGCAATTGGAAAACATATAATTTGTCGTCTTAACTTGGTGTCTGCTTATTATAGCTGGACCACATTCTCAACAGAAACTCTGCTCTTGAAGCTTGAAACATTTGTAGCTACCATAGCAACATCAGCTTCCTAACATGGAAACCTAAAAAACTTCTCTAGAATAAAACAAAAATGTGCGTTCATATTGTGTAAATGTTTTAGTAGTAAAAAAAAACACATACTATTTAAATGTTTTTGTTTTTTCTCATTCAGGATCGTAGCTCCAGAACCAACACAGAAGTTTGCTAAGCATTTCCTTATTACATCAGAATTTTGTAAGGAGCTACTTTTCTGAGTTCCTACATATATCACATGTAATTGTTTCGGCTATTTATCTGGGAGTATTGCACTTGGTTTTATCTGCTTTGTTAGCATATTATGCAATACACACCATCTTTTAATAATTAAATCTGTTGTATTTGGAAAGACCTCAAGAGTTTTGTGGAACCTCCCAAAAAAGCGGCCCGCACTGTTAAGTATGCTCGACACAACCTACAGTTATACACTTGGTGCACTGTCGTTAACTTCATACATCGTGAGTATGGTTTCATGAGTGCATAATCTAGCTGAAAAGCATCATCAGTGAAGTAATAATGAATTTCTCTTGTATCACCCTCAAAGTTGGGACGCTGAATTCTCCCGCTTTTAGACACGTATGCAAAAAAACTATTTCGGTAGATAGTGCCATCGGAAGCTCTTCCGTTGGCTCCTACGTCGATGAACACAAACTTGCAATCCGGATGTACTATAGAAAGAAGAATGATGCTATGACAACCCTTATAATCGAAGAAATTTCAACCTTCATTCGGTAGGGCTATAATGCGCACATGGCTCATGCACATGCCTCCCATCCGAGCCCAGTATGTGAGGAAAATTGCAAATATCTATTAAATTCTGTGATATTTTTAGCCATCCTTCTTCAGAACTCGGCATCTAAACATAAAATTTAACTGACATTCATAAACGGAATATTGTCGAACATGAGCATCGTTGTAGTCTGCGAAGTAAAGCAAGCTTATGTGTGAGATATATAAAAGTGCCATTGAAAAGATAGTCGAGATGGCACAAAATCCAGAGCTGGAACAAGTTTGGCTGCCTTTAGAAAATGCATCGTCTTACAGATGAAAACAATCCCAACATTGGAAACCGTGATGCTTATGGGTGATATTCAAAGTATAGTGTCGTTAGCGGATGCCAATAACGACTTCATTATCTACATGGTCATCATCCCATCAACTTCACATGGTTTTCTGAGATTATCAACACCTATCACCATTTTAAAACTTCAAAATAGAATTTGTACTTATACGATGCTCACGTTTTAAGGAAAATATCAAACGAACTAGTTCCTTCTTCCTCAGGTCGCAGCTTTCATTGTCAGGGTACTACACCTTCATCCGCTCAATCTGGCGAGGGTGATGAATCCCCTTCATGGGCAATGCAGGACGCGATTATTTTTGACGATGCGGATCAATTATAGAAACTTGAGTAAATTATTTTATGAATTTGAATATTTTATTGACTTTCCTTATATACAGCTAAACAACTTAGCAATCTGAGATATGGGAAAAATTTTCTTTTACGTTGGGACCGACCTACACTTAAGATTTAAGAACCCCAAATTGTCTTCTCTTTTTTTCATTTTCTGGAAGGTGCAATTGTTTAGAATGCTCTCACCAAATGTTTTGAAGAAATTTGTAACTAACGAACGGTGAGAAATACAAGAAAGGAGACAAATAAAAAATTTAGTTTGTAGAATGAATTATCCTTCAACAAAACTTTGAACGCGTTTTTCTCGAAACTAAGTTTTTCAACCTGGTTGACAGCATATTCAAAAACTATACATCCGATTTGCATCCGCCAAGTCTTAAACAGTTCGAAAATCCAGTCTCTATGGCACCACGTAAGGGTTTTTCTTTAATCGGCCCCCTTCTATTTTTTTTTTATGAATAATGAAAATTTTCCGTGAAAATCGGAAATAAACTTCGCTGGCCCGCCATTTGTTTTTTTTTTAGATATCGAAATTCCCCTCCATTGTCCGTAAACCTATATGTCTAGATTCTACACATATTTTTATTTTATTTTTCTGTTGAACCGTATGGCTTAAACGCTGTCAATCGCCGAGCAGTAATTTCGTCGGAGTGTCCTCTTGCAAGTGGCGTACACAGTAAACCACACTTTAGATTCGAGTACAAAAATTTGTATACATTCTCTTTATATGTATGGGAGTGTCGTCAAAGTTGGAAACCCTTTTTACTTTAGCCTATAAATTCCGTTTAAGAAAAAAAATTGTCAATCCAAGGATATTTTTGGAAACGTCGGGGGAAAAAAAACACTTGGCCAGTCAACGAAAAATGTACTAAAATGATTGAAAATGACCTGGAAAAATTTATTGAAGGGTTGCCATACATAAATTTTGTTTTTTACTATATATTTGGAGAGTGCCTGGTAACGCCTCGATGTAGAAAACTGAAATTTCGCTCCCTGTGTGTTCAGAATTGTCGAAATTGGGCAACCCTTTCTAGTTGTTACCATATCATTAACAATTTAGGTTTTTACGTACCTATACTGTGAAAGCGACCAGTCCTAGACGATTCTGTTGTATTGAAAAGTTCTTCAGAATATGATGTCTTATGAGATTGGTTATATCTTAGAATAATAAAATTTTATTATTCTAAGGTTATATTCACTTTAACTGTTCGACGAACCGTTCTAGATATACATATATTCGAAAAACCACATACGGGCATTCATCTAGGATATCATAAGAACTCGTCTTAGACCAATTCTAGCTTTCGCGTAAGCAGCCTTCCTATAAGGAGGTTGCAGAAAGCGTTCGGGTGGGTATTCTTCCCGTCGGTTATCCTGAGGTGGCAGTAAACGCGGATCAATTGAAGTCCGTACAGGGTGCTATCTTGAGAGCAATCGCGGCAAGAAAGCAAAGCCCCCTAAAACCAAGATTCCTGGCCTCCACATTTAGCACAGGGTGGCTGGTTCTTAACTGCGCCAATCAAGACACCGTGACGTGGCTGAAAGGTGTAGTTGCGGAGCTAAAGCCCTGGGAAGGAGCCAACCTTGTGATGGATAGTGAAATTCCTAGCCCACAAGTCCTTGTGGGATACTTTCCGAACAGCGCTGAGGACCCTACAGATTTGATTCTCGATTACATCGAGGGTCAGATCTCGGGGTTAAACGTGTCTGAATGGATAGTGTTGCGCAGAGTACAAAAACCCTCAGTCACAGAGCTGACTCTCTCCGTGGACCATGTGTCAATGCAAGAGCTAAAGAAGGCTCAATTTGCAATTGGGTATAAGTTCGTATCTGTCCAACTAAGACCCAAGGGTGGGGAATAAGGCTGTGTTGGAGGCTGGAGATGGCCCAAATTAGATTAAAACCCTGGCTGACGATCTTCAGCTTTCGACATCAGGAGTCAGCAAGCCTGAACCAGCAAGGCTGACAGCGGCCATAAAAACCCATCTTAGTCATGGCCAATGACAACCTAAGTTACCCTCAGATAAATCTCCATCATGCTAAAGCGGCATCAGACGTCTGGCGCTCATTCAGGAGCCCTGGGCACATCAAGGCCACATCAAAGGACTTTCCACAAAATCATGTAAGTTAATATATAGTAATGAACATGAATATCCTAGGGCAGCACTACTGCTCAGCACTAAACTAAACTTTATTCCTCTTTCACAGTTCATCTCGAGGGACGTGGTTACAGCAGTTGTCGAGGTACCAACTTCAGGTAGCCACGAGGTAGTAGTTACCTCAGTCTAATTTCCCGGAGAAGCGGATTCATTACCTCCCCCAGAGCTAAAACGGCTCATCAACTACTGTAAACGCAGCGGACAGTATTTCATCATTCGATGCGATGCAAATGCACATCATACGCAATGGGGCAGCACGGATATCAATGCCAGGGGTGATTTTTACAATTTTATATTGTCTATCAACTTAGAGATACTAAATCGAGGTAATAAGCCAACCTTTATGAACATCATTAGACAAGAGGTCTCGGACCTAACACTTGCCAGTATGTTCATAAGTACAAAAATAAGCAGGTGGCATGTATCGAACGAGATTTCCATGTCAGACCACAGACACATCAGGTTCGATATAGATGCCACACTCAACTCATGTCAGGATTACCGAATACCTAAATTAACTAACTGGGAACTCTATCGACAACACCTTAAGGCTGTAGTTGACTCTCCCAGCGGTAGCATTGGCACGACTGAGGAGCTAGACTCAGCCACTACGTAGCTTCAAACGGCTGTAATGACTTCATTCTAACACAGTTGCCCTCTGAAACAAAAGACTTGCAATCGGCAGGTACCATGGTGGAATAGGGTACTGAGTTTGAAAAGAAAAGAAGTCAGGAAACTATTCAACAGAGCTAAACTCTCTGGCGTCTAGGTGGAATATAAAAAGGCTCTAAGGGAATATAACACGGAATTAAGAAGATCCAAAAGAAGAACCTGGAGGACCTTCTGCGATGGCATAGATCAATTGCCCGCAGCTATCAGGCTCCATAAGGTACTTTTGAAGGATCACACGAATGGTATAGGCACACTTCAATAGGAAGATGGGAACTACACCGAGAGTTGCGAGGAGACAGTCAGGCTTTTATTAGAAACTCACTTTCCGACTCTATCACTCCCGATCAAGGAATAGTAGATCCAGACCCGATTGAGGTGGACAAGCACAGAGTCTCTAACAGGAGCAAAAGCCTTGCGGGAAGAATCTTCACTCTTAACAAGGTTAGATGGGTCATTGGCACATTTAAGCCCTTCAAATCTGCTGGAGAGGACGGCATTTTTCCCGCCTTGCTACAGCAAGGTGTTGAAGAAATACTCTTTCCACTACAACAAATTTTTCGAGCCAGTTACGCTCTAGGGTACGTTCCCTAATATTGGACAGATGTCAGGGTGGTATTTATTCCTAAAGCAGGAAAAAGAGTTAGTTCTCTATCCAAATAGTTCCGACCCATCAGCCTCTCTTCATTTTTGCTTAAGTCCATGGAAAAAATCCTAGACCTACACATTCGAAGTGAAATTCTGATTAAATCACCGCTTCATTCTAAGCAGTTCGCTTATCAAGCTGGCAAGTCTACTGAGACTGCCACTCACACACTAGTCAAAGACCTCGGAAAAGCACTCGAAGCAAAAGAGGTGGCTTTATGTGCATTTGCGGACATAGAAGGAGCCTTCGATAATACATCCTTCGATGCAATTAAATCAGCTGCCGAGAATAAAGGCTTTGAGCCCTCCACGGTAAACCGGATAGACTCCATGCTTAGAAGCAGGAGGATAACCACATCTATAGGGAACTGTTCAGTTACGATCACCGCAGCGAAAGGCTGCCCACAAGGAGGAGTTCTCTCGCCACTTTTATGGTCGATCTTGATTGATGATCTGCTAGAGAAGTTGACCAGTTCGGGTTTTAATGTTCAAGGCTACGCGGATGACCTAGTAGATACAATACGGGGCAAGCATGATCAGGTCATATCCGACCTCATTCAAATAGCCCTCTCCAAAGTTCGCACGTGGTGTTTAAACAAAGGCCTTAGCATACACCCCAACAAAACAGTAATAGTTCCGTTCACAAGAAGAGCGAAGCTTTCACTAACAGCTCCTCTTCTTGATAATACGGAATTGATATTTTCAGACAAAGTCAAATATCTGGGGATAACCCTAGATAAGAAACTTACCTGGAATTCGCATCTGTCCAGAGTGAAGGATTGAGCGATGCGATCTCTCTACACTTGTCGTCGCTTCATTGGCAGAACATGGGGTCTGAAGCCAAAAATTATGTACTGGACGTACACCACGGTGGTTAGACCCATGGTCACATATGCGGCCCTCGCACGGTGGCCAAAAACTAACCAAAAGACGGCTGAGGCTCTGTTTCAAAAAACCCAGCGGCTTGCCTGTCCAGGACGAACTGGTGCCATGAGAACCTGTCCTACAGCAGCCATAGAAGCCTTATTAAACCTTGCACGCCTGCATTTGCAGGTGAAAAAGGAAGCGATCTCCAGTGCTATTAGAGTACAAACGGAGAAATAGTTAAAGCCAGGCGATCTGGTTGGTCATTTAAGTATCTTAATACAGATATGCTTCGAGCAAGTGAAGACAATATCTGATATAATCACACCCAGAGTGGATTTTGTAAGACCATTCCAAGTGGTTCTTGGAGACAGACAACAATGGCGCTCTACTAAACCGTCCTTCCAACAAGGATCGATGATGTCGTATACAGACGGCTGAAAAACAAACAGTGGGGTCGGATTGGGTGTATACGGCCCCAGATGCCATATATCAAAGGCTCTAGGCTCTGCCCCTACCGTATTCCAAGCCGAGGTATTGGCCATAGAAGAATGTGCCAATACCTGCATTAAAAGAGCTATAAATGGCTCAACCATTAATATCCTCTCGAACAGTCAAGCTGCCCTCACGGCCTTATAGTCCTACACTGTCAAGTCAGGGATAGTCTGGGAATGTCTACAAACCCTCAAAAATCTATCAAGGAGAAACAAGGTTATCCTTATATGGGTACCTGGAATGAGGGCCACAAGGGCAATGAAATTGCGGATGGCCTAGCCAAAATAGGAGCGGAAACTCAGTTTGTCGGACCAGAGCCATTTTGTGGCACTTCAAAGTGTTACCTCAGAGCTACCCTAAATAACTGGGAAAATAAACAAAAATCCCTGTATTGGCAACGGCTACAAGGCCTTCGTCAGGTAAAAAAGTTTATCGACACCTCTGGCGTAAAAACAAAAGAACTCCTACTCCTTAGAAGAACAGAGCTCAAAATGATCACTGAGCTCTTCTCAGGCCATTGCCCCTTGAGGTATCACCTTAACAAGCTGGGTTTGGCAGAGACTTCATCCTAATGCTTCTGTCGGAATGCTCACGAAACCTCGGAGCACTTGCTCTGCAACTGCGAAGCATTGGCCAGCCGGAGATTACTCCACCTTGAACATGCCTTTCCTCCTCCAAGTTACGTATGGAACCTCAAGCCCAGAATGGTTCTAGACTTTCTTAACAGTCTAAACCTATAAATGGAGCAAATTCAACGGGGACTCACAATAGATCTTTCAAGCCGCAGTGATTGCGTGGCTAACGCCTATACACCCCTTCACAAATCTAATCTAATCTAATTCTAGCTTTTTACTTGTTCTAACTGAACTTGCATGCAAGTTGACTAGACAATTAGCCATCAGCGTTCTGCTGTCATTTTTAAAAGTCGCGTTGGAAGGGAGACTTGCACTTAAGCTATACTGCCTTGTGTAATCCCCAGGTTATATTCTCGCCTCAATTTAGAATTTATGGAAACTCTTTTATTGTTCGAGGCTCCTTTTTCAAGTACTACGCAGTAGTTACGTAAGTAATTGTTTATTGCTACATCACTTTACTTTTGGATCCTGAAGACAAATTTTCCTTTTGTTGGTTTAAATATTTCTCTTGCTTCATTAATAGATATTAAAACATAGGCGTAAGGTTTTGTTCACTCTGTGAATAATAACTACATAGAACTGGGTATATGTAGGCAGTTACCGGAAGTTTCCACAACATTTAATTTAATGCAATTTTTAAAAGTGCTCAAATCTATTTTAGGGATGTTTGGAGATTTCTGAAATGACAAAATTTTAGTCTAGTAATTTTAATCTTGGGAAATGCAAAAATTCTGGGTTGAGTTTTTTTTCCTCACCACAATAAAACTACGAAAATTCTTAGTCTGTAGTACTTTTCTTAAGACAAAATTTGATAAGAAAAGAATTTTATTGCTACCGCACGATACACTTTGCACATAAATCTCACTTGCTCCATCAAATATTCGAAGACTTAGGTTCCATTATAGTTTAAGGCACATACGAGTACACCAGTGATAATATCACGTCGCATAAGGCATGCCATGTTGTAAAGCAATTTGTCAGGATTTTATGGAATATCCACTAAATTTGTAAGTCTTCGCTTGTATGCACGCGTATATACGTATACATGTATTGTGTTGTACATTTTACCATATAGTAACACGTAAGTTTATAGCTCGTGACTTTTCAACTTTGTCCTGATTCTGTTTCATATTCGAAGTTTCGTCGCCTGTATTCATACAGACCTATTCATCTGTGATAGATAGAATTGGCTATAATACATAAAGATATTAATAGATACGTGTATGTAGCACTACATGCATTCAGATAAGCTTTATCGAAAACTCTTACATCCCGTATATTCTAACTTGATTTTCAATTTATGTTTATAAAATGAGAATAATATAACTCCTTACCTACAGAATTTCTTATGGAGGACTTGCATCAAGGCTGTACGAGTACTAATAGTGATTTGATTTTGCACCAAATCATGTACAAGGATTAAATTCAGATAATGTTCAGATCGTAAGGCAAAAGTAATTTCAAATTTAGCTCTACATTAAAACTGAAATGATATGTAAAGGACTCGAAAATATATTTCTAGGATCAGCATAGTAATTCGGAATTAAATTTGAATATCTGGAACTTTACTTTAGGAAGCTTAATTTTTTTCTGCATCTGGGTAGTTTTATTTATTTATTATCTAAACTAAGATTGAATTATTCCGTGCATTGAAAAATTGCATCCTATTAAAATGAAATTTTATACTAATTTCATTAGAATTTATTGTAAGAATTCATCATTGGTGAAGTATTTCTACCGCGATTATAAGTAATTCATGATACTTGCTGTAATATAACATACTCAGGTTAATACGTTCCTACTAAAATCACGTAAATATATACAGCGAATTTAACGTAGATCAAAACCGCAAAGAGCTTTGGTAAAATTTACGGACGACTTGTATGTATGGTGCTGATAGTGCATCTTGCAATTGTAGGAAGCAGTTCAAAATATTAAGAAAAAAAAACCCCGTGAAAGCCCAACAGGTTGAAACAACTAAAAAAAGTGCGATGCCACTTTTTTTTCGCCGCAGTGGAAAATAAAAATCAGAGATTCTTGCGACGCCACATTAAGCCTTGAAAAGAATTATACTGCATGAAGACTCCAGTTGTGGGCCATTAACATTCCTGTAGTAATCTAATACTATTAATAGCATCTGTAGATATCCTGGCTTGTCATGTCTTTAGAATGTGATCTATTTATCGCATTGAACAACTAGTGAAGGTTCGGTCGATTTTGTTTGTACATACATACAATCAATATCAGTAATGAAAGCTAGAGAGTGGACGTGTTGTCTGATCGGCTCCCGCGTTTTCAATTAATAATTAATTGTTTAGTGCCTCTGAATATTACTTCCTATAGTAAACTAAATTTCGATAAGGTTTTCATTTTTTCGCAACATAATGGTATGTTGATATTTGTTTTGCAAATTTATCTTTGAATATCGCAATTCCCAAGTGAATTTGGGTTAGCGGGTGTTGCATTCATAGACTGAATAACTGTCTTGGTTCCCGAGTGTTAGTTAGACTTGTCCACAATTTAAAAATATCAACTAAGCAGGAAGAAAAGGGAAGGTACCATCAACCTCTAACTCAGATCATGCTCTTAATGTGATAACTCGCAGCAGTAAGACGCAAACAGGCAATTTAGGCTCAACGTTTGACCACTCTCGGCCAATTGGTGGAATCTCTGGAATCTTGTCTTTTACCATAAAATCTATGCAGCAGAAGAGTGATCTCTTGCAAGCACAGGTTGAGGCTATCAATCGCATAAAGCGCTTGAGTGATGTTGTTGTTAGACACATACCTAAACTAGCGAAGGAGAATATAGCTAAACTAGCGAAAGAGAATATACTTAACGTAATTAAAAATATTGCTGTAATTATCGTCATGTGCACTGACAGCACCGATTATTATTAGCTTCTCCTGCAATATGGAGATAAAAGGGTTTCTATCCGCCTTTCGTAGACGTAAGGAAATTCAGCTATCATATTTGATAATTAGCCAAAGTCAACTAAACTTTTAAAGTCAATATATAATTAAAATTGAAGGATAAAAAAACTGAGGAAACCTTAAAAACACAAAATACTTCGACCGAATGCGATGACTTTATTGATTAGACAATAGATCTGGACTGACTCTCTGTACATCCATAGTTCCCTACTTTTGGCAACTTAAAATGATCAACCATGCAGATTACGGTGAT
Organism: Dioctria linearis; assembly: GCA_963930735.1. Classification (NCBI taxonomy): domain Eukaryota; kingdom Metazoa; phylum Arthropoda; class Insecta; order Diptera; family Asilidae; genus Dioctria; species Dioctria linearis. Next base: position 57,558,021 of record OZ005740.1, read on the forward strand.
AGATTTTTATAATGATTGGGGAACTTCATACATATCTAATGTATATATAGATAACGAACAAGTGTTTATGTAATTCTCATGCAAATTTCCTTTGAAATATATGATCAGTATTCTGAAAAGAATATTTGCTCGCAGTTACATCGTTATCTTTGTATTATACATTCATCTATTTGATTAAGTAAATTACGGAAAGTTCTTTAATTACTCCCGAAGCTAATGATCTAAAAATAATGTGAATCCCTCACAAAGGACGAATGCCGAATTGTTTTCTTTCCCTTTTCTGTCATTAATGAAACGTAGACGTTTTGTATTTATCCCAAATTAAGTAAATTTGCAATCTGAGAACTGTCAACATCCGTGATTAATGGAGAAAAATTCACCTTGTGGAAAAGAGCATGCAAAGGTGAGACTTTTGTATGTGAGATATCGTGTTTCGTATCGTGCACGTTATAGCCATTTGAAATTGACACATTTACATATAATAAATGGGTGAGGGTGAGATTCCTTTTGGGGATGTGTGTAAACATGAATATTCCAAGTAAAAATTCTTTTCCTTACTTTAGGTTTATACATTTAAAACAAAAAGGAATTCCAAATGATTATGGATTTGCTCGTAACTGAATTTGTGCTACCTTCTAGAAAATCTGCGTAATATATACCATTTTATATATAAATTAACTAAGTTCATTTCTTGTTAATAGATTTCAATAATCCTTAAAAAAAATCAATAACTTACACAAATCGAACTACAAATTTTAAATAAAATTCAGCATGTAGGTATACCAAATTTAATTCAGTACGATTTTCAATTTCAAAATTATGTCAACTATGTGAAGTATTGAATGATAACATCGAGGCTATTGTTCATGATATCCACTAGTCTTGCTTCAATGTCCTCAAACACGAACTCAAGCGCTGTCCACAGTAATTTTTATATTCCACATAAAGGCTTGCCCAAAATGGAAGTATATGTAAGTAAAGGTACTATGTAAGACAGGGCGCGTTCACCTTAAATTAAACAGAGGTACCTAAAATAGCCTTTAGCGGCCAGAAGAAAACTTTCTTTAAACTTAAGTGTCAAATTCCCGTAAGTAAAGTGCCCTATGGGTCGCTATTTAAGTATGTATGCATCTGTTTAAATTGATTTTGGGGAAATCAGTTTCTATTTTTTTTCTTTTTCCACTTTGTAACGAAAACGTTAAATGTTAGGATAATAAATATCCCTTACGGAATGTGACTTTTATTTTGGGCAAAAATGTCAATCACCCGCAAGTAAACTTCAATTTCATATAGTTGCGTAAAGCTCCTTAAGTCCATTTCGGGTCAGCCATATTAAGCTAATGTTCCGACTCGGAAGAAAATCTTCAAATTAGAAAAAAATCTTCAAATTAAAAATCTTACAATTAAACTTGCTATCTAAAAACTCACATCCAAATAAATAAGTTCCCACGATAACAAATATTTTTCCCACCAAGTATCAAGCTAAAAGGAAAAACATAAGCATTAGTTCAAACCAAAAAAATAGTAAAGTCTCCTCAGATCATTTACAATATAAGACTTTAACCAAAACAAAAACTTACTATAAAAAACCAATGCGATTGTCCCACGATGATGTAAAACTCTTCTAGCCAGAATCAAAAAATGAAAAATATATTAAAAGCAATATTAAAAGCATTACTAAAATAATTAAAAATAAATAAATCATAAACACTTACCAATCAACAGCAGCTGCTATCTCCCTTGACATTTTTTCATACAGTGTAGAGAATACAAAGTATTCCCACTAAATTCTAACAGAAGCGACATTATGTGAAGTATACGGCAGCGTGTAAGCTTAGGCATGCAACTGCATGCTCTCACCATCTTACACATTGGCTTCATTGTTGTAGCCACCGACAGACGTACAGCTTTCATTGTTTTCGGGAATATAAATAGCGAAATGCTGAAACTAGAAATTCACTCTAGTTTTGACTGAATATCAAGACAGGGGCAGCAATATTGAAGCCATCTTCTCTAATAAACCAATCCATGGGAAGTATATGAATCCCTTATTACTAACTCTTTATACCAACACTAATTATATTATTATTTACTTTATTTCAGCACCCCACTGGGAGTTTCCTTTTGACCCCAGCCATTGCCAGCTAGCCTGTATGAGCATTTCTATGACGCTCATTTGTTATCCACATAACCCCACTTTAATGATTTAATTTATAGTCATTCTTTCTCTCTCTAAATTACAGATTGAGTCGTGTAAACGCCAGTGAAGATTCAAAGAACCTAGAAAAATGGGATTTTTTTTTGAATTTTTATGAATAAGTACGTTTGTTTAAATTAAAGTAGAGGTAAAATAGAATTCATAAATTTGGAATTTTACTAGAATTCAATTAATCAAATATTTTTTAAAGTAGCTGAATTGCTTAGTTTTTAAGAAATTATTGTAATAAATAAAACTTTGAAGTTTGACTGTTGAAGAATCGACATAAATAAAAAATAAAAACGAAACAAGTACTACTACCATACCAATCATTAATGTAACAACTCTCAGATTTTGCATTGTATAGCTTGAAAGTATTGCATTTATATACAGGGTGTTCCGTAAATGTCTTTAATCCTTTAAGGGGATGAAAGTAGAGGTCATTTGGGTCAAAAAAGTCTAGATACATTTATATCGAACTCCGCTGGGTTTTCGAGTAAATCGATAATATCGATTTTCGAGATTTTGCATACCTCTTCAGAGTAATTCCTTTATAAGTTCTATTGTAATTAATGGATTGTGACGTTCAAACCCTTATTTAAAAGAACACATATTGGCCTTTCAAGGAATGTATAATAAGTTATAATTGTGCCTTCAATTATTAAAAAAAAAAAAAACAGTTTTCTCTTGATATTTTTAATTCCACCAAAATTTTTGTCGCGCTTCAGTGTACATTTATTCGAAATATCACCATTGCGCGAAGTTGGCAAAACTATGAAAAAATGTGCGCATTATGTCTCCTTTCCAAAATGACCTCCCTAAGTGCTATCAACAATAACAATCAAAAGTTGTAAGCAAACATTTGGAAGATGTGCCCATCGAGGTAATCTTCAGTTTTTTTGTAGACTTCTATCTCCTCCTACAGTTTTTAACCTACGACAACCATTTTATGTCATTGTACGGGAATCTTAACTGGCTATTAGATAGGGTACTTTTCGATTTCGATTTTCGAAAATGGAGGGGGTAATTTCGAAAAAAAAACACTTTTTTACCAAACTTGATGTTTACGTAGATTTCGTTATTCCGCATCTTCATTTTTGCGGGAGGGGCAAGCTCTGGGAGGAGCGGGGGTTCAAAGTTTCATCTTTAAGCTGCTATATTTTCTCAACCAAGCATTGTTCTAGCAAGTAAGTCCTAAATTCATAAATGGAAAAGACATTTTTGGTGGTTTTTATTCAAATGTAGCCGCTTAAAGTTGAAACTTTGAACTCCCGCCCCTCCCAGAACTTGCCCCTCCCGCAAAAATGAAGATGCGGAATAACGAAGTCTACGTAAACATCAAGTTTGGTAAAAAAGTGTTTTTTCGAAATTACCCCCTCCATTTCCGAAATTCGAAATCGAAAAGTACCCTATCTAATAGCCAGTTAAGATTCCCGTACAAAAGACATAAAATGGTTGTCGTAGGTTAAAAACTGTAGGAGGAGATAGAATTCTACGAAAAAACTGAAGATTACCTCGATGGGCACATCTTCCAAATGTTTGCTTATAACTTTTTATTGTTATTGTTGATAGCACTTATGGAGGTAATTTTAGAAAGGGGACATAATGCGCACATTTTTTCATAGTTTTGCCAACTTCGCGCAATGGTGATATTTCGAATAAATGTACACTGAAGCGCGACAAAAATTTTGGTGAAATAAAAAATTCTAGAGAAAACTGTTTTTTTTTTAAATAATTGAAGGCACAATTATAACTTATTATACATTCCTTGAAAGGCCAATATGTGTTCTTTTAAATAAAGGTTTGAACGTCACAATCCATTAATTACAATAGAACTTATAAAGGAATTACTCTGAAGAGGTATGCAAAATCTCGAAAATCGATATTATCGATTTACTCGAAAACCCAGCGGAGTTCGATATAAAAGTATCTAGACTTTATTGTCCCAAATGACCTCTACTTTCATCCCCTAAAAGGATTAAAGACATTTACGGAACACCCTGTATATATACTCTTGTTTAAAAATCATTTAACTGTTAACAACTTTGTTCTTATCAAATAACTTTTGTATATGAAATCAATGCATGTAAATTCCTGCTAGTACAGATCAGACAAATCGTCAGTCATCACTTGCTTCTAGTCGAGGAACCTTGAATTTAAAGAGGCAAATAAATTGTTTATTGAGTTCAATTGAATTGTGCATTTTTTATTTTGCTGTTTTTACAAGATTTGAGTTGAACCAGTGCAGTGTCCCTAAAAATCGTGAACACTGACCTTTTGCAATAAACCAGTTTTGTCATATTTCCAACCTGCACCTGCACGTTTTTTTTTATGAAGCCCAAATTGGGACTTAAAATCTAATAATTCTTGAAGGTCTTGAACTAATTTAAAATAAAATAAAATTTCCAGAAAAAAGCTTAAGAGTGTTCGATTTATTTCTTAAAACACGTTGATCTTGTGATATTTGTGAATTATTTTAACAGAATAACGAATGCCTCTAGGCGGAGAAATGTTGAACTAAATTTAAAAATAGTTGATTGCGATTTGCGTATGTTGTTCATTTTTTGTTGAATATTGTTGGAGTATTTCTCAAATATGTTGAAACGAAATGAAATTAGTTGAAATAAGGTATATTACAAAATATATAATTGCAGTAGAATTACAATTTGTGAGTGGAAATAATTTAAAATTGTGCATTACTTTTACTGCATATTCTTGTATGATTGCATATCTACATTTTAAAATATCACGTAAACCACAACAAATAAGATCATATAACAATGGACGTGGTAGGTTTCACATACTTTAAACTCTTTTCACTCAATCGAATGTATGATAAAAAAATTACTGTGAGAGTAAAAGACAATTTAGATAATTTAGATGGATTTTCACGTTATTATTCTATTACAAAATAAATAAAAATTTTAATATTTACATTCAGAAGTAATTATTTTACTACAAACGTTCGTATGTTTGCTGTTGTGCTGTTTACTCGCTGTGGTTTTAGAATACAGATAGACCAACCAAGAGCCCGCAGTAAATTTTGGTTGTGAAGTATAACCGAAAAATATATGCATAAGTATTAAGTGAAGGTAATGTCAAAGACAAGCGTCTGGCAGCTAATCTCCGCGGACTAAGTGAGTGATAGAATATTGAAAATACCCCTTTTTCAAAATTGAAATATTTATTATAACCACTTAATGCATGTCTTAAAAAACAGAGAGGTTTTCCTTGAGCACAAAAATACAGTCCCAAGACGTTTTGTGCTTGGCTAACCCCTTGCCAGACTAAGTCAAGGTACTGAAAATTGTGGATTTTGCAATAATCTACGTAACCACATGAAATTCGGTTCAGAAACAGAGCTTAAGAAAAAACTCTTTTAAAAAAAGACTTAATAAATTTTTAGGGCAAGAACACTAACGAAAGGAATACTACTCTCATTTAGGCGAAAATTTGCGTCACAAATGAGACTAAGTGTTTTCTTTTTAAGACTAATGGTGATAGTATGATTCGAGAAGGCGCTATAGAGCTAATAAGTTTTGAAAAAGAGGCGGATACTCGTACGATGTTGTATTTATCCTTTTTACAGAGTGATAGCTCAGTTGTCATTAATTCTGCAAATACAGATGTACTCATAATATTGCTTTACAATCTGTCTAACCTTAAAATTATATAAAAGTATGGATTGAAGTAAGAACTATGTCTAAAAAACTCTTAGTTCTTAGAAATATTGATGTTAATTTCATTTGCCAAGAAATAGGACAAACACTTAGCGCAGCTTTACCTACCTGCATTTCACAGTTTTATAGGTTGTGACTACACTCCATATTTTTTCAAGAAAGGAAGAACAAAACCTTTTAAAAATTTTGGAAACTAGACCAGAATTGCAGTTAACATTTTTCATATTTGGAAACGAAGTAGATCTTAAAGAGGAAAATTACACACTAATAGAAAATTTATGTACCGGACAAAAGCTATAATGGTTGATGTTCTGCCCAATGAGAACACTCAAGGAAAATATAAGTATGAATGGGGACTGTAAATGATAATGCCAATGAATATATAAATATAGTGGTTTATTGCACAATACGTCCAAATTCAAGGGGAAATATATTTCAGAGATTACACATTCACCAATATAACTTAAGATACTTATAATATCGACTAACAATAAGTCACTTAATAACTAAAAAGGTCACTTATGTATCAAATTAAATAAAACAAATTATGATAACTTCAAAAGGAATTCACTTTTTCGATTTTTTCCTGATTTTACGGAGACAGCACATCAGTGGAAAAAATTGAGGAGTTATTCCTTTTATATCACGATATAGTGTTAAAGTGCGAATTTCGTGAAAACTTTATAAGAGTGAGTGGTAATCAATATAACCATTATGAGTAGATCCGGAAGTGATGTCATTATTACAGTGGAGGACAAAGAATTAGAACTTTCAGGACAGCAAATTGAGCTTCTCAAACGCGAAAATGAACTGATGAAGCGTGAAAAAGACTTTGAAGATCGTAGTGGAAGTGCGAGGGGTGCTTTGAACAACTGTTTGAAAAGTGGGTGTCCACAAAATAAGCGGAATTATCCCAGAATTTTCTCTCTGGATCCAGAGCATCCTTAACAGCGACCGAATGGATTAACAATATCGTCGGACTAAAGTTAGTGTATGAGTGGGACTCGCGTTTGACTCTCTTTTATGCTATGAGTCGATTAAATGGTGCAGCAAAATTCTGATTTGATGCGAAACAAACAGAAGTGACAACATGGGAGAAATTCAAGAGTGAGTTAATTTTAAGTTTCCCAGAAGTGGTTGATGAAACGGAGGCTCACAGGCAGCTTATGAAAAGGAAAGAGAAAGTCCACAGAGTGTGTGGAGGCATATTTTTATTGAGGTATGTTTATGTTCTGTTTCTAGAAGGGCTAAACTAAGCAAATTGGCTACAATTAAGTACGTAATATCTGGATTAGGAGATAAGAATTTGATATATTGACGGTGTCTGAATGTAGAACTTTGCCTATTCTTTTAAATAAAATAAAATCCTCAGGAAAAGGAAATGATTTCAGCTGGACGAAAGATCACCAGACATCCTTCGAACTATTAAAAAAAGAGTTATGTCAACAGCCAATTCTTGCATTATACGATGTAAATGAAAGTCACGAGTTGCACACAGATGCAAGTAGCGACGGAACTGCTGGGATTCTGGGTTGTGCGTTATTTCAGCCGCGCAACTACTCCGAAGGAAGTAAAGTACCTCAGCTTTGAACTAGTAGCACGGGCGGTGGTAGATAGTTTTGGAGAGATTCAAGTACTATCTATTGAACAAGCATTGTGCAAGTGATATAATGCGAATTGGTATG